>JAOTOL010001568.1:220000-765000 GCA_034440575.1 Imbricaverruca yamaguchii
TTAGCTCAGCCCTAAGGGCTGGATGGAGATATTCCAACGTCAGGTCAAAGCAGATAAATCTGCCGACTTCATGTCAGCAGACTCTCCAAGAAAACATGTCTTTTGGTGTTATACAATTTGCGTGTCTCATATTTAACAATATCTCATTGGCATGAACCATGCATACACTCACCATTACAAATTGCTCAGTACAACCGTCTTGCAAAACAATTATATGTGAAGCAATTATCTATCATGTGGTCTGTTGTTCAATTCCAGCTGATAGTATTTGCGTTTGTATCGTTCTCGTTACATATACACCAATCAATTATTTGTGAAATAAAAAAATAGATTCACTTTGTTACACTTGGGTTAAAATTGAGTGTCAAGGACGTAGCATTTTTGTTTTCATTATAGACGTACAATATTTGCATATAACACGTTCTATGCGAATTTCGATATCCTACTGTACTCGATTAGACATCTCGCATGTAATGAAAAACATTTTTTTTACAGTGGGCAAGGTAACTGGATAGGGTAATTTTTTTGTGCTCATGCTCATGTGATGCATGTGTATTAGGGTGTGTCGCCTGAACGGTTTTTCTTATGCTTAGTGAAATTATCGTGCAGATCACCTAAAAAAAAACCCTGTGGTCGAAACCAAATCGAAATCAAACAATAAACAAAATATGCGACAGGCCGATAAAGAAACAAATTTGCCGGGCGCCCGGCGTTGAAGTCTCCAGTGATGGCGCTCCGTTGCGATTGGCATCTAACACCACGCGTCGGCCGCCGTCGGAGCGCCGCCGCGGCGCTGTGACGAAAAAGGCGGCAGTCGGTGGTGTGGATTACTTATGAATGAATTCTGGTAATTCAAAAACAGATCAGGGGAGCCGGGATATATCTGATTGTAAAGATTAAACTTCACCGAAGGACTGATCGCTCCACTTTCCCTTGTCTGTGCTCCACCTTTCACAGTGCTATTAATTATCATTCGAATAAATTGCGTACGCACTAACGACACAAAATAGCTTCGCATGCCATACATCCCTGTTTTATTAGTCAATCCAAGTCTCCTATTCCTTTTCGTTACTCAAGTTTCAAGGGAAACTGGGATTATCAGCAGTAGGGACAACCTATTAACGACGGCGACACGAGCCGTGCTGATATCTGATATCGATGTGCTGAAATGTGATATCGCGATATCGCGAAAATGTGCTGATATCGATAGCTGCAAATGTGCGATGGCCGACAAAGTGCCACGAATGGAGTTTCCCTTTGTCAAAGACCAGAGAGGACCTCGCCAAATGCAAATCGGCACCGCAGATATCCGTGAAACCACTCGTCGACGCGCCATGGACGAAAGGAGGCGTCTGACCGCCGAGAGAGTCACATCACCACAACCGGGACCTTCTGGAATGGCCCAGCTAGATTCTATTCAGACCAAGATTCCGCCACAGATTCATCATCGCTCACATCTGTAGTCAATGAATCAGAGTATATGGTGAACAGTAACACAGACGAACTGCTAAATACTGCTCTAGCAGCAGATCGGTACGGAGTGTCTAATCGTGCGTGTGCTGCGATCATAAACGGTTTCCAAGTGGACATTGGTCGGATCACTTCTGACGATATGGACTGCATAGTGGATAGCAAAAAAGTATGGCGAGCAAGGGATCGGATTAGAAGAGAGGTAGTAGCCCAGAGCCATGAGGATCTTGCAGGTCGTGTATCTGGTCTCTACTTCGACGGTAGAAAAGACGACACGCTTATGACAGCCAGTTCAAAGAAGACGGAAGAGCACATTGTGGTTGTATCCGAGCCAGACATATTTAGGACATTTTACCCCACAGACTGGGAAAGCGGAGGACATTTTTTAGGACCTGAACGCCGTGGCATATGAGTTTGGTGCTGATGTTTCTGTGCTTGGCTGTGACAGCACGAGAGTTAATACTGGCCAAAAGGTGGTGTTATCCGTTTGTTAGCTCGGACAAAAACGCCCCGTCCGCTGGTTTGTGTGCAAACTTCATGCAAATGAACTTAATCTTCGTGCAGTATTTAGCCAGTTAGATGGAGTCACAACAGGACCTAAGTCGTTTAGTGGGCTGATTGGCCGGGCTGCTGCAGGCGCAGTAGAAACCTTGCCAGTGGTCGATTTTGAGCAAATCGATGGCGGAAATGTTTCGGAAATGACGCAGGAGATTCTCAGTGACCTAAGTTCAGACCAGACTATTCTGTACAGTCTGGCGCGTAGTGTCCAGACTGTATCTCAGATCTCAGTATCTCAGATAGAACTGCGAAAATGAAGATCGGTCCACTAAACCACTCCAGGTGGCTGGCTCTGGCGGCGCGAATTCTCCGGCTCTACATATCAACCGAACAGCCATCAGACAGTCTGAGAATGCTAGCGGAGTTCATCGTGTGCCACTATACTCCCATGTGGTTCTGCATCAAGAAGAACTGTAAATGTTCTGACTGTCCTGGCAATGCGCTGCACAGCGTGCAACTTCTCAAAAGTTTGCGACCTGAGATAGCGGCCATGGTGCAGCCGGTAATACAGCGCAACAGCTACTGGTGTCACCCTGAGGCAGTACTGTTAGCAATGGCAGCGGACCAAGATCAAGCCACACGGGAAAGGGCGGTCACTCAAATCCAGCAGTGTCGCAGAACTCAAGTCGATAGTGATACTGACGAAGTGCGGAAGTTCAACCTTCCAAAAGTGAATATGGGGGCAAACAGCATCATGGAGCTGATTGATTGGTGTAATGAGGCGATAACCGAGCCGCCCTTGACGCAATAACTGTCCGATGATAACTTACTAGACATCATCGCGAGTCCTCTCGAAGTACCGCCATACCCCGTGCACAGTCAGACGGTGGAACGGATGGTGAAAGTGGTGACCGAGGCGTCTTTGAAGGTAATTGGTGAAGAGGCCCGCCACGGTTACATTGTGGCGAAGTTGAAACACAGGTCGGCAATGCCAGTGCTCAGCAGCAAAAGGATTTCATGTCGGGCTTTCTGTCGAGCATGTAGACAAGTAGTACAGTTATAAAATGATAGTTCGTACAAAAAAATGTGGCCGCTCGTACAAAAGGTGACGTCGCTGTATGCCCGTCTCCTTCGGTCGTAGTGGAACGGAGCATGATGCCGATTTCGCCTGGTCTGTTTGTCATAACAATAAGATAGCAAGTGTCTCAGAATGATTTAATTGGTGTTCGATGTAAACAGACGAGGAATTTTGAAGATGTTCAACCTTTCAAAAGTGAAAATATTAGCATTATACGCCGATAGATCTACTGATTGAAAATGGAACGAACAAGCGACGTAAAGTGAACCTTTCTTTCATGCGTCAGATATCCAGGCAACTTATTAAGCGACTACCGCCTTTTTCGTCACAGCGCCGCGGCGGCGCTCCGACGGTGGCCGGACGCGTGGTGTTAGATGCCAATCGCAACGGAGCGCCATCACTGGAGACTTCAACGCCGGGCGCCCGGCAAATTTGTTTCTTTATCGGCCTGTCGCATATTTTGTTTATTGTTTGATTTCGATTTGGTTTCGACCACAGGTTTTTTTAAGGTGATCTGCACGATAATTTCACTAAGCAAAGTGCAATTTCCAAAAAAAGGTCCTTCGTGACACACCCTAATGTGTATGCTCATGGAGATAAACTTGTTCCGCCGCCAGTCCCCCTCACTATCTAGACTCTAAATAATGGCTTATGTTACTGGATTCGCCTGTGTAGGTTGTGGGGACTCAGTTCGTACACTAGCATCAGACAGTTTAGTCGTAGGTTCCCGAATGCTTCCCACGCTTATAAACGGATGTAGTTCACTGGCGGTTTTTGACGTCACTGATGACAGAATCTGCGTAATTCTGACGCGTTCTGCATTTTTACTGGTGCTGATAAGAACCGGCATCAATATTAATACACCGTCGGTGCACTTGTTAAAAACCGTGCTGCACCGCGGCTGAGTCCAAATTTGCTGCGATATGTCAACGAGTTATCGAAGTGACATTGACCTACCTGATATTGACTTACCTACGAACATTGGCCTACCGACTTAACTACGAACATTGACCTACCTGCGTGACTTGGTTACCTTGGGCGATTCCGCTTTCCATTTATATACCGTTTTTCAATACGCCAATGACACGTGAGTGTCGAGAAACAAATATGAAAATTGCTCGGGGTAAGAGTAATGTTACCCAGTGGCTCGGAGAAAAGTCGTATGTATGTTCTTGCTGCGAGCATCCAATTGCAGGCTAATGTGTGGCCAATCAGGCTCGTTGATCGTGAGCAAGCGGGGTTTTCAGCAGTTGGACGGGTGTCTAAGTCATGTTTGTTGGATTTCAAGCCAATCATATTTATAGCTGGACTGCTGGTCTCTGAGCGTATCGCGGCAGATTGCATGTAATCCGTGTAAGCGAGCAGTAGTGTCGGTGTGAAGTCGCACACCGACATTGCTTATGATATTCAACATACTTTATGGACGTGAAATTGTGGAATGAAATGTTTGCTTTTTAGTCTGACGCGTAAACATCAAACGGTGTACACTGCGGCTCAGTTGTCTGGCGGTGGTCCAAATGCGGGTCCGAGCAACAACGTCGTACCATTCATTTGAGCTTATGTTCCTCCTTTTGCACAGACATTGTCGCGTAGTCTGACGGCAAATCTGCACGTGAAGTTCACTGTTAGTTTTCCCTATCTTCATGGAAACGGTCTGCACCAGACATCCGCTCGAGCCCGGTTCGAGGTAAATCTCCCCTGCTGGCGACAATAGCGTACGTGGCGCACCTCCGATGACGTCAGCGCAGGTGACGTCGTTGTGGGTGGCGCAGCTCCAGTGAGACAATTGGCTGCTCGGTGTGAGCAGCTCGATTGGTGCCAGGCTGGCCCAGTTTTAAGCAAC
Source organism: Imbricaverruca yamaguchii (assembly GCA_034440575.1). Classification (NCBI taxonomy): domain Eukaryota; kingdom Metazoa; phylum Arthropoda; class Thecostraca; family Neoverrucidae; genus Imbricaverruca; species Imbricaverruca yamaguchii. The sequence continues at coordinate 224,890 of JAOTOL010001568.1, forward strand.
GGAAGCGGACCGACAAGTAAATGGTGGAGACATCCTAACAAGTGCACGTGAAGAACCACCAGGCGCCATCGTTGCCTCTGAAGTGTCCATTGTGAACTTCAGACTCTGGCATAGTCAGCATCCTCACCATGAGGTGAAATTGAACAGAGTGTGCTCGGCAGATCATGATGATGAGTGAGTTATAACAGCCTGCCGCCGATGGGTGATATCGGCTGTTTACGTCGGTTTAGTTCGGTTGGAGGTGGTGGTCCGGACGGTGCCTGTGGGGCCGGCCTCGTTACACGGCTGGCTAGGGAAATGGCGCTCCCTCGGGTCACCACAGCCACCCCTCTTCCCTCCGTCCATACGCTCCCACTCCAATTCCCATATCATCCCAACATCCATGTCCTTCACCTAGCCCTACAACACTAACTATCCCTACCATGAGCAGGCAGGGCAACTTCCCCGGTCCTGCCCACCAGCTCAGTTTTATCGGGGTAGCCGCGCCCCCTCGGCCCGCCCCCCGGGGTTGACGGAGTCCTGGAGGTTGAGGTCCCCCGTCGCACGGTGCTAGTTGTGACGGGGGACCAAGACACCTCTTTGGTCCTGATATCCCGGAGGGGCGGGCGGGTCCGTGGGGCCTCACGCGGGCCAAGTGGGTGGTCGCCTCGGGCCGAGGGCCTGGGAATCTTCCCAGTGCCCGCCGGCCCGGCCGGCCGGGGTCAAGGGGTGGGCGGCGTTGGATTCCGGTCGGGGTGGTGAGTTTCTCTCTCCCGGCCGGACTAAGGCGCTGCCTGCCCCGTATAGCTCCTCGGGCGCCTGGGGACCTCCCGTTCGCGGGACCCAGGCGTCCCCCCAGTAGGGCCCTATGCGGTGGGGCGCCCGGGGAGCTGAAACCAAACGCACTACATGGCATCAACAACCCAAAAAAACACCCCTGGCCCCTCTCATGGGGGCCAGACCAACCCCTATATACGACGTGATCGGAGCTCTCCATCGGATGGTACCCCCGTCCCACGTGTGCTGATTTTCCGTGGAATTAGCAAGAGTCTTGCGTCCCTGTCCCCCTTCCAAAGGCGGGACGGATGTGACAGGTTCGGTAGGATTATAAGATGCGAAAGGCTGAAGGACGGTGCTCTGGAGGTAGAATTTGCGGCAGCAGAACAGGCAGACGCAGCACCGCGATCATCTGAGTTTGTGTATGGCGTGCGTAAGAACGGGAAAAAGGAGGACGAGACGATCACAATCACCGTAGAACCACATAGTACAAAAAACACCTCGCGTGGAGTAATTAACTGCTTTGACCTAAGAGATGTTACAGAGGATGAGATCGTAGATGGGCTGGCAACTTTCGGGGTTATAGCCGCCAGGAAAATGAAAGTAAGGAGAGGTACAGACTTTATTTTGACCAACAATATTATTTTAACTTTCAACACAACCGACCTTCCATCGGATATCAGGGTGGGCTACCTGCGTGTGAGAGTGAGGCAATTCATCCCAAATCCCATGCGTTGTTTCAGATGCCAAAGATTCGGTCACACTACTCAGTTTTGCTGTGGCCGCCCAGCGTGCAGCAGATGTGCCTCCCATGATCACACGGGTGAGCAGTGCTCCTCTGAGCAACCTTTTTGTACAAACTGCGATTCAGGACAGGTCCCCCACACGTCGTATGACCGTACATGTCCAAGTTACATTATGGAAAAGGAAATCATTTTTTTGAAGCACACGCACAAAATATCGTTTAGGGAGGCCAGGGACCTCTATGAAAGATCACACCCAAAAATATCGTATTCTTCCAGAACCAAAGCCAGCACAACCGCACCAAACGTACAGCCCGACAAGGCATGCGAGTTGATCGCACAACTTACAGCTCTTCTCCGAGCTTTTGGGGTGCCCCTCGTCTCGCCTACGATGAACAGACAGTACAGTGAAAATAACGACAAAACAACTAAAGCCCCACCCACCACCAAAGAGTGTGCGGAAGATGTTTTGCAGGCCTCTCAGCAGCCTACTCCTGACGGTGGGGAGTGAACCCAAGTCCACCGGCCCAGGAGGCCGGCGCGATCTTCCCCTTCCAAACCCGGTCCATCCCCGACTACCACATCTACCTATACCCCATCATCACCCAAATCCACGCCTACTCCTTCTCCCAAAGCCACCCTCGTTAACCCTATCACTTCGGCCATCTCAGGAGGGGGCATTGCCGCCTCCCGTCGCGTCCCGGTACAGCCTCCTCCGACATCGCGGCGATCGCAGATGACCGGGGTTCGACCAGGAGCTCCCGATATGGGGGTTTCGGGTCGAGTAAACCGTGACGGGTCGCGTGACCCCTCACTTGGCGAGCGTCCTGCCGGTCCGTCACAGGCCGAGGGCCTGCACGAGTCCCTAGCCAGGACCTCTCGGGCATCCCCCTGACGGTTCCTGGAGATGCGATGGGACCTCCACCCATTCCCCCTTGTGGGAACCCGCCACGCTCTTCCTCTATTGCCGGACGCAAAAGGGCACCACCAATTTCGCCACCGAGCGGTGGTATCCCTAGGAATCGCCAGCGAGCGAATTCTGCGTCAGCGGGGGCTAGGATCCACACTGGTGGATCCTAATTAGGCATTCACGTAATTTTGGTTTTATTGAACTCTGATATTTGGATGTCCGGAGGCAGGGCAAGTTTGTATACATGGACACACACCACTTTGAAATTCTAAGACACTTATATGACAACTACGTCAACAGTTTTACAGTGGAACTGTCGTGGTTTTAGAACTAGCGTCCAAGACCTCCAGGTGGTCTTAAATCTGTACGGCCCTGTGGCGGTATGTCTTCAGGAGACAAAACTTTCATCTAACTACATCGTGTCGTTGAGTGGGTACTCGATATTTCGGAAGGATGTGGTGACTGATGCTGCGGCACACGGTGGAGTGCTACTAGCAGTCCATAACAGCATCCCCATGAGAGTACTAACCCTGCATACTACACTCCAGGCGGTTGCCGCTCGAATACTATTTGGTCACAGATGCATCTCAGTATGTTCCGTATACCTGCCTCCAGGGAATGTGTTCCCCACCGTGGAACTCGCCAACTTGGTGTCTGAACTGCCTCGACCCGTCTTGCTTTTGGGCGATTTTAACGCTCACCACACGTTGTGGGGATGTGACGGTATCAACACCCGTGGTCGCCATTTGGAATCTCTAATCCTTAACGAAATGCTCTGCATTTTAAACACTGGAACACGAACACACTTCTCCACACCGTCGGGAACCACTTCCACCTTGGACCTCAGCCTGGCCAGCCCGCAGCTAACGGAATGCCTCGAGTGGACAGTGGACTCAGATCCACTGGGGAGCGATCATTTCCCAATCTGGTTGAGTTATCTGGACGGCTCAGTTTTAGGCCCGCGCCCGCAGCGATGGAATTTTAAGAAAGCGGACTGGGGTAGATTTCAGGAGAAAATTCAAGCTGCTTTCCGCTCAGAATCAAGGTCTCCACCACTGCCAGTGACCGAATTCACTGCACTTCTCCTGGAATGCGCCTCCTCAAGTATCCCCAGGACCTCTGGGCTTCCTCGACGCACCCCTGTGCCGTGGTGGACGGAAGGGTGCAGTGACGCTATTCGTGCTCGAAGACGCGCGTTTCGAACCTTCAACCGTAATAGCACCACAGCCAACTTAATAGAGTTCAGACGTGCTCGGGCCCTCGCTCGGCGCACTATGCGGGAGGCCAAGCGTGTTTCGTGGATTGAGTATGTTGGGTCACTCAATCGATCCTCGCCAACCTCATTAATTTGGTCTCGCATCAAGAGCATCTCTGGCCGATTTAATGCAGGCCCGCTTCCCACGTTGACGGTCGGTAGCCGTGAAGTGACGAACCCGATTGACGTGGCGAACGAGATTGGCCATGCTTTGGCAGACGTTAGCCGCGCCGGCAACGGCGACCCACAATTTATGCGCCACAAGGCGCGCTGTGAATCGATTTCGATTGATTTTTCTACTTCAGAACATCCGTCATACAACAGTTGCTTTACTCTGGCTGAGATGGAATCGGCAATTAATTCGTTGCGCAATGTAGCCGAAGGACCCGATGAAATGCACAATGAGCTGCTGAAGCACCTGCCTTCCTCTGTGGTCGCGGAGCTTTTACGTACCTTCAACCTGATATGGACTAATGGCGAGTACCCTCCATCGTGGTGCGAAGCTACAGTTATCCCACTGTTGAAACCTGGGAAACGTGGCCTGGACCCCTTAGATTATCGTCCAATCTCTCTGACGTCTGCATTAGGTAAACTAATGGAGAAACTCGTGAATGGACGCCTGTCCTGGTTCTTAGAAAAAAATGGCATATTCGTAAACACGCAGTGCGGCTTTCGGAAGAACAGGAGTACCATTGACCATATTTTAACACTGGACACCGAAGTACGCATCGCTTTTAAGAGGAAGCGACATCTAGGCGCCGTGTTTTTTGACATAGAAAAGGCTTACGACACCACGTGGCGCAGAGGAATCCTGCTGAAGATCCACAAGCACGGAATTCGAGGACGACTTGGTACCTTTTTACAAAACTTCCTAGCAAATCGATGTTTTCGTGTACGTGTCGGTAACTGCCTGTCGAATTGGTTTATTCAAGAGAACGGAGTCCCACAGGGAAGTGTCCTGAGTGTGACCCTCTTCGGGGTAATGATCAACGATATTGGGGACTCGCTTCCTGTGACCATTGGGCGCTCCTTATATGTTGATGATTTCGCCATATGGTCATGTGCCTCACGTACACCGCCGATGGAGCGACAGCTACAGCTAGCCATCAGGTGCTTGGAGAAATGGGGAAACACGAATGGATTCCGCTTCTCTACAGTGAAAACCGTTGCCGTACACTTCTGTCGCCGCCGTTGTCCCAATATGAAAATCCTACTGTACAGGGAGGTGATACCGGTGCAACCGGTAGTGAGATTTCTGGGGGTGGAATTTGATTCACGCTTGACATACCGACAACATCTTAAAACGCTACGAGATAAGTGTGTAAATACTTTAAATATCATAAAATGTGTGGCTCGTGCGACTTATGGAGCAGACCGCGCATCGCTGCTTCTGCTATACCGATCGCTTGTTCGGTCAAAGCTTGACTACGCGTGTTTTATTTATGACGGAGCTTCTTTGACGAATAAACGCATCTTGGATGCGGTCCATCACTCTGCGCTTCGCATCATCACGGGTGCATTTCGAACTTCTCCAACGGCGAGTCTCCTTGCGGAAGTTCACGAATTTCCACTCTCTCTGCGGCGTGAACAGCTTGGCATGCGATATGCTTGCAAGCTACGGCAATATCCGGACCACCCAGCTTACACCCATGTATTCTCCCACCGGATAGTAACGCTGTTCACAAACGAACACCCTGCGAGAGCAGTCCCCTACGGAGTAAGGATGAGACGATTTTTTTTCTGAGAGCGGTCTCCGGCTCCAGGGAGTTAGACGGACTGAGCACATTTCAACGCCTCCCTGGGAACTGATCACACCGGAAGTTGACACCTCCCTCGCCTACACAAAGAAATCCGATATTACACCACATGAATTCAGAGCAATTGCCATGGAACACATTGAATGTTACACTGGATTTGTTCCAACATTCACCGATGGATCCAGAACTGAGACCGGCGTAGGCAGCGCTTTTATTACAGGTACTGTGGTGAGAAGCTTTCCCATTCCAGCACATGCTTCTGTGTATTCTTCCGAGCTGATTGCCATTCTGAAAGCTATCTGTTTCATCGAAGTATCAGATCATCTACTCCACATTATTTTGACGGATTCTTTAAGTAGCCTTTTAGCGTTGAGGACACACAATCCGTCAAACCCCATTTTACGTGACATCTTAACTCGTCTCACCAGTGTGTACCAGACAGGTAAAAGAGTGGTGCTATGTTGGATCCCGAGTCACGTGGGCATCCCAGGAAATGACCTTGCTGATGCTGCTGCAAAACGCGCGACGCAAGCTCCATGTTCACGAACTCTACCACTCCCTGCCCGTGACCACTTTCAAACCATTTCTGACTTTATGCTCACAAAGTGGCAAGGCTCGTGGAACGCAATATCCGACAACAAGTTGAAGGCGATCAAGAATCTCCTCGGAAAATGGAGTTCGTGCTCGCGTAGGATCAGGCGAGATGAGGTGGCACTATGTCGCTTGAGAATTGGACATACATATGCCACTCACTCTTACTTGCTAACTGGTGATGACGTGCCACGTTGCCCCAGATGTCACGCCCGCCTATCTGTGCGGCATGTCTTGCTATCCTGTCCCGGCTACGAGGAGGAGCGTAAACGTTACTTTGGGCGTGCTCAGTCTTTGTCACTCAGAGAGGTTTTAGGCAACGACTCGGATATTGTTCGATCAGGGCGACTATTTGACTACCTCGCCGAAATATCATTTTCAGTAATATATGCACCAAGTTGAAAATGTTGAATATTGATTTTTTTTATTTCTTTTAAAGATGTACGATTCGTTGTGTCGACTATTATTATGCAAGCTTAACTAGCTAGGATGTGTGATATATCGACGTGTAAGTAAGCTGTGTTATGGGCGCTACATGACCAATGTAGTCGATGCGCCCTAAAGCCCTAATAACACCGGACGGTGCCTGGTAGTAGTTGGGGTGACGGGGGTTGGGATCATCGCCTTTGGTGTGAACATTGCAAGAATCATGTCATGCACATTTGTCATGTCATACACTGCTATTTCTTTCTTCTGTATCTAGTTTTTTGTTTGTTTGTTCTTTTTTGTTTTGTTTCCGTCTGATTGCTTTTTACGTTTGTTTCAGGTTCTGGTGTAGGCCTGGCATCAGCCTGTTTGCTTTTTTCTTTTTTCTTTTCTCTTTGTACATGTCATGGGCAGAGTTGGGAGAGGTTGGGTTGAGGAGTTGTTCGGATGTCTATGCTGTCTATTGTCGGTGTATCGTCTATTGTATCGTGCAGGTGGTGCACGGGGCTCTTGGGAGTGATAGGGGTGGTGATTTGTGTGCTTCGCGGTGTAGTATGGGAAGAAGTGCCTGCGCTTGTGCCGTGAATTGTGTTGTGGGTTCTGGCCGAATAACTATTGTAGGGCCCGTCTGGGTTTCCTTAGGGGTGACTGTATGTTGTGTGTGTGTCATGTGGGGGTTTTGTGTTTGCAGCCGTCATGTGGCCGTGACAAAAGGAACAGCGACGAGGGAGGGGTGCGCGTGATGTTACTTCGTGTGTGATGTAACCAGCTTTGACATGTGTGGTTTAGCTTGTCTCTGAGCTTGTGTGTGCTAAGCTTGTGTATGACGGGCGATTTCAGTCTCCACCTCCCAGGGGTCAAAGCTGGTCATAGGGCGACCATTGACCCGGCGGCGGAAATACATATAACCCTTCTGTTCACTTGTTGTGGTGGTGTTGGTGAACATGGTGCGGAGGAGTGTTCAGTGTGGGTCTTGGGTTTGGTGGTGTAGTAGGAGAGAAAGGAGTACACTTCACAAATATCGACGGTATTGGGGGGGGGGTGACAGCACCGTCGGACCAACCTGGTGTCGGGCTGAAAGGTGCAGATAGGTGCAGAATCAGTGTTGGATTTTCACTTCTCGGTCTTGGATTTGGAGTGTATAATTTTTTGGCTTGCCAAGGTATGGAGTGTATAATCTTCAAAAGCACTATGTTATGGGGTGTATAATTTCCCAGTTTGCCAAGTTATGGGGTGTATGTTGAAGCACCAAGTAACGGAGCATATACATTTTATATATAACGAAGTGTATAAATTTTGAAAAATGCAGCGATGTCTCCTGGAATGAAGAATAAAAACCCAGGGGCCTCGGTAGCTTAGATGGTGGAGCGTGGGGCTCGAATCCGCAAAATAACCCGATAATTCTTCTTCCTCAAGAATAAAACACCTTTAAGTCATTTGTTAGGTTCTTATCCTAGTGTCTCAGACAACCAGATGGGGTCCACCACACATCGTCGTCTGAAGTCATCCACGTTACGTGAATGACTTATAAGGCAACTTCCTGAGCAATGGTAGAGAAAATGATCACAAATGTATAGTTAATCGATGTCAACCAAGTTTATATATCAATACCTGCCACTCCTAGCATAGGTACCAACACCGCACAACTAATACAAATTCACAACATACCTCGAGAGCAGGACGTTCGTGCACCGGTGGGTCTAAAATGGGAGGGTCTAAAATGTTACTTCGGGATATGGGTTTCGGAATATATAATGGTTCAAGGAAAGTTATACTAAAACAATCCGTCTAAAATATTTTATTCTCTCCACGATGAAATTTTCCTTTTTCAAATGAGAAAGCTGAAAAAAATATTGAAGTAAATCCTTATTAATATTAAATGTATTTCAATGCGCTTTTTAGTTCATGTCTGGAATGTTTAGTTGAAGCAAGGAATGATTTGGAAGGATGAAAAGCGACTAGACGGGTGGGGAAATTGACGCTATAAAACCGACTATCGTCACGGACGAGCGGAAATTAGTGTCTCCTTAAGCACCATGATTGCTACGAAATACCAAGAAATGAAAATAAGTTCGAGGAAACTCCCAGGAGAATTACAGCAGACTTTTTTCTCAATTAATAATAATCAGGATTATGGGAAGAAATTAATCATTGGATCAGAATGAGGCTTATAAGAGTGTAGAGGATTAGGTCAACACACGTAAATCTGAATTTGTCCGGAGTGGGGAAACCTCGCGGTCGGAGTGGCATGAATGCAACTATTCCCGCTTGTTGATGAAATTCGGAAACAATATAAGTCATGAAATCGAAAGAAGGTGAAATTTCTGGTTCTATGTGTCTTCATTTTGGAGCAAAGTGTTAGCAGGTTTTAGGAACGTTTTGGTACCATTCAGGCAATTTTCATGCGAAAATCCTTCCGATATATTTTATATATATCGCTCCTGACTGCTTCATAATATAAATATGAACGGTTTTATCCATCCCAATTCATGCAGAACATATCATTCTTCAAGAATCCAAGAAGAAATGCATTATCCATGGCTTTTCGTGGCAATAGTTCAAATAGCTCCGGCCGGAGTGGGAGATGGAGAGCGGTGAACTCATTGAATCCAAGAACGCGGTCGGGCTGGTGAAGGTGCATTCCTATATTTGGTAAGCGGAGCGTAGTGGTTTTTTATTCAACGAAGGATTTTCTTTAAAGCTCTGCGCTGCTATCCGGATGGAATTGACTGGGTGTTTGGCTCGAGGTATGGGAGGTTGTATTATCTGACTATGTAGGTACCTACCTACTTACCTATATCAAATATCTTCGTGGTAATTCGAGTTATTGATTTGGATAAACCAAGGCTGTAAGCTTGTGTTGTGTGAAGGAATATCTTCAGATAATACAAGGAGCAGGACACGATAATATTAATTGCTGCGATGTTTTGCCGACAAGCGTAGAAACGAACAAAACTGATTGTTTTGCTTTTGTCTGGAAAATCTTGTTTTCACTTACCACATTTTAAAGCGTGAATGTTTTTCTTTCAAAATGGGGGCTGGGCCTCTTCAGTGCACATTGACTGCAGATATTATAGATATGCATGCATTCAAGCATTATTTGTGCATTCATGAAATGTTCAGGAATTATTAGGTGCATCCTGTCCCCATTCTCCATTGTATACCTTTATACTTTTAACATTTCTGGTCTGTGAGTTTCTGAATGGACAAATTTGCAGTTTAAGGTGATTTGATTTCTTGAAATTTATTTTTCGTGCAATGATTATGAATGTGTTCATAATGTAGGTACTTACATGATGTGACCACACAGTTTTTTTGGCAAGTGCAGTTGGGTAGCAAAATGACACCAAAAAAGTGGCTCGGGTTTGGTTGGGAAATATACCATGAAATGTGATGTTAAAAATGAAGAAAAAGCTGCAGCCTAACTGGATGCAAGAAAGCCTTTTTTAATAAAAAATTTCTAAGCAATTTTTTCCTTTCACAAATTAAAAGTAAATGGTCTATTCTAACCAAACAGCCTATGCTAGCCTGAGTGTTTTTTAAAAATTCAAAAACTTTTTTGTAATAATCCTGAATGATTCCCAAAGGAATTTGATAAATGATAACTTACAAAAAAGATATTATAGCATAACTTAGCCAAACCTAATACCTTTGTGTGCTTCATGGAGGCAAAATGTGTGTAAAACATGTGTGGAAAAGTAATAGTGCCCATGACAATTCCTCTGCTGTAGCAAAACATGGCTCATATCCACCAGTATTTTGGAGATGTGGGGAAAGTGCTACACTTTGTGGCTTACCTGTTGTGTGGATGCCACTCTACCTCTTGGTGTTCATCCATACATTCTTCTGGGCACATCTGGACTCTGTTCTGAGGTTTGTCCACAAATGGAGAACATACACATGAATGCATTGGTGGCTGTTTATTAATTCACCTGCACCTCGCCAGAAATCGCGCATGCACAAATGGAATGTTATGGAATAATATGGAAGATGGAATGTTGTGAAATATGGAATTTTCAGTGGAATTAAGATCATATTCAGACTGCAGTGATCCATATTTTGCCATCCATTGACATATGTTGTACTTGTGCATGCTAGCAAACTGACATTCTTCCAATGTGGCTGGCATCTCATTTTCGGCTCCACTCCTGCCTCCTCTTGGAATGTGCCTACAGATGACCCAAAATAACAAATGTGTATTATCCTCAATTATACTGGAAACTTCATGTGGTAGGGGACCCAGTATGACCGAATCTTCCTCTCCACCCAAGTTATCACTATTGTATAATGACATCTAGCTGTCTTGCTAGTTAAGTATGTCTTCATCCAGCAATGCAAGGAGTGTATTTTTTCCGGAGTGTATAATTCTTTGGATTCCAAAAGTTCCAAAAAAGGACCACTTTTCCAACGCTGACAGTGTTGGATTTTCAATTCTCAGTCTTGGATTCGGAGTGCATAATTTTTTGGCTTCACAAAGTATGAAATGTATAATCTTGAGAAACACTATGTAATGTAGTGTATAATTTTTCAGTTTGCCAAATTATGGGGTATATATTGAAGCACCAAGTCATGGCGTGAACATTTTATAAATAACGAAGTGTATACATTTTGAGAAATGCAGTGATATTTTCTGGAATGAAGAGTATAAACCCGGGGGCCTCGGTAGCTTAGAGGTGGAGCGTCGGATTCGAATCTCGCGGCCAGCGGCATTTGGAGAGTCCACACACGACCAATCAACCTTGCGGTACGCTATGAAACCTTGCGGTTGAATGCGTCGTAAAATAACCCGAGATTCCTCTTCAAGAATAAAACTTCAAATCATTTGTTCGGTTCCTATCCTAGTGTCTCACAGACAACTAGATGGGGTCCACTACGCATCGTCGTCTGAGGTCATCCACGTTACGTGGATGACTGATAGGGCAAATTCCTGAGCAATGGTAGAGAAAATGATCACAAAAGTATACTTAATCGATGTCAATTAAGTTTATATATCCATACCTGTCACTACTGACATGCCCACATCGCACAACTAATACATATCCACAACACACCCCAAGAGCAGGACGTTCGTGCACCGACTGATATATGGGAGGGTCTAAAATGTAACTTCGGGATATGGGTTTCGGAATATATAATGGTAAAAGGAAAGTGATACTAAAACAATCCGTCTAAGAAAAATTATCCTCACGACCATGAAACAAATTTTTCCTTAATGAGAAAACTGAGAAAAACTTATACAATTCAGTTCTTATTAATATTAAATGTATTTCGATGCACTTTTTAGTTGATGTCTGGAATGTTTAGTTGAAGCAAGCAAGTTGAAGTTTAGTCTGGAATGTTTAGACTTGGAAGGGTGAAAAGGAACTAGACGGGCGGGAAAATTGCCGCTGTAAAACCGACTATCGTCACGGACGAGCGGAAATTAACGTCTCATTTCGCACCATGATTGCTATGAAATACAAAAAAAGAGAAAATAAGCTAGAGGAAACCGCCAACAGAGTCACTGGGGATTTTTCTCAATTAATCATAATCAGGATTATGGGAAGAAATTAATAATTGGATCAGAATTAAGCTTCGAGGATCGTCAGTGCATTAGAACAACGCAAGTAAATCTGAATTTGTCCGGAGTGGGAAAACCTCGCGGTCGGAGTGGCATCAACACAACTATTCCCGCTTGTTGATGAAATTCTGAAGCAATATAAGTCATGAAATCAACCGAGAGTGAAATTTCTGGTTCTATGGAGCTTCACTTTGGCGCAAAGTCTTAGCAGGTTTTAAGAACGTTTTGGAACCACTTAGGCAATTTTAATGGGGAAAATCCATCCCATATCTTTTATGTATATCGCTCCCACATATGAACATTCTTCAAGGAAGCAAAAAGAAATCCATTATCCATGGCTTTTCTTGGCGATGGTTTAAATAGCTCCAGCCGGAGTGGGAACTGGAGAGCGGTGAATCCATCGAATCCAAGAAGGGACCTCCGTCCGCGGTCGGGTTGGTAAAGGTGACTTCCTTTATTTGGTTAGCGGAGCGTGGTGGTTTTTGTTTATTGAACGAAGTATTTTCTTGGAAGCTCTTCTTTGCTATCTGGGTGGAATTGGTTCCGTGTTTTGCTCGAGGTACGGGAGTTGGCATTTCCTGACTAGGTATCTACCTACCTATATCAAATATCTTCACGTTTATTCGAGTTATTGATTTGGATAAACCAAAGCCCTAAGTATATGTTGTGTGACGGGATATATTTAGATAATGCAAGGAGCAGGAAGTGAGACTATTAATTGCTGGGATGCCGACCAGCGTAGGAATGAACAAAACTGACTGTTTTGCTTTTGTCGGGTAAATCCTGTTTTCACTTACCATGTTTTGAACGGTGAATGTTTTTCTTTCAAAAAGAGGGCTGGGCGTCTTCAGTGCACATAGACTTTGCAGATATCGTATATATATATATATATATGCATCCATTCAAGCATTATTTGTGGTACCCAACATTACAAAACAAGAGAACCCGACCGACCATCATACACACTAACATGACCACCACCGAGCCAATACCCACGGGAGATGTCTTTATCTGCCCCCGGGGGTGGGGGGACGGTGAGCCAATGGGCACCCTGGACCCCTGGCTGGTAGATGGAGAAATCTCCTACTACATAGGGGCGCCCCTACACGCCAAACCTCTAAGATCCGGGGCGCTCCTAATACAGGCAAACAACAAAACTGACGCATACCTGCTCACCAAAATTAAACACATAAATGGCACCCCAATCACCATCACACCAGCAACTAACCTCAACACTAGCCAGGGGACGGTCATGGCCTGGGAGCTGGTCGGTATATCGGCGGAGACACTGGTCCGCAAGCTTGGGGACCAGGGCGTCTCCGCCGTGTACCGGCCGCCCCCGAGTCCGAGATACACCACAACCCATCTACTCATACTGACTTTTAACACACGCAGACAACCAACCCACATTAAAGCTGGATACCTCAGATACTCGGTCACACCACACGCACCCCTCCCACGATGTTGCAAGACATGTCAGCGTTACGGACACACAGCGGGAGCGGGGGAGGGGGGGGGGGGGTGCCGTGCACCTCACCACACTTGCGGTTCATGCGCACGATCACACCCCACCGACACCTGCACCAGCGGCGAGCTGTGTTGCGCCGACTGCGGGGGACCACGCGGCCTCGGATGGGTCCTGCCCTCGGTGGATGGCTGAGCGGGAGGTGCTCCGCCGGATCCATCTCGAGGGCATGAACCCGTACCAGGCCAGGGCGTCGGTCCTGGACCCGCCGGCGGCGTGGCCGGCTCGTTACACAGCCGGGCACACAAACAGCAACCACCACCACTCACAAACGCACACAACCCAGCTCTGACAACACGCTCCCAACATGTACAGAACACAAACACCAACGCAGAACAACCGCAACCCCAGCACACGCGAACACCACCTAACACAAACACCCGCAAAATCAGACCACCAACACCAGGACCTTCAAACCACCGTCAAGCACACTCAAACCTATCCACCCCAACCTACCACCCACCACCGCCATCATAATACCACCCAGCATCCGCAGCATCCCCACACACTGGACAGATCATCTACACCTCACCCACACACATATCAGGACACAGACCCGGAGGAGCAGCCGGAACGAGAACACAGCACAACTGACTCAGACACCACGACACCCCCAAACGCGACACCACCATCTACTCAGCCACGCAGGCCAACCAAGAGCACAACCAAAAAACAACCATCACCTAAACGCCCACACACCCACGCTAACACATACAAACAATGAACACAATCATGCAATGGAACACACGGACTTATCAGACACTGGCCTGAATTTAAACATTACGCACTAGAAACAAATCCTATAGCACTATGCATTCAAGAAACACTTTTCAAACCCAACGACCCATGTCACTTTCACATCCCTCACTACACAATACACAAACACGACACACACAACCCACACAGATCAGGCGGTGTATGCACATACATTAGGAACACGACCCCTCACCGCCTGATACATTTCGACACCACGGCAGACATACTACTAACTGAAATTCATGTACACAACATAGCTTACACACTCATCAACATTTACGATCCACCCTACCGAAACACAGAAACACTCGGAATTAAATAAAGCACTGGACCAAATTCGCACACCTATCATTCTCACCGGAGACTTCAACTCGCACCACCCCCTATGCAGTGAAAAAAATTCACCATTTTGCATAGAAAGTCACAGGTAATGGAAGTTTTGGGTTTTCATCCTTGGTGATGATTTTCATCTTTTCATAAACATATTACAAACACAGATGGTGGTTGTTGTGATGGAAATAAAGTGCATGTTTGCAATGCTTTCATCCTTGTCTTTTGTTTTTCCAGCAGGTATCAATAGTCTCGGAGACGTATCATAACCTCCACAGGTCGTAACCTCCACAGGTCACAACCTCCACAAGTCCGCAGCGGTCACAACCTCCACAGGTCGTAACCTCCACAAGTCCGCAGCGGTCATAACCTCCACAGGTCGTAACCTCCACAACTCCGAAGCGGTCATAGCCTCCACAGGTCATAACCTACACAGGTCATAACCTCCACAACTCCGAAGCGGTCATAACCTCCACAGATTCAAGAACTACATAATTTTATAGAAGCATCATTTCAGATAGCTATCGCTAGGTAGCAGCACGGTCTAGGTATTATAGCAATGGATATTGGATGCATGTCATGCAATTGAACGTTGAAGCATAGATAACAATATTTCTCACTAGATGGCAGGAATGAAATGAGGCATCTGAATAGTCAACACCGACGCCATCAACGGAAGCACTAATCGGGCCAATAACAACTTTTAATTGTACATGGCTGAACTTCGAAGCGATATGATCGCGAGTGTGACTGGAAATGTGGATAGTTTCTACGAATATCAGTCAACAGCGAAACCAAAATCGTACTATCTCACGGAGATAATTATTTTGCATATCCCAATGAGACTTGGATTCAACAGAAGCAATAACAAAATTTTAGGCTTAGGCCACATTTTAAATAGTGGAGCTTGATCCCCTATAGCTATGGAAAAAGTTGGTAATATTTAGAGAGTGCAAAAGAGGATTAGTAATTTGAGTAACCTAGCATACGAGACAAGATTAAAAAAGATATGAATGTGTGTACACTTAGATACAGAAAAATAAGGGGAGGTCTCATCAAGGTATTTCAATTTATGCATGGTCAGGAACAGATACATCTCTAGGATAATAAAAATTATGCAATCAGTTATTAGCGACCACCAATTCAAGTAGTATGCTCCATGAGCATACTACATGAGCAAGCAGTATGCTCCATGAGATTGAAATGCTTTCTACTGGGGAAATGAAAAGATGCCAGGTATTTCCCACCAGCTTCAAAGTGGGGGAGGGTGGGGGAACTGCCCTGTTTCTATGCCATTGGCCCATGTGGCGCATAGTTGCATTATCTTTCACGTTTCTTTAGCTACTTATTTTAGCTACTTCTTTGGTAAATTCATAGTTTCTTTTAAACTTGTCCTCATGCCAATATGATTGGGTACTGGATCCATAATTCCTGCCCTGTCCACACCTTACAACATGCTAAGGCTCCTCCCCTGTAGGGATATTCAGCATCACATAATTCAGTGTCAAATATGGTCGGATACAGGAATTTACAGGGCGTGTATGTGGCTGAGTTGTGGGGCTGGTGGAGGCTAAAGATGTGCTGGGGTGGCACTAACTTGCCTTTCTAGGAGTCGGGGACCAAAGGGGTGGGTGCACCCCGACCTCCCGGATGGGTGGCACTTCAGTAATAGGGATGGAAAGGAGGCCAGAGGGGTAGCATTCCAGATGAGGTGACGTTCCCCTTTGGGCACGGCAGGCGGCCCATTCGGCCTCCTTAGACCTAATATCGTCTCTCCTCTGCGATATCTATTTCAGCCTCATTCAGCTCTGAATTTTCCCCTTCCCAACAAAGCAGAACATCCTTAGAATCCACTCGCCCTACCTTGATCATATGCTTTCCTTTGAACAGCACATGCAGATCCGGCACAAATATATAACCAATGTAGATTAAGATATCCATCATCTACATTGTATCACACATTTGTGCAACGTAGGCTGAGGTAGTTTAAGGTTAACTCAGCTCAATGCAGTACACATAGAACTCACGCTGTACGTATGCACGTGTATGCCAAATGCAAGGCTATGAAAACAATTGAATGTGAACAAAATTCAGCGCAGCGATGTTTTGCGCTTTCGTGACAAATTGTAGTGCCACAGGACACAATGCACACTTCGCAATTTGTTTTTTTTTATATTTGACCTGCACGGCTGGGAGGCTATTATACCAGAAAGGACTTGGAACAATATAAAGAATATCATGAAAGAAACTAGGTTCAAATATTTCCACTACAAGGGATAATTGTGCCATTCAGTTTGTTACCTGTGACGAAGGAACAAGCCAGTGGGCTATCGATAAATGGCAATTGAAAAACACCATAGCTTTCATTTAAATGTGCACATGTCGAGTATTTTGTGTGCTCAAGTCAGAAAATGCACTTGATATAGTTATATTTTTGTTCACTTATAGCATTCCCTTGCCATATCGCCAGGAAACTGGTCTCCATTTGCAGCATACTTTCCAGGCATCCACACGTCAGAAGCTCTTGCGTTGTAAAAAATATGGCACGTAAGAAAAATCTTCGGAAGTGGTTTTGTGCAAATTTTCACGCACTAAACTGAACGGAGAGTTCGGAAAACCCAGTTGTGCGATTTATTCGTAGCACTTCCGTATATCAATCCCCGCGTTTACCTGGATTTTTCATCCTTCAGACTAGCCGAAAAATCCCACAGATGAACGTATGAATAATTCGTTGAATCGCGCGCGGCAGAGCGCTATTGTCGTTTTATAATGTGTAGAAAATGATGAGACGTTCAAATATTTGCTTTGATTTTTTATTTATCCATCATGGTCGCCAGTATTCATCCACAAATTTACAGGTATTTTCGTGTGTTTCTCACCCTCCTGGAATGTGCCAGCCTTAGGATGAAATTATCATCCCATGTTCTTGATAAACAATGTTTGCTAATATTTGCAGTATTTGTGAAATTTATTAATGTTAGGTTAAAATAAATGAAGAAACAATTCTAACTTTATTTCTCTGTTTATATCTGAAGAGAATCATATAATAATATCGGACCTGGCTGGATAGCTCTGTAACCAATTTTGAATGGAAAATTTCTAGACAATTTTTGTCCTTTAAAATTCAAACTAGACAACCTATTCTAACCTAATAATCTGGTTCAGCCTATACTAGCCTGAACCATTTTTAATACCACCACTTTTATCCTGAAAGATCCCCATATAAACTTGATAGTTGTCTAACTTACAAAACGACCTTAATCTAACATAACTTAGCCAAACCTAATACCCTTGTATGCTGCATGGAGGTAAATGTGTGTAAAACGTGTCTTGTGGACAAGTAGTAATGCCCATGAACATTCCTATGCAATGACAAAATACGTCTCATCCACAATATTTTTGGTATTTTGGGCAATGCTGCCCTTTGCGGCTTACCAGTTGTGTGGATGCCACTCTGGCTGTCAGTGTTCAGCCATACATTCTTCTGGGCAAATCTGGACTCTGTTCCGAGGATTTTTTCTTCTTCACACATGAAGAACATACACATGAAGGCATGGGTGGCTGTTTATTAATTCACCTGCACTGCACCAGACAATTACACATGCAGAAATGGAATGCTATAGAATGTTATGGAATATGGAATGATCAGTGGCATTAAGGGCATATGCAGACTGCAGTGATCCATATTTTGACATCATTTGTACTTGTGCATACTAGCAAGCTGGTATTCTTCCAATCTGGCTGACGTCTCATTTTTTGGCTCCACTACTGCCTCCTCTTGGAATGTTCCTGCAGATTACCTGAAATAACAAATATGCATTTTCCTCAATTATGTTGGAAACTTTATGTGATAGGGGACTCCGTGTGACTGAACAGTATAATGAATACTAGGACTGGAAGAGGATTTTATTATCAGCCATAGATCACCAAATGTTATAGGTGCCATAGCATGCTGCTTCCTCTCCATCCAACTTATCACTATCGTATAATGACATCTAGCTGTATATTGTTAGTTAAGCATGTCTTCATTCAGCAATGCAAGGAGTGTATAATTCTTTGGATGGACAAAAGTTCCAAAAAAGGGCCACTTTTCCAACGCTGCTCCGTGACCATCGGGCTGTTGAATGCCATCGAACGCTGGTCTGCGATTGCCAACCAACAAATAAGGGAGGGAGGAAGCGGTGGTTCGTTCAATTTTTGGTATCGTATCCACCCTATGCGGTCGCATAGAAGCGGAATACCCACAGGAGACAGCTGTCCTGAACTTTGAAACAATTTTAACATTAATCCTGGCGGCGTTGCATGGAATGAAGTGGCTTCAGAAGGGGCGTTCCACGACAGATCGACAAATAAAATTTCGATTTTGCACCCCCACATCTCAGATTTCGATGGAAATGAGTCTATAGGGTTATCAGCAGCCCTAAACACGCCTGTGACATTTTCAGGCCTCTCCGACTTCCGGTTTTCGAGCTACAGCCTGCGACATTTTTACATTCGATGCATACATGGCTTTGTTTGGCAGGATTTTTCCCTGCTACATTGAATGATAAGTAGGTGAGTTTGTACATCAAAGTGATTGCAATCCCGTGTAGAATGACCGTTTATCACTATCGAAACCATAGCAATTAAATATATGTCAAATATAACACTTTAAAAAATGCCAAGTTCTCTTGAGCAATTTTCCCCTTCGATATTGTGATTTTTGATATTTTTTAATGAAAGAGCGTTGATTATTACCTATACTTCATCAATAAAAAAGTGGTTATCGGCTTATAAATATTTTAAACATAATTTCAAACACCAACCGCCCGGCCTCATTTTACCCAATACGGCGTCGTTCAGCAACGGCCGCGGCCAGCTGCTGCCAACGGGGGATAGGGGTGCTGGCGGCTGTCGTCCGCGACCCCGTGGGATTGAGAGGACACTATGCAGATTATTTATAAACACCAGGCAGGACGTTTTAGCACTTCATTTATTATTCGCACAAATAACAAGCCGGAAAGTACATGTACATTTGCGAATGCTAACGAGATGGTACAATGAGCCTTATCAGAGGTACAAAATGCACAACTTAACATTAGCTCACTTCACATTGTAATTCGCACATAAACAAACGGAAATCAGCTGCCGATGTAGGTCACGCTAACCATTCAACCAAATCCTGTAGCAAATCAGGCCACCATCACTTCTCTTCCTTCACTTATGGCAAGTTCTCGCACAACGACAATGTTTGCCTTCACTGGAGTTACCCTGTGTATTTTTAGAGTCCCTTTGACAGTTTTTGCCGTTGACAGTCTATCGCCAAGCTCATGCCGTGTACGACTAACCTCTTCTTTCGCTACAAAGCAGCACTCGGTATGCAAATTACCCTTGTCCTCTAGCACTTTACATAGCTTTTCCGCAGTAAGAATGTGGTCCGAGTGTGTCCGCGAAAGACTGGCGCTAGCTGCAACCATTTTCAGTGTACCCCCAACACCGTCGCACGAATTTTTCCCATGCGACGTTGCCAAAAAATTCCAATCGCACTGGACTCCGAAATCCTCATCATGAAAACTCACATTCACGAAATTAAACTTATTCTTGTACTGGGCAGCTGACCCATCCGAAAAAATAATGAATCTTTTTCAAGTTCGGGACTATGCCTTTCACTTTCGGTACAATGTGCTGCAAGAATGTGTGCACAGCGACGGTGTCATGCTTCAGTTCGTTTGATAACACGCAAAAACTGTGGCATTCATCTTTCCAGCCTCTCGCCAATAAACAACAAACGGATGAACAGTACACTGTGGTGCGTTCCAGTGATATGACTGAAATTCGTCTTGAACTACAAAAGTGTAGTTTTCTGAAAAATATAATATGATCAGTGCTTCATGCTCAGGTAGCTGCTTTTTTAGATCGTCGAAATATTTGCTTTGATGCTGACTCGTGAAATGATGCCGAGTAATTGTCACAATGGCGTCAGACAGTTTGTCAAGAAACTCGTCCATAGGAAGAACAATTTCGGTCAAAGTGCAACGAAGTGCCGTTTCAGCTTCGGGGAGGCTTTTGGGGTCCTTCGTCAGCCTGGTACGGCAGTTGCAGCAGAGCAAAGTTGTCTCTGTGATCCTCGTATCACCGACTTGACTGACAAGTGTTTTGGACGCCGTTCTCAAGCCTCCCCGAGCTCTTGCTTTATGCCTTGCAAAAGGATCGGCACAAAAAGGATGATTAGAACGACAGCGTATCATAACCTCCACAGTTCATAACCTCCACAGGTCACAACCTCCACAAATTCAACACATCGCAGCGGTCGTAACCTCCACAGGTCATAACCTCCACAGGTCATAACCTCCACAAGTACGCAGCGGTCATAACCTCCACAGGTCGTAACCTCCACAAGCCCGCAGCGGTCATAACCTCCACAGGTCGTAACCTCCACAACTCCGAAGCGGTCATAACCTCCACAGGTCATAACCTCCACAGGTCGTAATCCCCACAGGTTGCAACCTCCACAAGTACGAAGCGGTCATAACCTCCACAACTCAGCAGCGGTCGTAACCTCCACAGGTTGCAACCTCCACAGATTCAAGAACTTTTTAAATTTTCTAGAACCATCACTTCAGATAGCTATCGCTAGGTAGCAGCACGGTCTACGTATTACACTAATGACATTGAATGCTGAATCATAGGTAACAATATTTCTCGCCAGATGGCAGGATGATACAATTGAGTACGTGGTCTTTGCGTACAGCTGTCCTATTGTTCGAGAGCTCGGTAGCCCGCGCATCGACGCGTGGGAAAGTAATGCGTTGCGCAGTGGCCGATGATCGTATAACATTCACACGATTTTCGCCTGCAATGCGTCGACGCGTGGGAAAATAATGCGACACGCAGTGGCGGATGATGGCAAGACATTTGCATGTTATCCGTCTGCAATATGCCATGCAATGACCAGGCCATGAAATGCAACGATGCCTTTTCATGGCCTGGTCAGGCGTAGGAACGTCCCCAATGAAATAGTGCATAGTATGAAATTAACTTTTTAAGAATTGCATTCTATTTTGGCCAGGTGCAGACCCAGACATTGTCACACGGCGGCCATGTCCGAAGGACACCACTTCGAAAATGCAGAGAGAGATAGAGAGAGAGAGAGATAGAGAGAGAGAATATATATATATATATATATATATATATATATATATATATATATATATATATATATATATAGATAGAGAGATAGAAAGAAAGAGAGATACAGAGATGCAGAGATACAGAGAGGCTTAGATACAAATATGTATGCAGAGATACAGATGTGCAGAGATCAAGAGATACAGGGATCAAGAGATGCAGATATCAAGAGATATAGAGATCAAGAGATATAGAGATCAAGAGATACAAAGATCAAGAGATGAAAAGAGTGATGGAGAAGGGAGAGAGGGAGAAGAATATATGGATATAGATATCAATGTATTTATATGCATATATATATATGCATATATATATATATATATATATATATATATATATATATATATATATATATATATATATATATCTGTAGGTGAAGACATGGACCTGTATTTCGATATAAATGTATAGATTAGGTATATGCCGCGCCTTCAGTTGTTCTTGTGCCTTGTGTTCGCCGACGTTAAATTCACAATAGTTTTGCAGGACTCGCAAGCGTTTGTTTCAGCGCAGGACGCCCGGCAGCCATCCCAGAGACTCGTGTTTCGCGACGTCACCCCTCGCCGAAGAGCGGATAGCTAGTGATCATAGTGACTTCTAGTGATCAAGCCACCTCCTGCCACAAACACACAAATGCACATACACACAAATACACACACACACATACATACACACATACCTACACACACACATACACACACACATTTACACTCACGCTGCATATTACTAGGTGTCGAGCTCGGCTGTGGCTCAGTCACCTATTGGTCCGTTAACAGCAGAGCTGGGGCAGGCTGTCATCTAGTCTGTTGCGACGGCGCAAAATATGCTGCTTATCCCCTGGTTCTCTAGATCTACCAGGAGACATAAATAAGTCAGAGCGTCCCTCCTCGATCCTCCGCAATATTCATGACCACCTAGTGTTTTTTTTTCTTCAGTAATACCTTCACAAATGACACATCTCTATGTTTGTTGATTGAGGAAGAGAATACCAGAGGTAATTGTGAGCCGATATGGAGTACTCTCATTTACTTTGTACAGATTCAGTGCTCCATTAGAAATTGCAAGATCGCCATCAGTTAGCCGTTTCTAGATCAGCTCTGCTTTTGAAGCAGGCTGGCGGTTCAGATCGCGGCCAGCTCGCCTCTTCGGGGAAATCCGAGCCGGGCTGCTGCTTCGAGCGCCCAGCCACGCAGGCTGGGAATCTGACGACTGCAGTGGCGGACACAGTTGTTGAACTATTCATCATTTTGTCAACATGTACAGTATCTTCAGATCTATATGCTGTTGTGCTATTGGCGCATCATCTTTTCCCTGTCAGTCATGTGGAGGTATCCTTGGAGATTAAGCTGAAGACGCCACTGGCAACTTGCACATGTCACTGGATACGGCGAGGGTGAGGCATTATATCTTGCGGTCGTCTGGGGGGAGGGGAGGGGTAGTTGATGCGTGGTCTTCCAACGCAGGCTTGGGACGGGCTACAGGGAACTGACACCAGCGGACGGTCTGGCTTATTCAATGGCCGACGTGGTTGACTGGTTTAAGGTCGATACACATATGCATAGTGCAAGGTGTTGAACGATATGTCAAATGTATGGCTTTTTAACCTTGAAATCATTCTGCTCGCATGCAGCATCCAGCTAGGAGTGTGTGTGTGTAAGTGAATTATAACAGCCTGCCACCGTGTGGTGATTTCGGCTGTTTACAACTTTGAAGTCGGTTGGAGGTGGTGGTCCGGACGGTGCCTGGTAGTAGTTGGTGGAGGGGGTTGGGGGTCATCGCTTTTGGTATTAACATTGCAAACATACATGGTCATACACTGTTAGTTGTCTCTTACAATCTCTTTTTGTCTTTTGTCTAGTTCTTTGTTGTTGTTTTCTTTCGGTTCTTTTTTTTACTTTTTTCCTTTCTTTTTGTTTGTTTGTTTTAGTTTTAGTTTTTGTTTTGTTTAGTTTTTCTGTTTTTTTTCCAATTCCTTCTTACGTTTGTTTGAGGTTCTGATGTCGGTCTGGCAAGCTTCTTTCGATTAAAAAAAATATAAACACATGTCATGGGCAGAGTTGGGAGAGACTGGGTTGAGGAGTTGTTCGGATGTTTGTTCCTATGCTGTCTAGTGTCGAGTAGGTTTATTACGTGTTTTGGTTTTCATGGGTGTTGTGGTTGGTTTGTTCGTGGATGTAGTGCTTGGTTTGTTGGTTGCTCGTGTTGTCGGTGCTTGGGTGGTTTGTAGAGTGGTTCCTGCGCTATCTGAGCTAACGTCTTCTTCCTCTGAGTCTGTGGGTGTGGGTGGTGTCTGACATTTGACCTCAGGTCATCTATGTAGCAGCAATTTATCGGGCCATTACCTACTGCGGTTACTGTAACCGGGCCGCCCCCTGACATCTCCGCTGGGTGGCTCGTCGCAATCGGCTTCGCAAAAAATGGAGTGAAGTACATGAATAAAGTATGGAAGCGCTTAGGTACACAATGACAAACAGCAGTTTTCAAGATGTGTAGGGAATAACACACAAAGTGACATCAACCGCATGACAGTCATTTGCATTTATGACAGCATTCCAGTTGACCAAGTTTGGTTCCATTAACCTGTCATGAACTGGACCTAACTTGACCTCGGTGATCTAACATAACTTTGAAACTATATGGCATAATAATATACATGAAACAAGTCGCTAGTGTTGCCAAGAACATTTCCCTTCTGCCAATCTATGGGAAGCGCATCAGCGCCGATTTTTGTGGATTGGCGCTGCGAGATTTTCGGACTTTAGCGGCCCCTAACTCGAATTTTGTTGTCCAATTTCCGTTTTTCATGCTTTAAGCAACGCACCTGTTAATTTTAAGCAGGTACGTAAACAATGGTGTTTATCTGCCAGTAACTATCTGGAGTGATGTACGAAAAACGGGAGGGATAGGCGGATTTCGCCACCCCCCCCCTCCAGGGCGTGTGTTAATTTTCAGAGTCCTTGCGTTTCGTGGTTATGGCTTCAATTTGCATCACGTGGGTATCACTTGACGTGGCTTGCCGTACGGTATCAGAATGTTGAAATATCGAAGTAATTTCAAAAATGTCGAAGGTCCGGCGTGTTTACAATTATTGAGTGTAGTAGGAATAGGACGGTCAGATCTATGTTTGTTTGCAGCCTTTGTGATAGCAGTCACTCGCATCCTATATGACTAGGGGCTCCCCAAGAAATCCGTCGTAACCTGTTCGGACGGTGCTCTCATCGCCGGTTTTTAATTTACGCTGCCACATTGCTGTTACGGACATACAAAACATGTAACTTTCTTTTCAGTTTGACCGCTTTCCTTTTAATGACTCAACTGTAGTTGTCAAATTTGCAAGAGAAGCCACACGTGAATGCGCACAATTTTATAACTAGCCCGAGTTCATAACCGCGAGAGAGTAATGTTGTAATCAGGTGTAGAACCCAGGAATTTTCATGTGGGCACCTGTCTGGAGAGGCGCCATTTCTTTGGATCGGCTCCACTGTGAAAGCGCCTGAAGTGGCGCCTCTCCCTGCAAAATTCGAAGGGGAGGGATGCACTCGGCTCTTCCGCAAGGGGCGCATTTCCTTCTAAGGGGAGCCTTTTTATTTAATAGAGGCGTCTCAAGCTGAAAAATGAGAGCGGGAACACTGGAACCTTTTCAGAGGGACGCATTTCCCGGCCTGGGGGAATGTGTCCCCATAAAACAGGATAGCATGGGAAATGAAATTGCATGCTCATCTTTGCTACCATAATACCATCGTCCGATAATTTATGTTTTTCCTGCTACAAGAGGGCAACGTTAAACATACTTAAAACATTGCTCTAACATTGTTGGACCTGATTCACTATGGTGATAGTGAATCAGGTCCAACATAAGTCACCAAAATATCATTTTTAGCAATGGTGAATATGAAAAATTGAAATACACTGGAATTGAAAATGAATTGAAGTGTCTGAAAATGGCATTGAAAAGGAAGTGGCTGAAAGCCAAAGTTTTGCTATGTCCAGCCGGCCACGTGTGTGCTGTCATGTGCATGTCAGAATGTTGGCTGACCACGTCGGCAGCTAGGTCCAGCCGGCCACGTGTACGCCGTCATGTGCGTGTCAGTGTGTTGGTTGACCACGTCGACAACTAGGTCCAGCCGGCCACGTGTGTCTGTCAGTGTGTTGGCTGACCACGTCGGCAGCTAGGTCCAGCCGGCCACGTGTGCGCCATCATGTGCGTGTCAGTGCATTGGCTGACCACGTCTACAACTAGGTGCCGCCCCCACGGAACGGCTCGCGCCAGACGGCACGGAGCCTTGGGGTAGGCTGGTGCCGTGACTTTAGCGACTCGTGGTCGACCACAAGTTGTGGGATTCTATTGCAATCGCTAGTCATCAGCTACTTCGCCGGGTCACACTGAACCCGACCGGCGGGTTGGTGCCATATGTACATGCCATATCGATCCCCGATAATACAAAGCCATGTATATTTGCTGATGAATATTTGCTATGTGTTCACAACCGAATGTCAGTACACACTGAAGCTGTCAGCCGCCTCCACGATGCTGCTGCTCCCCGCATGGCTCTCGTTCGATATCTCTTGTATGGCCATTTTATGAGCCATCTTCCATATTGACTGAAGCGATTGTATCTGAATACGCTGGGTTTCGACAAGAGACTTTGTTCGAAAACAATGATCTCGTCTAGGTTTACATTTGGGTTTACTGATGTTTTGATTTCATTGTCTTTTTTGTGCGAGTATGAGAAGTCCAACTGTTGGCCAACTGGCCAAAATACTGTTGCAGAAGCATGGATCACGAATACAGTTGCTTATAAAAGGAATAGTTTCGATGTCAGGGATGTGTTGCTGATTCAATAATTGTTCCCTATTCATGTTCCCACAACTAATTGTATAATTGTAGATAATCATAGATGTGTGGGAGGGATTCCAGCGTCCCAATCTACCTCCTTCCCCACCACTTGTGTACATCGTAGACATCTCAAAGGGCCCGTTATTATTTGCAAGGGCTTGGAGGCGTTCTTAGGCTCCAAACAACACCTAAAAAAGATATGTTGAATTTTCTGTATCCACCAAGACAATAGCGTAGAGGAGTGCGAATGGGCCACTGGCATGGCCCTCGGGCCGTGTCATGGACCCGTAGAATCCCAAGAATGGGGTGACCGATCCAGTCACCCTCTTAGCTACGTCCAAGTTTGTGGCACTGACTGTGAAGATCAGGAGCAAGGAACGAATGATACCTTCCCTTCTTCAGGCTTCTGGCTGCACCATTGGATGTTTTGCATGTGCATGTATGGACATCTAGTGCTTTACACCATTAAAAATCATTTGTTCCGAGCTATGACAATTTTGTCGACGTAAAATTTAAACGCAAGCCCAAATAGCCTTTATCAATCCACCAATCGTTTTACCTCCTGACCTCTCCACTGGGAAGGTTGACATTTCGACACTCTTAAAGTGTATATTAGACGAACCTGAGCTGTCCAGTTTCGATATGTGTCCAATAGATTTCGAGATGGAGGGGATAGATGGGGGATCCACCCCATAGATTCAGGCCTAAACGAGCCCCACTTTAGTAAATGTAATGAATCCACAGACACATCTGGTCTTCTTAATACAACTACATTTTAACAATATTATGAGCACGACTGTGCTTTAACGTACGGTTGCTTACGTGCAGCTACTCCGAAGTACGCCTGTGCATGCAAACATGGGTAAGTTCCCTTGCATCTGTGTATGCACATTTCTGCATATTCACGTACATTTGCGCTGACCTATATTCATATACGCAACTTTGCCCTCCATACATTTGCGCTCACTTACATTTGCGCATGTGTGCTTTCGTGCTTACGTAGACTTGAGTGTGCGCACAATTGGCATGCGTATACGTCAAAATACGCGAAGCCAATGAAATACAGCACATTCACACAAACTGATTCGACCGGGCACACTTTCCGGGATCATCAGGTGACTCGCAGTGCATGTGCAACACTCGGTGCTTGAGAATATGAGTGTCGAAAAAACAACAAAAACAAACACTCAGCAGGGAAGAGGTGACAAATCCCTACCAATACGGGGTCAGACACAATCATTCATGCGCCATACACATGATATCGGTCTGCCACCTTCATAATATGACGCTTTATTGACCCTCACAACCTGGGGTGGGGGGCGAATGACTCATCTTTTCCTTTTCCTAGGCCTGTCTATGATTGGGAAGTCGAAAGTTGTTTTGGGAGAAGAGGGACGATAAATTTCCTAGGCATGTTCTTTACAGTTAACAACATAAAACCCTGGCTTGCATAACACAGCCTATCTCGCGCCCAGCAAACAATTTTCGAATCCCTCGCATAAAAGACGTTCTATGACAGTGGAGTTAGCATAGAACTGCTAAAGTAGTCGATATTATCCCATCTCTGTTGCTGAACCCAGAGACGTCTACAGAGTGGCTTTCTCCTGTTCTTGCCCCGTCCCCTGAGTGTTCCGTACATTCATCAGTATACAATGTGCAGTTCAGTGCACTGCCGGAGATCCCAGGAGTGGTGGGAAGGTTGGAAATAAATGCTGTCTGCTGGGTCCGTGATCTCTGTTTCTGGGTATGAAAACATGAAGCTGAAAACATTCAGCTTTCCAAAAATGAGAATCTGGTCATGCACTGTTGCACGTCATGGAGTTTTTAGCTCGATTGGCCGATCCAGAGGGCCCGATTCTATTACGTTTGCAAGATATCACAATCTAAAGCTTAGCGGACATTTCATATGTCACACGCCGGGGATGGATACTACATGAGGGCGCATTGGCCTAGACAGACCCGTGTCATAGCATGCTGGGAGGTCATGTTAACCAATGGTACGGCATATCACGATTATGCACACCGTCATCTTTTTTGGGGGGATTGAGATATATTTCAATGATTTAGTGAATATGTATTTTCTTATCATTACATTCGGGAGTATTCTATGGCCATTCGGAAGTCGTTGGAATTGATGGACACAAATTGGAAGTAAAAGATTTAGGAAGTCTGCATTTTTCGCATAATTGACTGCGCATCGGACGCTGTGATGTTTTATTTCTTGAACGGGAATAGAATCGCCAGAGGTCGGTTGAAACAAAATGAAGGCTGCGAACACATGCCAGCTGCTACCAAACTTGCACACACTTTGCGATACAACGCATACCGACCAATTATATGATGGTTGGAATCTTCCATTCTGCTTCTTAACGGAACAGTAGCTGTTTGGAAGAGCTAGTAAACACGGAAGGAATTAGCCAAATTCTTACCGAATCACACACGTA
This sequence comes from Imbricaverruca yamaguchii, assembly GCA_034440575.1. Lineage (NCBI taxonomy): Eukaryota > Metazoa > Arthropoda > Thecostraca > Neoverrucidae > Imbricaverruca > Imbricaverruca yamaguchii. The sequence goes on from JAOTOL010001568.1 coordinate 253,947, forward strand.
TGTTCCGATAACATAACTATAAGACAAGATTAAGACAGGAGAAATCTTAAATTCATCTGCAATTTCCAATCGCAAAATCAAATGATGCTATACAAAAATAGCCCAAAAGAATCACTTCATCGCATAAATTTTAACAAGATATAAAGTGTCGGTGCATTTTGTAGAACTTTACCACTGTTTAACTGATTAAGCCGAGGTGCTTTAGATGTACGCAAATACAATCGTACATGATGAGTAATACATGAGTAATTCTTTCCTTGAAGATTTGGAACGGTGGTCTAGCCTGGTGGTCGCTTACCTACAAAAAGCAGCTGCTTCGTCCAGCAAGCGCTATTGCGATATAAAAAATTCCAACACCGTGCAAGTAAAAGAGAGCCAACTCGTAATGAACCTCGAGTGCACAAGAGGCAGGAGGCTATAATGAACTATGAGTAACCCGTTCTCGCAGGTTAATGCACATTTTCACCAGCGACACCGTGACGGTTTCGCGATGCGAACAATCATCGGATTTTAATCGAAAGAAAAAAATGCTTTATCGGAGGAAATTCTGGTCCAACAAACATTGGACTGCCAGCGGATTTTAAAGCAAAACACCCACAGAAGCATACAATTATAGCGGAAACACTACAGCGGATAGGTTTGTACTCAAGATGAAGTTTCCATTTAGACAAAATGTGTTTCCACGGGAGCTGTGCATCCCATAATAAAAAATGAAGAAAATATGTACTTTTGAATGATCTACATTCGTCCAGTACACTCTACAATTACCTACGTTATTTGAATATAATTGTTAATCTGAAAGAAAAGTTTTCAACAAAAGTTTAAAAAGTTGCACAAAAGATGCGACATGGGGGCTTTCTCCGCCGGTATTTTAGGATATTTGGATATTAATATCAATATTTGCTATGGCAAAATGTTCTTTCCGAGACGCGAACTCCGAATCACCGGCTTGAATTACATGTTTATGGTATTATAATGGGCATCGCAACCACTCAGAAGGTAAGAAAATACCGTCAAATCACCCTACTTCACCGACTCAGCAGAAATCACAATTTTTGGAAGAAAAAAATGTGGAAAAATTCTCAAAACTGTGAGAATTCCTAAGTGGCCCACGACCCCTGATCCCATATTCAGCCAAAAAAAAAATCGGTCAGCGATTTTCCAAACCAAACTCCGAATCACCCACTCCTGGCAAAAGCGCCAAGTCGACTCCTAATCACCTACTTCGGCTTCCATAACTTTTCATCAGCGACACCGTGACTGGTTCGCGACGTGAACCGTCCACTTTCGCGCCACAGACGCTGCGCTTTCTCCGTTCCTTCCCAAGACAGCTGATCAATGGCGTCACCAGGGTACGACTAGTCGGCATATTCAGGGCGGACAATGCAAATATTGCGCGATAATCACAATGTATTCAACATTTTAGGTAGCCATCAAATCTGATACAAACAGGTCTGAGCAGGGTGTTCGTTCTCTGCATCCGCCACTGCGCCGCATATCAGCTTCCCACGGGGCGACGGCCGGTTCCCGACGTCTGAAAAGTTAACAATGTGCGCACACAGAAAAAGCGTATTCAACGACACATCCTGCCATCTAGTGAGAAATATTGTTATCTATGCTTCAACGTTCAATCGCATGACATTCATTCAATATCCGTTGCTATAATACCTAGACCGTGCTGCTACCTAGCGATAGCTATCTGAAGTGATGCTTCTAGAAAATTAAAAAAGTTCTTGAATCTGTGGAGGTTTCAACCTGTGGAGGTTACGACCGCTGCTGAGTTGTGGAGGTTATGACCGCTTCGTACTTGTGGAGGTTGCAACCTGTGGGGATTACGACCTGTGGAGGTTATGACCTGTGGATGTTATGACCGCTTCGGAGTTGTGGAGGTTACGACCTGTGGAGGTTACGACCTGTGGAGGTTATGACCGCTGCGGACTTGTGGAGGTTACGACCTGTGGAGGTTATGACCGCTGCGGACTTGTGGAGGTTATGACCTGTGGAGGTTACGACCGCTGCGATGTGTTGAATTTGTGGAGGTTGTGACCTGTGGAGGTTACGACCTGTGGAGGTTATGATACGTCTCCGAGTTCATCCAACCAGCCCATCCATTTGTTCCAACCACTTTACCTCTGATGATTAGATCATAGCCACGGATGCAGCTGAAAATAGTGTCAGTGTCAACACCTGTCTTTTCTGGTGTCATTCCATGAATTAGCCTGCCTATCAGATCTGGATGGTATGGAGTGTTGTATCATGCTTGTCTGGAATGCTAGCTACATTTTGGAGCATCTTAGACATCAAGACACAAAAGATCAATGTGACTACGAGCCACAAGGGCCCTTCTTGGTTGCACTCTGAACACTCAACCAGTTGCCCACCAAATCCGTCAATCAGCCCTCCCTGGAATACTGAAAAGCAAGCCCTCTATTCTTCTAATAATTGCCTATGGTGTCTTTAAAGATGTTCAATGTGCTGCTACTGACAATGGTTTTTGGCATCTGGTTCCAGTGTTCTATTATATCGCCTCGTATATATCGCCTTCCTGCTGCGTGTGTGTGTGTGTGTGGGTGAGTTTGACCAGCCTGCCACCGTTTGGTGATATCGGCTGTTTAGGCGAAGTAGAGATGAGTTCAGCTGGCGGTCCGGACGGTGCCATAGGGGTTGTAGGGGGGTATGGTCGGGTCATAGCCGTTCAGTGAACATTGCAAGAAACATATATGGCGTAAAATAGTTTGGAGGGTTTTTTTCCACGAAATTTTTATTTTTGTAAATTTTTTATTATCTTTTTTTTTCTTTTTCCCCCTTTTTTCATATCAACACGTCATGGGCAGACTTGGGGAGAGATTGGGTTATTGGGGGTGTTAGGATATTGGCTAGTGTCGCGAGGATTTGGCGCGGGTGTGTTTTTTGTTGCTGGTAGCGGTGGAGTTTGTGGTTGCTCTTGTTGTGGGTGCGTGGGTGGTGACTGTGGTTTCTGAGCTATTGTCGTCGTCTGAGTCTGTGTATGTTTCGAAGTGGACGCGCAGGTTTTTGCGCACTGTGAATGATGTCGGTGATTCTGATGGTCCTGGGACTGGCGATGTGTTAAGTGATCCTCGTTGTGGCACTGGTTGCGGTTCCGGTGGTGAGTAGTATCGGGGTTTGTTTTGTTTTGCTGTTGTGGGTTGCGGCCGGATTATGATTGCTGGGTCTGTCTGGGTTTCTTTGGTTGGTAGTGGGCTCGTATATGATGTTTGTGTCTGTGTCGAAAGTGTGGATGTGCTATGGTGTTGTAAATTCTGCGTCGGCTGTTGGTTGTTGACCCACGACCTTGCCCGCGGCAGGGCCCAGCCCTCAAGGTGGACGAGACGGAGAATCTCCTTCTCCCTAGCCCACCGAGGGCAGGCCCTGTCCCGGGAGGCGTGGTTCCCGCCACAACCGACGCAGAGCTGTGTAGTGGAGGTGCACGTGCTCATGTCGTGTGGTCCTGTGCAATTTGCGCAGGTGGGTGTTGTATCGTGGCACCCCGCCCTCGAGTGTCCGTACCGCTGGCAGTTGTGACAACGTCGGGAGAGAGGTGCTCGTAGTGTGACCTTGTACCTAATGTAGCCGGCTTTAACGTGTGTTGGTGGCTGTCTGGTGTTGAAGGTCAGTATGAGTGTGTGTGGGTTTTCTTTGTGCACTGCTGCTGCCCAAGGCGATATATACGAGGTGGCATCATCCCTACTGCGCAGCTTTCTGCGCAGGTCCTTATATGACGTCATCAGGGGTAATAAACAAACCACAATAGGCTGCCGCATACACCGACACGCTAACACACTAGACATAACACTTCCAACGACAACACAACACCCACAACCCATCGCATGGTGGAAACAGCCGACACCCAACACACACCTCCCCATTGACAAGCCAAAAGACACATACACACACGCAGAAATACAACAACTATTCCTACAATTCACAGCACAGCACGCCAGCTACATCATATATACGGACGGCTCCAAATCACATACACAGCAGACGGGCGCAGCGGCGGTGCTGTACACCAACGCAGCGCCGCCGCGGGTCATCCTACGCGCCCGTCTGCACGACACAGCATCCACATACACAGCAGAATTATTCGCAATCTTCTCGGCATACTGCACCATCTACCACACCAAAATTGAACATATCATAGCCACAGACGCAAAATCAGCACTACAGAGCATAACACCCCACACCAAATACAAACACCCCCTCATACCCAAAATACTACGCATCCACAAACAACTCACCATACCACAACGACCAATACTTCTCTGGATCCCAAGTCACACAAACATACACGGCAACGAACACGCAGACACAGAAGCAAACATAGCCACAACACTCCAACAAACCACACAATGCCCCTATTCACAATCCGACTACTATCACACAATACGACAGGCCATCAACAAACACATACAACAAACATGGGACACAGTAACAACACAGCTACACGAATAACACCCCAAACACGAACACTGGCACTCCATTAACCAAAACACCAGATTAAGAGAACGGGCACTAACACGACTACGCATAGGTCACACAGCACTCACACACTCATACATCTTACTCAATCAACCACGACCACAATGCACTACCTGCTACCACACACTCACAGTCAAACACATGCTCATATACTGCACCAAATACAACCAAAGACAACATATCACAAACTATTGCACCACGAACAACATCCCACTGAACCTCACCACGCTCCTGAACGACGACCATCCAGCATTACACGAATACCTCTTCCACTTTCTCAAAACTACACACATTATGGAAGAATTGTGAAAAAAGAAAAAAGAGAAAAAAGGAAAAGATATGTTAAAAACGAGAGAAAATGAACAAAACCAGGAAAATGGGAAAAATACGTTACAAAAAGAAAAGAAAAAATCCAAAAAGAAAAACAGAAAAAAGAGAGATATATATTTATGTTCTTGCAATGTTCAATTCTGGCGAAGACCCGACCCCCCACTACACGCCATACCCCAATGTGGCACCGTCCGGACTAACTCTCTCTCTCTCGACTTCATCACCTCCGGCTCTCAAACAACTCTACTGCACCAGCTCTACATCTTCAATCGAACAGGACTACTTCAGCTCTACTCTTCAAGACCATCTCAACGCTACTTCACCACTGCTCAACTACTCCACTAAACCTCCACCTCGGATTCATCCTCCTACCCTACGCTACTCACTCTCTTACAATCTTCTCTCAACCGGAACCAGCCGATATCACCACACGGTGGCAGGCTGGCAAAACTCACACACACATATACACACATCAAGGGTACCACTTAATACGGGCCAAGCCGCTAACACGCTGTCGAATATACGCAGCGTATGGATAGTACGGGGGATAAAATGAGGATTTAAGAGGTCCAGGTGCAAAACTTAGAGCGTCATAGTCCCGGAAGGGTCTCCAATACCTTTTATACACATAATATATCCGGAAGAACGTACAAAGCGAGGTAGGACAGGTCAAATATGGCAAAGAATTACCATCTTACCGCGGCGAAATGCAGTAAGCCGTAAGGACGTATCTGAAGTGTGGTCGTCGCCATGATGGAATAAGGAACCCGGAATTAAATAAAGTATAGCAGAATGCGTGGCAATGGTTGGTTGCCTTCAGTATCACGCTAACCACTGACTTGTTTGCTGGTGCTTCAACATCAACCATAAAAAACAAGTCATCAAGCACAACGCAAAACAAGGAATAGCACCCGACCAATCGATGGGAAAAGCAGGCAGATCACCAATTCTAAGCTCACAGTGTCAGACTTTGGTGTCTGTTGTTGGGCCGCCGCCGGGCTGCCTCGGCAAGTGCGCTGATGCGCCGGGCCACGTGACCCGGGCCGCCGGGGATGGCTCAGCGGCGTGTCGTGTGATGCGACAGTGAGAATACAGGATTCGAAGTTGATGTCTGTGACATGGTGGCAGCGGTTGGTACGAAACCCTGTGGTTTGTGAGAGTTAACATTTCCTGTGTTCTATTGTTAACGACGGTTTTCTACTTTCAAGACCTGAAGTATAGTTGCTGCGTAAATATGACCTCATTGAGCGTTTCGTTGTCAGACTTCCCAATTTTTTGACGGCTCGAGCTCGCCTGAGTTATTTATCAAGCGGTGTCAGCGTTTGGCAGAGCTGGCTGGCATTTCGACAGATAAACTCAATGGCGTTATGCTGACGAACTACCGTATGCTGGCCCTTGAACTCGTCGAAAATGCCGATGGTGAGGGTAATGTAGCTGCGTTGCTCAGCACAGCATTCGGGTCCGAGCAACCAGAATTGGCCGCTAATCGACTATCGACAGTAAGGAAAGGCGACATGTCTGTACAGGACTACTAACTTCTCATCAAGAAACTAGTGCGCCAAGCCTGCCCCGAATTTGTTTATGCCAAGGAGGGCGTCAAGAAGATTTGCCATCCATCATACAAAGCGGCTCTCTACCGGCACTTCTTGGTGGGCTTATCGGCGGAGGAAAAGCGCCTCCTTTCGCGTCAAGGGGCGTCTACTTTGGAGTCTGCAGTCAAGGAGTTAACTCGGGAAGAACAACTAGCCGGACTCTGCGGCACAGCGTCATCCGTTAACGAACGTGAACACACCTAGGCAGAGTATGCTGGGATCTCTGCTGTGTCTCCACACCCAATCCGAACGCCACAGAGATCTTCATCTCCGTGGCGCCGTACCACGGACGGAGCCCCCGACGAGGCACCACCTTTACGTGGTGGTGGGGGGATTGAGTGCCCCACAGACCCGGCGACCATCATACCGGCGCGGGGTGAGACCAAGAGTGCCTCACTCGTCCTTCCATCCATACGCTCCCATTCCAATGCCCATCTCGTCCCAATATCCATGTTCCTTGCCTGGCCCTGCAACACCAACTATCCCTACTATGAGCAGGCAGGACAATTTCCCCGGTCCTACCCACCAGCTCAGTTGTATCGGGGTAGTCGCGCCCCTTCGGCCCGTCCCACGGGGTTGACGGAGTCCTGGAGGCTGAGGTCCCCCGTCGCACGGTGCTAGCTGTGACAGGGGACCAACACGCCTCTTTGGTCTCGATATCCCGGAGGGGCGGGCGGGCCCGTGGGGCCTCACACGGTTCAAGCGACTGGTCGCCTCGGTCTGGGGCCTGGGATTTCCCAAGTGCCCGCCGGGCCGGCCGGCTGGGGTCAAGGGGTGGGCGGTGCTGGATCCCGGTCGGGTGGTGAGTATCTCTCTCCCGGCCGGGCGAAGGCGCCGCCTGCCCCGTATAGCTTCTCGGGCGCCCGGCGACCCCCGTGCGCGGGACCCAGGCGTCCCATCAGTAGGGCCCTATGCGGTGGGGCGCCCGGGGAGCGGAAACTAAGAAACACTTCATGGCAAATTCCAACATAAAAACAGCCCACCTACCCCCTCCAGTAGGGGACAGACAACCCGGCCTGCCCGGACAATGCGTGGAGTGCATAGAGGCCCCGGCCTCCAAGTGGGTCTGCGTGCACCACGTATTCTGATCGTAAAATCGCTGGAGGAAAATTTGAAACTTTCACTGCTTACCCCGTTCCAAAGGAAGGAAGCATGTGATAAGCTAGGATCGGTGCTCAGGTGTGAAAAACTCGGAGACGGAGGGTTAGAAGTTGAATTTGAAACTGCTGAAGATGCAGAGGGCGATGGACGCAACAGAAATAACGTACACTAAACGACACGAATCCAGCAGGCGAACAGTCACTGTACGTATCGAGATTCAGCCCCATAACACGAAAAATTACTCCAAAGGAGTTATTAACTGTTACGACCTACGAGATGTTTCAGATGCCGACATTGTAGATGGCCTAAGAGAGTGCGGAGTAGTAGAGGCCCGCAGAATTTCAATTAGGAAAGGACAGGTATTACAACCAACAAAGAACATCACCTTAACTTTTTGCATGACAGATCTTCCCGAGATTATTTTCGTCGAATATGTTCGTGTGAAGGTCCGCGTATTTGTACCCAATCCCATGAGATGCTTCCGATGCTCCCGTTTTGATCACACGTCACAGCATTGTCGGAACCGAGAAACATGTGGACGGTGTGGATCTGCACAACATGTGCAACATAAATGTGAGGCGGAGAGTCCGCACTGTTCAAACTGCGGCCCAGGCCAAATACCCCATACCACCTACGATCATTCTTGCCCAATTTTCTTGAGAGAAAAAGAAATAGTTACAATAAAAAGTTTCAAAAAGATCACATTCCGTGAGGCGCGCGATATCTAAGAGGCAGCACACCCGAGAATATCATATGCAGCGAAGGTGAAGCTGAACTCCATCACATGATCATGATCATCATCATGAAACATCACAACAGTCGCCGAAGCAGTCGCACACACACATGAGTGCCTCTTATCTGATAAGTCAACTCAGTGCCATAATGCTCGCCTTTGGCATTGAGTGCACACCAATCGGAGAAAGAGCTATGTCCTCTCCCCAGACGGTGGTGAGAGAGTCCTCGGCTGCCGACCCTGTAGCGACTCCTCAAGGAGACTGGGTCCAGGTCCAGCGAGGAAAAATACCTGCCCGGCCATCCACAACCAAACCCAACCCATCCCTAACCACTTCAACACCTACCTTCAGCACTCCCATCCCTGCCTCTCCCTCCGCCCAGTACTCCATTCCCGTTAGGGAAGAGCCCAGGAGCTCTCTGGAACCAAACCTCGAGACACAAACGTCTCAGAGTCGCGTCAAACCGACGAAGATCCAATCCCTACCCGCCGCCGTCACCACCCCTAAACCTGCCCAACCCATTCCTACACCCTCCCGAACCACCCCAACTCCCCTCCCCACAAACCAGCTCCGAAGAGAAGGGCGTGGCCCCCGGTCGGGTGCCGGTAGTAGCACCCTCAACGACCCAATCACACCTACCGATTTAGGTCCGCCCAGGGGCCACGGACATGGGGGCTTCAGGCCGGACATCCCGAGCTGGGTCAAGGGATACGTCGCCAAATGTAGGAAGACAGGATCGCGGGGCTTGCTCCCCATCGTCCCCATCTCTCCAAGCCAGCTCTCTCCATCCCGCAGAGACTGTGAAGGTGATGAGGCCACCCCCCCCACACCTCCCCAAGCTGGCCGGGAGCGTGCCTCGCCCTGGTCAGTCTCGCCGACCGGCGGAGTCAGTCCGAGGGCGCGAGCGCGCACAGCATCGAACCCGTGGGCCCCAGCTGGTTCGCCATGAACTGACATGTCTTAACCCCTTTTAACATAGCCCTTTATACAGACTGTTTTACAATGGAACTGCAGTGGTTTTAGAAGCAGTGCCCATGACTTGTAGGCAGTTCTGAGGAGGGTCTGCCCGGTGGCGTTCTGCCTTCAGGAGACCACGGTGTCGCCGGACACGGCATTAAAGGTGAAATGCTACACCCTCCACCGAAAAGAAGTAGCATCCGACACAATTTCCCATGGTGCTACTGAGCATCCACCATAGTGTTCCCTCGCAACCACTAGTGATGAACACACGCCTCCAAGCCGTCGCTACCAGGGTGCAATTTGGTCACAAAAGTATTTCATTATGCAGTATTTACCTGCCTCCCGGGACTTCCTTTCCATCTACTGAGATGAAGCTTCTTTGTTCTCAGCTCCCGGAACCAATTTTACTCTTAGGTGACTTTAATTAAAATCATACCGTTTGGGGATGCGAAGATGTCAATGAGCATCGTCTGATGGAGCAATTTCTACACAAAGAGTCGTTGTGTATTTTAAACACAGGTACCAGAACGCACTTCACAATGCCATCTGGACAGACGTCTGCGTTGGACCCGAGTATATGTAGTCCCCAGCTTGCGCAAATGTTTAATTGGTCGGTTGATACTGACCCTCTGGGAAGCGACCATTTCCCAATATGGCTAGAATATCGTGAAGGGTCAGTCCTTGGACAGAGGCCGCGGCGATGGAATCTTCGCAAAGCCAACTGGACTGATTACATAACACATATAGAAACAGCTTGTTCTGCTGATGGACAGAATAAACCACACAGTATGGAAGAATTTGCGTCACTGCTCCTACAATCTGCCTCTGCATGTATTCCGTGCACCTCTGGTGCTCCACGGCGTACCCCAGTCCCATGGTGGACGGAGGAATGCGGAGATGCCATACGCGCTAGAAAGCGAGCTTATCGTGAATTCAGTAAGGATAGTAGCACTATCCATATGGTTGCCTATCGGAGAGCCAGGGCTCTTACACGTCGCATTATAAGATCAGCAAAACAGGCATCATGGCGATAATATGTAGGTCAAATAAACAAGCATACCCCGACAGCACAAGTATGGTCCAGAGTAAAACGTATTGCAGGCCAGTATTCATCCGTTCCCCTACCCGTCTTACGCATGGGTAATAGGGACGTGACCAAATCTGTAGATGTTGGGAACGAAACTGCCTGCTCCATATCGGAGCGTAGCCGTGGCAGCAATTGGGATCCGCAATTCTTGCGTCACAAGTTGCATTGTGAAAAGTTCCCTCCTGACTTTGTCGCAACCGAAAACATCTCGTATAGCAAGCCTTTCACAATGGCCGAACTGACTTCCGCCATAGCGAAGCTCAGAAGCGTATGCGAAGGCCCGGATTTAATTCATAACGAAATGATAAAGCATCTCCCTCCATGTGCGATCGAAATACTGTTAAGCATATTCAACCATCTGTGGCAACAAGGCGACTTCCCAGTAGCCTGGCGAGGAGCCTTAGTGATACCAGTGTTGAAGCCGGGCAAAAGTGGACTAGAACCGCTCCACTATCGCCCAATATCACTCACATCGTGTTTATGTAAGTTAATGGAACGATTGGTAACTACCAGACTAACGTGGTTCTTAGAAGTACATGACTCTTTCTCAGATGCCCAATGCGGTTTTCGGAAGAGCCGGCCTTCTGTAGACCACATTTTAATACTGGACTCAGTAGTTCGTGTAGCATTTAAGCAGAAACGACCCGTCGGCGCCATCTTTTTTTTAACATAGAAGCGGCCTATGACACGACCTAGCGCCAAGGCATTCTTACAAAGGTACATAAATGCGGTATCCGGGGGACAATGGGGATTTTTATACAGAATTTTCTTGCAGGCCGACATTTCCGTGTTCGTGTTGGCCACCAGCTATCCAGACGATGTATGCAGGAGAACGGCGTGCCACACGGAAATGTGTTAAATGTAGCACTGTTTGCCATAATGATAAATAATATTAGCGACGTCCTTCCACCACAACTTGGTCGGTCTCTCCTTGTAGACGACTTCGCCAGTTGGTGTAGCGCAGCCAGGCTATCTACTATGTCTAGACGTCTCCAATTGGCCGTGAAGAAATTCGGGAGGTGGGTCGTAATGAATGGATTCCGTTTTTCAACACAAAAGACAACCGCAATACATTTCTGTCGCCAGCCTAGCTGTGCAGAGCTGTATGACAGGCAGATACCGATGCCACCTGCGGTGAAGTTTCTTGGAATCACTTTTGACCCTCGTCTTAACTACAAGGAGCATTTGAAAGCACTCCGTGATAAGTGTTTTAAATCGCTCAACATATTAAAGTGTGTTTCTCGAACTAGCTAGGGAGCTGACCGGGAGTCTCTTATTCTGCTTTACCGCTCACTGATACGCGCCAAGTTAGACTACGCCTGTTTTATCTATGACGGATCGCGCAACTCCACCAAACGAACTCTGGACACTGTTCATCACACCGCTATTCGCATCGCGACCGGAGCATTCCGCACTTCGCCCACCGGAGTCTGTTAGCCGAAGCACACGAGCCGCCTCTCTCTCTCTCTGCGCAGCGAAAGGCTAGGAATGCGCTACGCCCGCAAGGTCCGCCAGTTTCCCGACCATCCGGCTTTTTCGCATGTCTTTTCGCGTCGAATATTGACCATTTTTTTTTCAGGGGAACGAAACCTGAGTATCGCCCCATTCTGTGTTCGAATTCGAAGACTACTGCAGGAAAGTCGAGTTAAGCTTCGGGGAACTCGTACAGTCCAGGACATGGAGACCCCTCCATGGGAGATGATTACACCGGAGGTGGATGTATCCCTTGCGAAGATCAGAAAATCCGATATCCCTCCAGCAAAATTTCGTGCACTGGCTCTTCAACATATTGAAACATTCCAGGGATGGATAGCCACGTATACTGACGACTCTCGAACATAGGACGGCGTTGGTAGCGCTTTTGTTTGTGGATCTGTCTCCCGCTCGTTTTCGCTCCCGACGTACGCATCGGTGTACTCGTCGGAACTTGTCGCTATTACGAAAGCTCTGTGTCATATCGAACTGTCTGTGGGTGATCGACATCTCATTTCACCGACTCTTCAAGTAGTCTTATGGTCCTGAACACGGTTTATCCATCAAACCACCTTCTGCGGGATATTGTGAGCCGTATTACCGATATGGAACGCCATGGACGAGTTATTCTATGTTGGCTTCCGATCCACGTGGGCATTTCCGGTAATGAGTTGGCGGATGCCGCGGCAAAACGAGCGGCAAAGGCACAGTCCTCTCGAGCGCTGCCACTCCCCGCCACTGACCACTACCGAGAGGTGTCCACCTTCCTCCTAGACAAGTGGCAGGCTATGTGGGACGCGACGTCGGCGAACAAACTACGAACCATCAAACAACGTTTACGACCATGGGGCTCGTCCTGTCGCAAACGTCGACAAGAAGAGGCCACATTGTGCCGTCTCCGTATTGTGCATACTTATGCTACGCATGGGTATTTACTATGCGGTGGCGCCAATCCGCTGTGCTCGTGATGTTATGCACCGCTAACAGTTCGCCACGTTTTGATATCGTGTCCTCATTACGCTGATGAGCGTAGACGTCATTTTGGGTCTGACCAGGTGGATTCCCTTAGCGATATTCTCTCCGACAACTCGAGCATTGTCCAGTCGGAACGATTGACGGACTTCTTATCTGCAGTGTCATTCTCCAATATATTCTCCTCGCTGATATACATGGCATGTAAACTTTGTTCCACAATAGGACCATTTTGAAGGTTACGGACGATGCGAAGTTTGATACTGTACCGTGTTAGCTACAAGAGTTATGGGCGCAAAATGGCCTTAGGAGTCGATGCGCCCTTAAGCCCAAATAATCAATACCACGGACGGAGACTGCACCAGTGCCGCGGGCAGAGCGGCCGGCGCAGGACGGGAGCGCTGGCGCCGTAGTTCTCCGGCTGCGCCGCGGAGTGGCGCTGCCGGCGCGGCTTATGCTAGGGTTAGGGCATGGGAGGCCAGCAGAGGCCGGGAGCAGCGTGGCGGCTCACCGGTGCCGGCACGGGTGCGGGAGAGCGATGCGGGCACGGCCGGCCGGCCTGAGCTGAGAACAGCCGACCACGGCCAATCGCGCAGTCCGGACCGGCAGACGAGTGGACGGAAAACCATCCAGTGCTGGGCTTGTCGTGGCTTTGGCCACCTCAAAAGGCACTGCCCAAACGGACAAGGGGGCAGGCTGCCGGAAGGTTGGGGAACCTTCCCATAGCTCTGGTTGCAATCAATGGATTTGCGGTAAGTGATGCCTTAATAGACAGTGGTAGCCAACTGAGTATGCTCGACAGCCGTGTTTTAGGCATCATTGCTCCGAACTCGCCATTGAAACCGCCCGCCCGTCTTGTTTCCGCTTCTGGGCATGCTTTGAAAGCTCTGGGCACGTGTAAACTTAAGGCTGCGTTGTCCGGGGAAGATCACTGGGAACTTGAAAGTGAGTTTGCCGTAGAAGATTTGATTCATGATGCTGTCTTGGGATGGGACGTTTTATCTGCACACAAGGCCGTGATTGATTGTTCTCCGACGCACGAGGTTAAGCTAAAGCTGAGAATAAAAAACCTGTCTCTGTCCTGCCACATACGGCTGTTTGCCTGGCTATAAAGGTTGATCAGAAACTTTCATGCGAGTCGGAATATGTGTTGATCGGCCAGCGTTCCAATAATCTCGAGATTTGCGGTTCGCTGTTGAAACCTTTCTCGGAGACGGAGATTCCTCTGTACGTGCGTAATCGTTCTGATCGCACCGCGACGCTGCATAGGCGCAGCGTGATAGGGCACGCCGAACGCGTTGAGAACATTCAGCCGTATAAACTCAACCCCAGTCCAGGCGGGCCCTGTGACGCAAAGGCCCAGGTAAACGCCGTGTCAGCTGACGACGGTAAATTTGTTGGCCTGACGGCTGACGAGACTCTTGCCAGTTTCGAGATGGGGAAGGCTATCTCTGGCCCACAGCGAGACAAGCTGGCTGACCTAATCGCTTCTTTCCCTGAGGCGTTTTCGCGATGTTACGCAGATATCGGAATGTGCCGCGGCGAAGCAGTCAATCTCGAGCTGCCGCCAGGAGCGCAACCAGTGTTCACCAGACCCTACCCGATCCCCTGGGCGCGTGAACCTCAACTGCAGGCACAGCTGGACGAATTGCAGAGCTGTGGCGTCGTCGAGGAAGGCCCTCCCTCGCCGTGGAATTCGCCTTTGATTCTCTTGGCTAAAGGATCCGGCGAATTTAGAATCACCCAGGGCATGCGCGCACTGAACAAGTTGCTGTTGCCGAAAGCATTTGTGTTCCCCAGCATAGGCGACTGCATTTTCTCCCTGGGCGGGTCGAAGGTTGCGTCCTCGCTGGATATCAAACATGCATTTTGGAACATGCGTCTAACTAAGGAATCGAGCAAGATATGTGCTTTCCACACGCTCGGAAAAACATACTACCCCGCCCGTATGCCAATGGGATGCTCGCAGTCGAGCGCACCAGTGGGAGGGGGCCAGGGGGCCCTGGCCCCCCATGAGACCAGTGCCCTTTTGACCGAAAAGTGCCCTCTTGGCCGGAATGTCAAAAATTTAGCCCACAAATAACCTGCCTCATGTGCCAAAGGTGCTCTTTGGGCCCAAAACTGCCCTTTTGGCCAAGAAAAAATCACGCCCCCCCCCCACCCCACCCCGATCAACAAACCTTCCAGTGTGCCCCGGGCCGCAAAGTGCCCATTTGGAGCCGGTCATGTGCCCTTTTGGAGCCGGCCAAGTGCTCTTTTTAGTCCGGGCCCCCCTCCCTGGAAAAATCCTGGGTGCGCGTCTGCTCGCAGTCATCGTATTTTCTCCATGTGGCCATGAGAGAAATACTTGGCGACCTCCCGCAAGTCCGAGTATACGCCGACGACATCCTAGGTGTATCGGACATTGCTGATGAGCACTTCCAGCTTCTCCACACAGTGTTCCAGAGGCTGAGTGAAGCGGGGATAAAGGTCTTGCCTTGTAAATGCAAGCTCTTCCAAACCGCGCTAACGTACCTCGGCCACCGCATCACCCCTGATGCCGTTACAATAGATACCGACCGTATCGAAATTGTGGAAAACCTGTCCCCGCCCAAAACCATCCGGGAGGCTAAAGGGATCCTATGGTTTTTCTCCTGGTACCGAAAGTTCATCCCCTCCTTCAGCACCGTCGCAGAGAATCTGGTCAGACTCTGCAACTCAGAGAAGTACTATTGGAGCGAGGACCTGGACGCCAGTTTCGCTGCTCCGAAGGCGTAGGTGATCAGCAGCCGGGTGCTGAGCTATCCACGCCGAGACTGCCCGTTTATCCTCTACACTGACAGTAGCAGCAGTGGGGGCGGTCAAATTTTGAGTCAAATACAGGACGGTGCTGAGCGTGTCAGAGCCTACAGGGGCAACAGACACAGTAAGGTGCAGCGCAAATGGACGATCTATGAACTGGAGCTGTACAGCTTTTTACAAGGTCTGAAGGAATTCTACAAGCACCTAGCCGATGTGGAATTCACGTGGGTCTGTGACTGTAGAAGCGCATTGCAACTCCTGCAGAATCGCGATCAGATGAACCCGAGGCTGGTGAGATGGCGAGCCTTCATCAGTCAGTTCAGGTATAATACCGAGCACCGAAAGGCTAGCCAAATACAGCACATAGATATGCTGTCTCGCATACACACGGACCAGGAACAGGAGATCAGCGTTGCGGCCCGGTCGGCCGACGAACCATCACATGGTTGTGATACGGCACGGGGACAGGAGACAGTCCCTGAGACGTCCGGCGACAGCGGACCGATGAGACCGGGCGCGGGTCAGTCCGCCGACTACAGAGCGTGCGGACGGCCGCGCCGCCCCTGACCCTGGTGGCGAAACTCAGCAACGGTGCACTGACAGTGCACGGACGGCGCACGGCCGACGCGCCGATGCTACCCCGGTACGGGGGAGGGATTTGTACCCGGTATCTGTACGTACAAATTAGACACCGAGGTTTAACGGTTGTGAAGTCGCTAGCGAGGGGACTCGGGAGGTTTCCGCTGTTTCACTGGTTCCTCTCAAGCCAGATACCCTGCGCTGGTACCAGCGGCACTACATGAATTGTAGAGCCATATCACATCGCTTGAATCACGGAAAGTGGCCACGTTTCGCCCCTCCGTTTGGAACGTGAGCCGTCGGAACATTTCAAACTAAGAGACGGGATTGTGCGCCGAACGCCGGCAGGGTCGGGGGACCCGAGCAGGTGGTCTGGCCCTTGGCAAAACGATATGAGCAGATATGAGCATGCCCACCACGACACCACACACCATGCCCATGGTGGCCCTGAGAAAATGTACGAGCTGATCAATCGGCACGCTTGGTACCCGGGCATAGAGGCAGGATGCGAAGACTACGTCCATACCTGCGAAAGATGCGAACAGAGAAAAAGTACTCGTATCCGCAATGCTCCCCTGCTGCCTCAGCCGGCAAACTGGCCTAACGAGACGCTCGTAATTGACATTGTAAATATGCCAAGAAGTCAGGTGACAAATAGGTCACTGGTGCTTGCGTGTGTTGACAAATTTTCAGGGTTTCTGTCTTGCTACCCGCTTGACACAGGCAACGCAGAAGAAGTCGTTGAAGTGCTAAACGCCCACTTTTTTACCTATGGTGCCCCAGAAAACCTCGAGAGCGATGAGGGCTCAAACCTCGTGAGAAATGCCCAGGTCACGGCGCTTTGGGAGCATTTCGGTGTTCAGACGCGGACGAGCGTGAGATATCACCACTAAGCTGTCGGCAAGGTCGAAAGAAAACACTGACATTAAACGCCGCTTACGGGCGATGTCAGACTTCAGGGGCACTGACTGAGTGCAGAAGCTACCCGGTATAGTTTTCTCGTTGAACAATTAAGTATCCGATTCGACCGGTTTTTGTCCATTCTTCATTTATTTTCTCCGCTACCCCCACACCCCATTGTCGAAACTAGCAGCTGCCCCCAGGAACCAATACTCACACGATTATGTTCACGAGAAGCTTCGTCTCCTGTCCAATGTGTTTCAACAGGCGCAGCAGCAGCAGCGCGCCCAGATCGCTGGCCGATGCAAACAGCAGTAATTAGACACCGAGCAAGTGCTTTGATGTGATAGATCACTCAAAACTCCTGTCAAAATTAAGTCTCCACAGCATCGATACTTCCTGGTTTTCGGCTTATCTTCAGAACCACACCCAGAGTGTCAGCCTTACTGACAGTCTGGGTGTCGTCCACAAATCTGCCCCGTTGCTGCACAAAGCTGCCATGCCAGCCACCCCAAACATCAATGCTTGCACCTAGGCAGTCAGCCTTGACAGCTTGAAAACCACTTGTATCTTGTGTATGATCATAGGCACAATTGTTCAGCTTCAGCCTGATTATAGGGTTAAATCAATGATTGAGGGGTTGCACGAAGTTGGGTGACTAGCTAGATGCCCACCTATCCACCCACCACCAAACACTAGAACACTACAAATACGGAAACGAGGATACGCGTAGCTCACACTGGAACCAAAACCTTACACCTTGCAGCCTGTAGATTGCTTAAGACTTTGAAGCCTCTCGAGCAAGAGCCCGATCATGAGCCTCTTCGCTAGCATGATCATTAATATATGCGTTATTTAAGCATTATTATTTACATTAGTTGTATGGCATTCAATAAATGTTCTTTGACTTCGCCTCACTGTCGTCACGATTGTCACAGACTGTGCTAGTGTTGTGTTGTCATATTGTGTTTATGATCTATTTTTAGCACAATTTCTACCTACAATTGCCAAGCAAACTATGATATAATTCCATCAACATGTCAACTATGACGATTTTGATGCAATATTTCTAGAAGAAAACTCATTGGTTTCCAGCATCCGGGATTGGAATCCAGTTTCGCCACTTTTTGCACTATTCTGGCTTTTGCTTGTCAAAACTCGGCGACGAAGAAAGAATATGTCTTCCAGCCAACATCAATCTCTATACCAACGTGGATCTGTCGCTAGTTTGATGGGCGTCGCGAATTTGTTGATAGTTTGACGGACGTACATTTTCGACATTAAGAGGTGGGTAGGTGCCAGACTTGATATATGGCGGCAGGTGAGGTGGGTGGGTAGGTAGGTGGTACCTACCTAGATACGTACATACACGGGAAGAGGGGGTACCTACCTACCCATCTAAGCGCGTTCTGCTTCTTGAGCAGCTACCTTTGGACGTTTCCCACAAAATGTTCAGTGCGTAAATAAGAAAAAGTGATTTATATGTTTCTACCGAAATATGAAGGTCTGATCACCATAGTGGGAAACTTACTTTCAGGATTTGGAGTCAGAGTGCAAACAGACTTCTTCCGGAGTAATTTTAATGGATACTTTTTTATGCATGGATTCTATTTCCAGGTAAAATGCAGGAAAATCACATGTACCTAGTCAGTGCCTACATAATATGCATAAGTAATACACATTGTCATTTTTGGTCACATCAAAGCCTAGGAACAAAGGAGTGAACAATGGATGGCACCACAAGGCATGGGGTTGTGATGATCAGCTCAGCTTCATCCTCTCATAACTCACAGGAGCAATGAGCTTTCCTTTCACTGTTAGTCTCAGTACAAGGCTAGCCAAATTAAAAAATTATCACTTCACCCTTAGCTCAGAGTGCATGCCTACCTACCTACACAGCCAATTCCCTATGTGATACAGAAACAAGACCACCACCACACACAACACAGTCAGATGTGATAGTGGTGTGCAAAGCAAAGGATCAGTCATGGGCTTGTCATATAAACAAATACCTTGCACAGATGGGTTGAAAGACAGTTTTTAGAACAGAAAATGCTAAAGAAGTAAATTATGATCTGTGGCCTCTGGGACTCTGAAAAAAAAATGAGCCATTTTGCATGGAAAGTCACAGTTAATAGAAGTTTTAAGTTTCATCCCTGGTGATGATTTTCATCTTTTCATAAGCATATTACAAACACAGATGGTGGTTGTTGTGATGGAAATAATGTGCATGTTTGCAGTGTTTTCATCCTTGTCTTTCGTTTTTCCAGCAGGGATCAATAGTCTCACTCTCAGGCAGGGTGAGAAACTTGCTTTCAGGGTTTGGAGTCGGAGTGCAAACAGATTTCTCCCGGAGTACATTTTCATGCACATATTATTTTTCATGCATGTAATCTATTTGCCGGTAACTGACAAGAAAAGCATATGTACCTAGTCAGTGTCTACGTAATAGGCATAATACACATCATTTTTGGACCCACAACACTACCTCACACACAGTTGGAATCGACGGCGGTGCGCAAAGGATCAGTCAAGGTCTTGTGTTTGTGGCATGACACTGTTAAGTGTTCAAAACATGTGTTCAAAGTTGCTAATGGTTATGATGCCATTAAAAAATATCTTGCATTGATTGGTTAAAGGACAGTTTTGGTAACAGAAAATGCTAACTCAGCAAATTCCGATCCGCGGCCTCCGCTGCACTCTGGAAGCGACTCTTAAAATGGTCAGTTTTTCCCACTATAGGGTGGCTCAAAAGCAGGTTTCTGGAGACACACCAGCCAAATTTGTAGCAACTGGAGGCCATTATATTCAGTGTGCATGCACGAAGTTTGGCGAGTTGTCGTCGGTATTTCTGCTGTTTGTGGTTTCATGTGGTGTGTGTGTTTGGTTGTTGTCTGTGTGCTTGATGGCACAAACAGTGTATATTTATTTGGTAACCGTAAGTAGAATAACATGTTTGGTGGATATTTTCTTCAATCCTGTATTAGTTTTTTAGTGGTATTTTTGTTCCTTCTGTATGTTTGTGTCGGAGTACATGTGGAGCCCATTCTA
Source organism: Imbricaverruca yamaguchii (assembly GCA_034440575.1). Lineage (NCBI taxonomy): Eukaryota > Metazoa > Arthropoda > Thecostraca > Neoverrucidae > Imbricaverruca > Imbricaverruca yamaguchii. The sequence goes on from JAOTOL010001568.1 coordinate 274,007, forward strand.
TCCAGTATGAATCCTGAGTGCAAAAATGTTTTAAGAGATGAAACCTCTTAAGAAGTGCCTTAATTCCCACCCTGCTCTCAGGTGAATATATAATGGGCTTTGAGACAAATGCATATTATGACAAAACCTAATGGACCTGTAGTGAAGATGTTCCTGGCAGGCTGGAAATTATTGTCTTCTTTTCTTATCTTTATGAAGCTAGGCATGAAGTTCACAGTGTATCCTCACAATGCAGAGGATTACATAGCATGAACAGAAGTGCAGCAATCTATGAATATGCATGAATCCATAAAATACAAACTCATACCATGCATCTTTAAAAAAATGTGAAGCTGTAGCATGACCAGAAATTTGGCTGAGCTGACACACTTAAGGGCTGAATCATGACATTGGCCAAACTCAAGTAATTGTCAGCTAATGCAGGAGGGATTTGGAGCAAGGTGATGGGGCATCACCAGCATAGATAGCATGATTTGAACCAAAATTGTCCTTTACTCAAGCTCTTCAGAAAAACAGGGAGCATTTTATTTGAAGAAAAAGTATTGTTTTCAACTAGAGCTTGCACCTAAACCATACAAATCAGGTATTTTATGTCAGCAATTTATTAAATCTTACACAATTCAAGCTGAATGATAATGGGCTGGCTGGATCGACCCATGAGTTGAACCCTGAACAGTGTTGAATATCATGATTGAATGGTATCTCAGCACTGATTACAGGCAAAGAATGCAGGCATACAAATCTACATTAATAAATACAGAAACACCCATACCTCAATCCTATTCAGTGACTTACAAGGGCTCAGGTTTGTTTTTAGGAGTCTTGTGTGTGTCACAATTGTAGGCATGTATTTTGAAGAAAAATAGAATTGCCAAAATGTTCTGATATTAATATATGATTCTCTTCAGATCTAAACAGAAAAATAAAATTAGAATTGTTTCTTCATTTATCTTAACCTTACATTAATACATTTCACATACTGCAAATATTAGCAAACATTGTTTATCAAGAACATAGGATAAATAATTTCATCCTAAGGCTGGCACATTCCAGGGGGATGAAAAACACATGAAAATACAGGGGAATTTGTGGATGAATACTGGTGAGCATGATGGATAAATCAAAGATCAAAGTGAATATTTGAACGTCTCATCATTTTCTACACATTATAAAATGACAATAGCACTCTGCTGCACACAGTGCAAGGAATTATTCATATGTTCATCTGTGGCTTTTTCGGCCAGTCTGAAGGACAAAAAATTCAGGTAAATGTGGGTTTGATATATGGAAGTGCTACGAATAAATCGTACAACAACTGGGATTTTCCAACTCTCCATTAATTTTAGTATGGGAAAATTAGCACAAAACCACTTCCGGAGTTCCTTATGTGCCATATTTTTTACAAAGCAAGAGCTCCTGACATGGATGCTTGGAAAGTATGCTGAAAATGGAGACTTGCCATATCACCCTTGCCATATCACCAGTTCCTTGGTGATATGGCAAGGGAATACTATAAGTGAACAAGAATGTAATTATTTCAAGTTCATTGTCTGCTTTGAGCACAAAAAATACTTGACATGTGCACATTTAAGTGAAAATTGTGGTGTTTTTCAATTGCCCTTTGTTGATAGTTCACTGGCTTTTTTTTCATCACAGGTAACAACCTGAATGCCATAATTATCCCTTGTAGTAGAAATATTTGATCCTAATTTTTTCATGGCATTCTTTATATTGTTCTAAGTCATTTCCAGTATATTAGTCTTGCAGCCGTGCAGAATAAGTATAAAAAATAAGTTGCAAAGTGTGCATTGTGTCCTGTGGCACTATAATTTGTCATGACAGTGCAAAACATCACTGTGCTGAATTTTACATACATTCAATTGTTTTCATAGCCTTGCATTTGGCATACACGTGCATACAGTGCAGCATGAGTTCTATGTGTACTGCCTTGAGTGGAGTTAACCTTAAATCACCTCAGCCTACAGCCTACAGCCTCCAATCACATCAGTTGCACAGATGTGTGGTACAATGTAGATGATGAATATCTCAATTTACATTGGTGATATATTAGTGGCAGATCTGTGTGTCCTGTTCGAAGGAAAGCATATGATCAAGGTAGGGCCAGTGGATTCTAAGGCTGTTCTGCTTTGTTGGGAGGGGGAAGATTCAGAGCTGAATGAGGCTGAAATAGATATTGCAGGGGAGAGACAGTATTAGATCTGAGGAGGCAGAATGACCTGCCCACAATGCCTAAAGGAGAATGCCACCTCATCTGCTGGAATGCTACCCCTCTGGCCTCCTTTCCATCCCCTACTGTTGAAGTGCCACCTATCTGGGAGGTCGGAGTGCACCCTCCCCTTTGGTCCCTGCTTCCTAGGAAGGCAAGTTAGTGCCACCCCAGCACATCTTTGGCCTCCACCAGCCCCACAGCTCAGCCATACACCCTGTAAATTCCTGTGTTCAACCCTATTTGAGACTTAATTATGTGATGCTAAATATCCCTACAGGGGAGGAGCCTTAACACGCGCCCTGGAGGGGGGGCGAAATCCGCCCACCCCTCCGGTTTTTCGTAGATAACTCCAGATTTTACCGGCCGATATACGCCATTGTTTGTGTACCTGCCAATAAATGACCGGCGCGTTGTTTGAAGTAAGAAAAATTAAAATCGACCGAAAATTTTTTCGAGTTAAGGGTCGCTAAAGTAAAAAAAAATTCCCAGCGCCAGATCACAAATATCGTCGCTGATGCGCTTCCGGTATACTAGCAAAAAGGAAGTGTTCTTGGCAAAACTAGCGACTTGTTTGATGTACATTGTCATGCTACATTGTTCCAGAGTCATGTCAAGTCACCGAGGTCAAGTCAGGTCAAGTTCATAACAGGTTAACACACGCTCTAGAGGGGGTATGGCGAAATCCGCCAATCCTTCCGATTTTTCGTACATAACTCCATATTGTACCGGCCGATATACGCCAAATTTATCGCTTACCAGCTTAGAAATGCCCGGCGCATTGTTTAAAGCAAGAAAAGTGGAAATCGGCCGAGAAGTTTTCAAGTTAGGGGCCGTTAAAGTAAAAACAATTCACAGCGCCAGACCACAAAAATCGGCGCTGATGCGCTTCCCGTATATTGGCAATAGGGAAGTGTTCTTGACAACACTAGCGACTTGTTTGATGCATATTGTTATGCTATATAATTTAAAAGTCATGTTAGGTCGCCGAGGTCAAGTCAGGTCAAGTTCATGACAGGCTAATGGAGGCAAACGTGGTCAACTGGAATGTATCATAAATGCAAATGACTGTCATGCGATTGATGTCACTTTACATGTTACTCCCTATACATCCCAAAATCTACTGTTTGTCATTGTGTGCCTAAGCATTTCCATCCTTTATTCATGTATTTCACTCCTTTATTTGCGAAGCCGATGGTGCCGAGCCGCCCAACGGAGCAGTCGGGATGGGAGCCCGGTTCCGGTAACTGGAGCAGGTAATGACCTACTAAAGTGTTCCTATATAGGTGACCTGAGGTCAAATGGCGGATCTGACATCTGTATTGCATCATTAGTAATGTCCAAAACATCATTAATGCCAATTTTGGAGCATTTAAACACAACCACAGTGATCTATAACAATGACAAGCCAAGCCACGCGAAACCAGAAAATGTTGCCATTTTGACCTCATTTGACCTTGAAGATATTGACCTAAGGTCATGCAGTTTGCACACAATAGAGTTCATTATCGTGCCCATCAACCCTGTGAATTTCGTTGCTCTAGCCTTCATAGGAGCTGAGATCTTAGGGGGGGGCGGAATCCGCCCCCCCCCCCTCTCCAGGGCGCGTTATTTTCAGAAGCCCTCCAGGGCGCGTGTTAACATGTTGCAAGGTGTGGACAGGACAGGAATTATGGATCCAGGACCCAATTATATTGGCATGAGGACAAGTTTAAAAGAAACTATAAATTTACCAAAGAAGTAGCTAAAGAAACTTGAAAGATAATGCAACTATGGGCCACAGGGGCCAATGGCATAGGAACAGGGCATCCCCCCCCCTACTTTGAAGCTGGTGGGCAATGTCTGGCATCTTTTCATCTCCCCCAGTAGAAAACATTTCAGTCTCATGACATATCCTGCTGCCTCCCTCCCCCATAAAAATGTTCCTTTTGGCCCTGACAGGTGCCATCTTGGTTACACTTTGTGGACATTACAAACTAATTGTCCACAACGTTTGATTAGTTATCCATGAAATAATGAAAGGAAATTATTTTCTCCTTTTGATACCAGTCTATGCTATTTTTTTTTAGATAGCTGGTGATAGCTTGTTCAAATGTTAACTAGCCTGCTAGTAAAGAAAGACTGCCTTGTCTTTATCTTGATATAATTAACTTTGATTTTGAATTGGTGGTCTCTAATAACTAATTGCATAATTTGTGTTATCCTAGATATGTATCTGTTACTCACCATGCATAAATTTAAATACCTTGATGAGACCTTCTCCCTTATTTTTCTGTATCTAAGTGTACACACATTCATATCTTTTAATCTTGTCTCTTATGCTAGGTTGCTCAAATTACTAATCCTCTTTGCATTCTCTAAATATTACTAAAGTTTTCCATAGCTATAGGGGATCAAGCTCCACTATTTCAGATGTGGCCTAAAGTTTTGTTGTTGCTTCTGTTGTTGTCTATATTTTGTGGACACAATATGGTGTATACAATTTTGTGTTCACAATAAGACCTAAGTGCTTCTGTTGAGTCACAGCTAGTACTTGACTACCCATCAGTATGGATTCCTGATATGATATCTACCTACATGCATTATTCAACACTTATCAAGGCTAAATTTAATTTGGCAATTTTATGCCCTTTCAATACTATTTACAAATATTGTGACCATTGGTGGTTCCAGTACTGACCATTGCAGTACTTCACTAAGAGCATCTTGTCATGAAATCTTCATGCCACCTAGCACCATTCTACTGTCTATCTGAAAACCATAGCTCAAACTGATTTTCATATCAGGATTAAATCAATATGATTTCTTATCACACTTGTCTTTAGACAAATCCAAAAAGTTAAAGATATTTGTCGTGAGATCAACCTTTTCTAAATACATGCTGGGTGTCTTGAATCAATATGTTCCCTTCCAGAAAACTAACCACTATGTGATTAATTTTTTTAAACATCGTATAGCCTAAGGATGTTGGTCTTGCTAGTCTATCATTTTCAACTTTCCCCTTTTCACCTTATTTAAAAATAAGAACTGCCAGCTTCCAATCTCCTGGAATTTAATCTTGTGAGGGTTACATACGAAATATGATACAAAGTGATATGATACAAAGTGAAATCGCTGGCTCTTTCACATTGCAGTCATGGCCATGGCCTGAAATCGAACAGTTCCTTGATGTACTTGTTTAGTTCATATCTGGAATGTTTAGTTCAAACAAGGATCGACTTGGAAGGATCCAGAGTGGCCAGATGGGAAAACATTGGTTTCTTGGTGTAATCTCCTCAGTGTCATGGCCATGGCCTGAAGTCACAGCACATCATTTAGCAGATCTGGCATGGTACCACTTCAAGCTATTTATATTATAGAAATGTAGCTGTATGCATTACATAATCTCATTCAAAATGGTGTGGTACCCGCATTGTCGATTGTGACACGAGCAACTTATCCCTAGACTGCTCGTCCCCCATATTAGCGAGGAAGCTAGGTTGCTGAAATGTTAGTGTGGAAAGGTGTGTTCTAATTCGCATTTTGTTATGAGACACTGATCTGCACATGCATATGTAGAACAAGAACACTGTCCTGAGTATGTTGTACATGAGCGTTGCCCCTTTAAGCGACCAGTTTAATTGTTTTTGCATGTATTCATTCATGCTAAAGCGCTGTGCCGGCGTGTTAAGCCCGCGCTTTCTGCCCTTGCATTAATACTAGAAGAGCGTGAGAAGATATGTTTGCATGGTGGGACGTTTTAACAAGCTTCCCTAATGCATGGTATTGTAGTTTTTAAGCGATTGTATCACTCAGACTTGAACGGTTATGGTTGTTGATGCAATAAGACTCATATTTTATGTTCCGAGTGTGTACTACATCATTGGCGTTGAAAGAACGTGGAACGATGGACGAACACAGGAGAAGCTGTTGCTTCGTTTCAACGAATCCAAGTCGCATTGGGATATGCAAAATACTTATCTCCGTGATATAGTACGATTTTGGTTTCGCTGTTGACTGGTATTCGTAGAAACTATCCACATTTCCAGTCACGCTCGCGATCATATCGATTCGAAGTTCAGCCATGCAGAATTAAAAGATGTTATTGGCTTGATTAGTGCTTCCGTTGATGGCGTCGGTGCCGACTGTTCAGATGCTTCATTTCATGCTTATATTAAATGTTGATGGTGTGCTGTATTATTTATTCACAAAGTCCAGCTGTTTGATAGAGTTGCGGCATGGCCTTCACCAGAGATGATGCTCCCTTGAGACCAAATGATTAAGGACGTAAAAACATCACACAAAGCAAAACAAAAGCAGTGTCAGTATTAGCGACATTGCCGTAGTTACAGCTCCAGTTACAGCCGAAAAGCAGAAGTAGAAATATGCGGGCAGATGATTCGAAAATGCTGTCAGACACAGACACTGTGATACTGTCGTTCTGTGGGCACTGGTTCAGCATTTGAGGAAGTGACAGGTCACAGGTATGATGACAGTTATCTGAATTGCATGGGTCAGCACCGCCACCCAGGGATGCAGGCTTCGTGATCAGGTCTGCATGATGATGACTGGTCAGCGAGGCAGTGGCCAAGGTGGATGGTACCTGTAACACAATGCCAACCAATCAAATACACCCACATGCAGCTCATGGCATTTGGGTGAGGCCAGCATCCACGTTGTACATGCAGGTTTAAGTGGCAGGTCCTAGATGCGCGATATTCATCTTCTCCAAGGGACGGAACAGTCAATTACTTCGCATTTACCTTCGTACCTTGCACGCATCACGGTCTGCCATCATACACATTGAGGAAACCCACAGCCATTAAGCACCGGCATGCACAGGTGAAACAAACACATCCAAGTATAACATACAATGTAGATCTTTGATAGGGTGGTGCACAGGTGTCCTTCCGCCATGTGTGGCAAGATTAATGTGAAGAAGTACCAAACAATGGAATTACCTGTTTCATTTCAAGCACCACGCTACATTCATAAACTCAATACAGAAAGAGGGAGAAGCAAAATGAGAAGCATGTGAAGGTACTGACCTCAACAATGTGGTTCAGGAAGAGTGGATGCAACATACAATTTATCCAAATTTTTATGATTGTTTGCTACTCTGGCCATGTGTTTATTTTATTAGTATGATGATGCAATCTGGGTTTTCATCATGATGCATCTATTCAGCATTTTTCATCTTTCACTAACTCAGAGTGATTTTGTTTTTCATCCGCACAGGTACTGAAAAAGTAATTTTAAGACACTGCTGGGACTCCAGAATACATCTCTTAAAACTGGCAATTTTTGCCCACTATAGGGTGGCTCGAAAGCAGGTTTCTGGAGACCCTTCAGCCAAATTTTTAGTGACTGTAGGCCACTGTTCAGTGTGCAGGTGCAAGGTCTAGCATGTAAGCATTCGTGTTGGTTGTTGTTCGGTGTGGTGTGCATTCAGATGTTGTCTGTGTGCTTGATGGTGCAAAACGTGGCTGGTTTGTTTGGTAGTAGTAAGTAGAACAACATGTTGTTTGGTGGATGTTTTCTTCAATCTTGTGTTCGTTTTTAGTGACATTTTTGTTCCTTCTGCATGTTTGTGTTGGAGTAAATGCAAAGCCATTCTATCCAGTATGAACCTGGAGTGCAAAAATGTTTTAAGAGATGAAATCTCTAAAGAAGTCTGTCAATCCCCACCCTGTGATTACATAGTTCTACCAATTATTTCTTTGCAGAGCAGGCAAAGTTCACAGACATGATTTTAGGCTCCAAAGAGCAGTTGGCTTAGGGAAACCATAAGGAAGTGATTTCCTTTTTTTTTGCAATTACACCAGCATATTTGTGTGGCTACTAACAGTTTTTACCACAATAGCTAGCATGAGGTATTCCTCACGTTGTAATTTTCATGTTTGGAATATGGCACATCACTACAAATTGATTATATATTTTAGAGTTTCTCTTTACAAGTTGTTAGAGGATTTTCATTGAAAGGAACTGTGCGAATGATCAACCCTGGTCGATGCGCCCTAAAGCCCAAATAACTAACTAACTAACTTAAAAGGAACTGTTTGAATATAAATAGGTTGCTCATTTTTGTGTTCAGTAAACAAGGCAATTACTGGTTCAGCCATACAAAAGCATCACAAGAGCTATTTGTTGTTGCATGATGCTTTAAGTGTTCAGAAACCTCCGTCCTCTACCTGGGTGCCTGTTCAAGGAAGCTGGAACAACTTCACAATAGGTTTTCACTCACCATCTCCAGCTCACAAGGGCATGTTCCCATGCTCTTGGTTTTGCATTAGTCTGTTTTACAGCAGAGATTTGCTTGCAGGTCCCAGGTCTTATGAACAAGATAGATGGAGACAGAGTAGGATTTCCACATTTTTTTCTTTGTAGTGGAGTACAAAATTTTGAGCTTGGCTGCAAAAAATAGCTTTGCACTTGCCAACAATTAACATTGTTTAGTGGGGCTGAAAATCAATTTCTTACCCTGGCAGGGATGGCAGGCACGAGCAGGAATGAAAATATCATACTGGTGTGGGATTTCCATCTTTTTCTTGGTAGTGGATTACACATTTTTTAGCTGGATTCCAAAAAATAGCTATGCACTTGCTGACAATCAACCTTATTTTAGTGGGGCTCAAAACTAATGTTAGCATTATTTGTATGCATAAACATCTTGGCAAACTAAGCCATGCCCAAAATTTTGCTGCTCTAAAAAAATGAGTTGTCCATAACCAGGTAGCCTTGCTTTAATATAAATGTTAGCATTTCATGCTGTATGTACCATACAAACATTATATATATGTACATATAGCTCCCTGGTATGTCAGCAATATGTCAGCGAGCTAAGTCATAAATAGGTGCAATTGTGCAGAGTAATGCATCTAGTGGGAAATGCCCTCAGTAGCCAAAGTACTCCCAAAAATATGCCCATGATATATGTAAATTAGATAGATGTTGCCTGCATGTAGGTGGGTGATGCATTCCCAAAGTTCACAATCAAATACTTATGATAAATTGGCATGATGTGATGTGAATACACAAATAACATTTCTGCTGGCAGAGCCATGATGAATCACACTCAAGCTCATCTTGGGTGGACCACAGAACCAGGATCATCCTTCAACAAACACTTCTCTGAAGGACTAGTCACACAACTAATGAGCCAAGTTCACCCCTGATTCATTGGAATTATTCATAACTTCTGTTGTCGTCTTTCAACAGATTGGTAGTCACGATCTCAAGTGCTCCCAAAATGCATTCAATGACCCCGGTCAACCTTTGTGCCATTCCAAGTTTGTGTGCACCATTTGCCACCAATGCATAATACACAGCTGTCTCATACCTCAAAATTGGTACTGGTTAAATGAACAAAGGATGAGGTTATAAGCCAACTTCATGAGCAATGGTAGAGAAAATGATAACAAAAGTATACTTAATCAATGTCAACCAAGTTTGTAAATGCATACCTGGCACTCCTGACCAGCTCACACTGCACCCAAAAAATATTCACTACACCCCCCATGAGTAGGACATTCATGCACTTACTAATATGTTATTTCCTGACTCTTGGGATATTGGTTTTGGGATTTGTAATGGTTTAATGAAGATTATGCCAAAACAATCCATCTAAAATAGTTTTCTTCTCACCACCAAGAAACAGTTATTTTGCATGGAAAGGCTGAGAAAATTGATTGAAACCATTTCTTATTAATATTAACAGTTCCTTGATGTACTTGTTTAGTTCATATCTGGAATCCAGAGTGGCCAGATGGGAAAACATTGGTTTCTTGGTGTAATCTCCTCAGTGTGTGTGCGTTAAAGTGAGTTTTGCCAGCCTGCCACAGTGCGGTGATGTCAGCTGGTTGAAATCTCCTCAGAGAACTTGCTTGCTCTGGGGCGCTTTTAGGAAATTTGAAGTGATTTTTTTGCATTGAATGGGCTCATTGTGTCTAAAAGGATTGTCTCTCTAACAAAATGATCTTTGATTGTGCATTAAAAACACCTCAATGGCCAAACGAGGCTTCAAGTATTTACTCTGGCAATACCAAGTACCCCCAGACTTGCCAAGTAGGGATTTCTGGTACTTCTTGGTGAGCATTCCAGCACAACTATCTACAAATAAATAGTGAATAAATATTGATTAATCTAAATATATAATGCATAAGAATATATATTGAATTTATTATTGACTATATTGACACCAATATTGAGTCTTCGCGCATGCTGCCCGTTGTGCGGAGACGTTTTTAGCGCAACACCGACGAACATGTGCGGTACGGTTTGTACTGCCTTTCGAAGTTGTATTTTGTCATTGACTGGTCTGCATGCAGGGATCGCTGAGACTACTAGTCGTTTTCAGGTATGGACTCCAAGTGGTAGCAAGTGGCGATTGGCGATACCAAGTACCCACAGATTTCTCAACTAGGGATTTCTGGTACTTCTTGATAAGCACTCTAGTACAAATATCTAATAATAAATATTGAATAAATATTGATTAATATATATGCATATAATATATAACAGAAAATATTGAATATATATGGGATACATATGGAATTAATTATTGACTATATTGACACAAATATAGCATCTTCTCACATGACATCAAGTCCTGCCATTTGTGCAGAGGCGTTTTTAGTGCAACACCGAAAGGCAGTACATCATTGTACCACCTTTTGAAGTTGTATTGTGATCATTGACAGATCGTTGCATATGGACTGCTGAAACTGCTAGTTGTTTTCAGGTATCGATTTTGAGTGGTAGTACTCAACCAAACAATGTTGTTCTTCCTTTTCCCTTCTGGAGTACAAAATATTTCATTTAGTCACAATCCTGGAGTGCAAAATTTGTCTGTATGCATGATACCAATAAATGGCAGTTTTTCCAACACCGGAAGACCTGGCATTATAATCTGCATACATGAAAATTGACCACCAAATATAGTTCTCACATCAGTTTTAATAACGAAATAGGCTTTACTGTCGAGGATGTTGAAATAAGTTAATTTAACCTTACAAACATCAGTAAATTGCAATGCACTTCCTCATTTACATGGAGACTACACTCACCTCTACTGTATATGGCAGGTGACGAATGACTGCCAGAGGACCAATTGGCACTATGGTTAAATTAGCAAAGGATGGGGTTATAAGCCAACTTCCTGAGAGATGGCAGACAAAATAACAACAAAAGTATACTTAATCGATGTAAACCAAGTTTATAAATCCATACATGATACTCCCAATATGCTGACACCACACAACTAATAAATATTAACATGTCCCACAGGTAGGATTTGTGTGCACCGACTGATATGTTATTTGCAGACTATTGGGATATAAGTTTCAGAATATTGAATAACTTAAGGAAAATTCTACTAAAGCGATCCATCTAAGATCATTCTATTCTCGCCATGAAGAACAATTTTTCCTAATGAAAAGCAAATTGATCCAAACCAATTCTTATTAATGTTAAAAGCTCTTTGATGTACTTTCTCAGTTCATGTTTCGAATGTTTAGTTGAAAGGAGGAATGACTTGGAATGCTCAAAAGCTAGTAGCCAGGAGAGCAAATTGCTGCTGTAAAATCAACAATTGTCAAGCAGGTATCTACCCAGGTACACCTACATACCTAGGTAGATAGGTACCTATCCAATCCATGCATTGGCCCTTGTAGATAAGGCTAGAAGTCTGTCAGGAGTATGTTCAAATCCTTGTTTTCAAAACATTTTCTGATTGCATAGGAAAAATGGCAAAAGGTCATTATCAGGGTGTCAAACAAATGGTACAGACCCTCAACCTACCCTGGATCTCCAGTCAGGATTGTAGGAATTTGGCGGTGGGTACCCTGGCAGGTAGGTAAATCTGGAGATCAAAGTAAAATTGGATTCTTTGGATTTTTAATAAACTTGTATGTGGTTTTGTGGATGATGTGGCCAATCATTTTATCTGCAAATATTTACTTATAAGTTGAAGGTAGTCAATGCAATTGATGATCTCATGGGCACCATATGGAGGAAATGTGCAATGATATTAATTGTATTTTGCAAGTTAACACTGCAAACATTTACATACCATAATGGGATTGTTTAGGCTGTAGCTCGTATGTTTGTACCTTGAGGGTAAAAACATGTTGGGCTGACCAGCACAGCTTTTAGACTGCAGCTTGTATAGTTTTGATACTATGAGAAGAAACTGATGTATTTCATGCCAGTGGAAGTCCTTTAAAAAATAAATACTGGCAGTCATTGGCACAAATGAGCACAGCACCTTGCTATGATTGACACTAGGTTGTCACAAAATGATAAACTTGCATGATTATTCTCAAAATGAAGCTTAATAATTATGCGAGATACTTAGACACAACCGGTACATGGTGAAGTTAAGCTTACACAGGTATGTGGTATATACTGCATGTGGCTGAGTCTGATTTGTCCACTGACATTTTCAGTGTTCTGCTTATAATCAAGAGTTCAAAAATTACATATGGATATGGAAATCATAGACACTAAATAATAGATGTTGTCTTAATATGTAAAGGATATTATGGCACAATATATTCTAACCTAGCCTCTCCTGTAAACCTATCCAGTATCCAGAATCATTCCAAACTAATTTTGGCCACATTATCAAATCTAAGCAACATTATTAATGCTGCAGTTGACATTAACAGCATTGCAAGAAACTCCTCGCCTTGATTACAGGTTATGGACACATCTGGTTGCAAATATTCCTTGTCTGGAATAAATATTGAATTAAGCCAGAAGCATATGGTTTTGATTGGCAAAGAGTATTGAATTGAGTACATGAAGTGTTCAATTTCTTCTTTATGACTTCTGTGACACTAAGTTTGGAAAATTATATGTGGTGGGCTAGGTTTATACAGTGAAAATCATGATTTTGTATCTGCACAATTAGAAGTAGTCATTTACAGAGACAATGAACGGTTGCATTTTTCCATTAAAATGCATTGTCTTTTTTAAATCAAAACCATCACTGGCTTTGCCATGCGAATCAAACCAAAGCATTGGGCCTGAGTTCACAGGTCACCAGAGTGAACGAGCGGATGCTACTAGTTCCAGGGACATTAACGGGACTATCGGCGGGACCACTAGTGGGGCTATTGGCGGGATCATCGACGGGACCATCGGCGCTCTAGCTCCGATCCTAGCCCGCAGTTTTGCTCTTTTTGCTGCATGCTCATGTCCACTTCATATGTGGTCCATCACTATTTGATGGGCAAAATTTAACATTGAATGGGCACAAGCCCCTCCAAAATTATGAAACAGCGCAAAGGATGTCTATCCAGTGATGTCATTATTCTGGGAATGTAACGGTAAGATCGCCGAATGAATTTACTTTGTCCTTGTACTCTTCCGTAATTAGTTTCGCCCAAGATTATAGAACAGCCGATACTCAAGAACAAGAACAAGAGCGGTTTTATAGAACACACTGCATGATTGCCTTTCCGTAATTTTTAGGTGGATGCCCATTAGCCTGTGTCAAGAATTGTCAAAATGGTCTTATCAAAACCGACTACTGTTTTTATTTAGCATTGACATGTGCCTAATAATTTGGCATCAATATTATATCACTGAGCAATCAGCTTTTTTCTCGAAATGCGTTTGAAAAATATTCTGTTTTCGACATTCAACGCCATGTTGACTGTGAGAAACAATTCATATAAGTGGGTCAAATAGTACCTCATTTTGATCGTCTCAACGAGTTGCGTCGATTGAAGCCACACACTATTGTCAAAAAATCGATAGTTAGCAGAATATCGCCTATCATAAGTCTTCTAATACACCAGCAAATGTCCATTTCTGGGCATACAAGGAACTCTTAGGTTTAGACAAGCAAAAATCATGATACAGCCGCGATTTTTGCACTTGCTCATTTGAAGCCGTGAACAAACTCCTTAGTTTCATCAGTTTCTATGAGTTAGCATACTTCTATTGAAATTCGCCGTGATCACCATGGGAACATCGATGCCTATTTTTTCCCAAAGGGACACATGTCAGCAGTGTTGGAAAACTGGCGTTTGTTGGTGTCACACATACCAACACATTTTGTACCCCAGGATTGTGACTAGACTAAATTAAATATTTTGTACTCCAGAAGGGAAAAGGAAGAATAACATTGTTTGGTCAAGGGCTACCACTCAAAGTCCATACCTGAAAACAAATAGCAGTTGCAGCAGTACCAAAACGCCGACCCGTCAATGTCCACAATAAAACTAGACGACATTCTGATGTATTGGTATCGGTGTTGTTTGTCGGTTTTTTAGCGCCATTTATACGCTAAAAACCGACACTATTTGTGTCAACATAGTCAAACATTAATTCAATATTTATTCAATGTTGATTCAATATTTATTTAATGTTGATTAAATATTCATCAACATTTATTATTATAAACGATATATTTAGATTAATCAATATCTATTCAATATATTTTTTTAGATTCTTGTGCTGGAGTGTTCGCCAGGAAGTGCCAGAAATCCCTAGTTGGCAAATCTGGGGGTACTTGGTATCGTCGGAGTAAATGCTTGAAGCCTTGTTTGGTCAATAAGGTTCTTTGAATGCGCTTTCGAATGTCATTTTGTTAAAGAGAGAAGTTTTTTTTTAGACACAATGAGCCCGTTCAATGCAGGGAAATCACCTGAAATTTACGAAAATCAGCCCCGGGGCAAGCAAGTTCTCCGAAGCGATTACACCAAGAAGCCAATGCCATTTGTGCACTTATGCATGACTGTCAAAAATTGTAAATGTGTGGGAAGAGAAATCATGCGCCTTGAAATATGACTGACTTTGGGGTTCATCATTGTCAATGAAGGGTCCGTAATACGTGTTCCAAATTTACTCCGAGCTATCAACTGTTCGCCCGCCCCATGATCAGCTGTCCTTCTAGTGCTGGGGTAAGCGAATCCGACCAGCTCTATTTAACCAAAAATATAACCGCCCATGAGCAGTTTTACAGGGGAAATTTGCTCTCCCTTCTAGCAGCTCTGGATCCTTCCAACTCGATCCTTGCTTCAACTAAACATTCCAGACATGAACTAAACAAGTACATAAAGGAACTTTTAACATTCATAAGAATCGTTTTCAGTAATTTTTTTTCAGCTTCTTGAAGCAAAATAACTGTTTCTGGTGGTGAGAATAAAACTATTTTAGACGAATTGTTTTTATTATAATTTTCATAAAACCATTTTATATTCCAAAACCTATATCCAATAGTCACGTGGGGTTTGTTGTATCAGTTGTGTGTTGAGCCGGTTCTGGGTGTCGGGTGCGCATTTATGAACTTCGTTGACATCGATTAAGTATACTTTTGTTATCATTTTCTTTACCATTGCTTGTGAAGTTGGCTTATAACCTCATCCTTCGCTAATAATTTAACCACAGCTAATTTTGAGGTCTGAGGCAGAGGTGTGTATTGTGCGTCGGTGGCGAATGGTGCGCACAAACCCGGAATGGCGCAAAGGTTGACCAGGGCCATGACATGCATTTTGGGATGCTTGAGATTTTGGACAACAACGGAAGTTAGCAATAATTCAAATGAATCGCGGTTGAACTCGGGTCATTAGTTGTGGGACTAGTCCTTCGGAGAAGTGTTTGTTGAAGCATGATCCTGGTTGTGTGGGCCGCCCAAGATAAGTTTGAGTGCGATTCATCTTGAGTTCTCCCAAGAGAAATGTTATTGGTGATTCACATCACATCATGCTTATTTATCATAAATATTTGTTTGTGTACTTTGGGAATATATCACCCACCTGCACTCAGGCAATATCTATCCAATTTACATATATCATGGGTATATTTCTGGGTGTACTTTGGCTACTGGGGGCATTTCCCACTAGATGCATTCCTTGGCACAATTGCACCTATTCATGACTTAGCATGCTGACATGTTGCTGACTTAGCAGTTAGCTATATGTTCATATATGTTTGTATGGTACATACAGCATGAAAGGCTAACATTTATTTTTGATTCCATTAAAGCAATACTACCTGGTTATGGACAACTCATTTTTTTTTAGTGCAGCAAAATTTTGGACGTGGCTTAGTTTGCCAAGATGCTTATGCATACAAAAATGCTAACATTGGTTTTCAAGCCCACCAAAACAAGTTTAATTGTCAGCAAGTGCATAGCTATTTTTTGGAATCCAGCTTAAAAAAATTCCTACTTAAGCCATAAATTTTGTACTCCACTACCAATAAAAAAAGGAAATCCTACACTGCATGTCAGACATCAATCAATGAACACTGGTATATCCAAGGCAAACATCGCGCGAAGGTGTGGAGCACAACTGACTGGACGGCATTGAGTACCCCAGTTCTATCCTTCATGGAACTCAGCTGTTTTAGCATATTCTCCACATCCCTCTTAGTTGTTAGCACGGGCAAAAGCTGACTGTGCATGTAGCGGGCGCGGATGTAGCCGACGCTCCTTTCCTTCCCGTACACAGTTTTTTTTTTGCAGCTAGCGACGCCTGTTTCACGCATCGTTCAATTGACTGACTGTGCACGGGGAACTGTGGAACTGACATTGACATGTCCACATAGCCATCCAGTTCGGAGCTTGGCGTGTGGCATGTGAGGGCTGGTTTGAAGGCGCCGTCCCAGGATATCAACTGCAGACTCATTTAGTCTCGGAGTTCTCCTTGGATGAACACTGGGGTTTTCATGTTCATTTTTGCCGTGGGTGCACATGATAGTTCAACAGCGAACTGGCGTTCTGCTCTGCCATCGCTACAGATAAGTGTCTGGAACACAATTTCGCTGTGAGCAATGCTCAAGCGCGATGCGATGTTTGCCTTGGATATACCAGTGTTCATTGATTGATGTCTGACATGTGTCCCTTTGGGAAAAGATAGGCACCGATGGTCCCATGGTGATCACGGCGAATTTCAATAATCTCGGCGGATTTTAATCATTTTTATCCCCAATGTATCTGATTTTGGTCTGAACGTGATGTGGAAAGACTACCTAAATGTCTCAATATGCAACGAATAGGTAGGCATTTGGTATGTGATGCACGTGGGTGCAAAACAGCCTCCATCCATCATGCTCCTATGTAGTTCAAACAGCGAATAAATATGAAGCTTTGTCTATATTTAAATGCCAAGTGAGTGATGCTGAAGTCTGCAAAGGAGTAAGTGCGGAAACCGCGGCTGTATCATGATTTTTACTTGTTTAAACCTCAGAGTTCCTTGTATGCCATGAAATGGCTATTTGCTGGTGTGTTAGAAGACATTAGATAGCCGATATTTTCTCAACTATCGATTTTTCGACAATATTGCGTGGTTTCAATCGACTCAGCTCGTCGAGACGATAAAAAAGATGTACTATTTGATCCGTTTATCTGGATTGATTATCACAGTCAATATGGCGCCGAATGTGAAAAACAATCCTTTTCAAACGCATTTTGAGAAAAATGTTCATTGCCCAGCGATCTCATTTTATGCTAAATTGTTGGGCACATATCAAGGCAAAATAAAAACAGTAGCCGTTTATGATAACACCACTTTGAAGATTATCGACACAGGCTAATGCCCATACTAGATGAGTTTCAGCTGGTCACACCCATCTCTAGAGCAAAATGTCATCAAAATCATCAATTTCTCTCCCACCCCTGTCATAATTTGTCACCCATGATAGGTTTCCTAACTAAGTAGATACATTGGTACATTATTAATTATATAATTACTGTAATTTTCCCAGTGTCACATGTATGAATGTGGTTAATATGGTACTACCAGTCATTTCGTCTGTAAATGTCTCCTTTTCAGTTGGCAACCAAAATATCACTAAAGATGAGTAACATAACATATTTAAATATTTGAGTTTGGTAATATTGCATAACTTATGCTTAACCTAACCCAGCCATCCATATCAGAAAAAAAATTATGATATAATATTATTTATAAATTTCACACAATTTTTCTCAATCTTACAATTTAACAAAAAAAATAACCCAGCCAAACAATACATAGTCAAACCTGCTCTTAGGAGAGAAAAAATCATGTCGATGAAAGTTACAAGAAAATGTTGAAATGTTGCCGACAGAAAAAGAAAACACCTGGCCTAACCTAATCAAGCAGAATTCCTTTGTCAAACACAACCCCTATATCATGGAGGTAGAATGTGCACACAACTTGTCTTGTGAATGTCTTAAAGCGCAATAATAACCCTAGGTATCACCGTCAACACTTGCATGCACATTATGGCCAGGTCGGTAGAATGACCATGAGTGGTTGCCACGCATTTTGCCTGATTATGTTGGTCTGGAATTCTGTTAGGTTGTAGCATACAAGAAAGGATTATATAGTATGTTTGTTCTTCTGATGTTTCTATTTGCACTCCAGAGTGTTCATTCAATAGTACCAATAATTTCCAACACTTGCAGAGGGGATAATCAAAGTTTTAAACAGTCATTTTGTACCAATGCAATGTCTTTATCAAGCAGAATGTGCAGTAGTGGACAAAGTAGCTATCCAGAACACATCACTACCTAAACAAATACACTTTTCCCATGTTTGAGTGCCGGTTTATTGTTCTGTGTTTTGGACCTTTGGATATGTTTATGTTGTATTAATGTCATTTTTTCACACATGCACATATGCATGGAGGTGACCTGTATATGCTATATTAGGTGCCTGTGCTACCTTGGCACTGTGGCACACATTTCCTGCCAGCATAGAGATAGCCATTCTCCAATCTTCTCTGATGACTATTTTTTCTGTTTTCCAGTTATACTGTCATTATCTCAGTGGAGATTACAAGACATCGAAATTGCAGCAAACCATCAAAGGACCTCAACCCAAACATGGGGAACCTGCTCCGCCTTCTTGCCAGGGATGATTGCTGTTCTGTACAAAAATATGACATCTTTCTCGACTTTGAAAGTGAGATGCCACATATCAATTTTTATATTTTGTTTGTCAATGCTGACCGCGTTTGATGCATAATTGTATTGTGATGTGGATGTGATATTCTTTCGTTGTATCATTTCTGCTTCAAAACAAACTTTTAAATGATATACTGTTGCCCGAAGCTGCATGTCCCTAAACACACAACATGCTCATTCCGGGTGCATCATGGATGTAACTATGTGATACGTGAAGACACTTGAAATGTTCTCTCTGTCATTAGATGCAGAGCCTACAGAGAGCGAGCTGCAGATATGGACAGATGTGGGCCTGGTCCTGGAGGAGTCGAGACAAATGCTCATGCAACTCCAACAATACAAGGGTGCTGCCAAAGAGATTCGAGAGGTAATGCCCTGATCAGGGATGTCATTGGTTTCCTATTGTGTAGTCTTGGTTGTGCAGAAGATTAGGTCTCGATTGTCAGCATGTGTAGTACAATGATGCGAATTATATGTCACAAGTTCGTGCTAAAAAGGCTAAAAAGAGTGAAGTATAATTGTAGTAAACGGATCTGAGAGATACTGCACCGAGAATGTCTATCCCAATCATGTCATTCATCAGTTGACATTTTAATAAGAAAAACAAATAGGTGAATTTCAAATATGGGAAGCAAAATGGTTTTCGTCCATTGGTTGCCACGATATGATATAGTATGATACCATATGTTGTACGTCCTCCATAATGACTTTTCATCTGCTGATGCATTGATTCTCAGGCAATTGCGAGCCCAAGTGATGAAACGCAGGATCGCGCCTGGGAAGCGGTCGTGCCTCTGGTGCTGATGCTCAAGCGGTTCTACCTCTTCTCTCTGCAGATAGGTACAGCCGGTGTACCCAAAGGAATGGTTGGGACAGCCAGGATATGCATTGTTTTCTGCACGATGTGGGGGCCGTCTGATGAGATTGGCATGCACTGTTTGTTATGAGATACGTGGGTCAGTGTCATGAGGTTGGTCTTTCTCGACGAAATCAAGTTCTCCGGGTTTACACGAGGAGCGCGTGTTGGTGTGATTCAAGGCTATTTCAGTTTGGTATTTAGCACTTTTCTGCGTTGGAAAAAGTGAATTGTTTACTCTGCTCTGTGGTCTAGCTGTTCTATTGTGGATGGCTGAGACCGGCGATCAATGGAAAGTCAGGATTTGTATTGGAACATTATGTAGCTTGAAGTCGAGTCAGATATGACGTTAGTTGGTGCAATTCTTCCAAGTTGATCAGATCGCGCCGCCAACCGCCGGTCCGGTGCGCTGACACCAAGTGACTGGATGGTTGCTTCGCAGACCGGATTGTGCCGCGGATCTTGCTGGAGTTGTGCTCCGGTCCAATGACGCCATCTACTCATCTGGAGACTCAACAAGCGCTGGTTAAGCAGTTCGCTGACATTCTGGAGTTCGTGCTGAAATTTGATGAGATGAAGGTAACCCACAATTGGGCTTACTCTGTGCGTGTCTCGCGCCTCTATTTCGTGGTTTCATTCGTTGTATAGTCCTGCCAGGCGGGAGCTGGTAAGGCACGTTGTCAGTGAGTTTAATTGCCAGTCTTTTTTAACTGCTTGTAACGTTGCTTGTTCTAGGATGTCCAGTTGAATGCTCACACCTGCATTGCATGTCAGTAGCGAGTACTTGGAAGTACAAAGTGTAAAATGTTCATTACCATGTCCTTGCATCTTTAATCTTCGATCTATAAGGTATGGCTTGCGGATTCCCTTCGGGTCTCGCGATGTTCTCGCCTGCATTCATCATTGCCGTTGGACTACGGGTCAAATTTAGTGTCGAATTATCAGCACCTATTTAAGAGGTGGGACGTTAGAACATTCAAAATATTGTATGAGTTAGTAAGTAAGTATACTTTTTAAGTAGACCACCTCCGTACAGTGC
Source organism: Imbricaverruca yamaguchii (assembly GCA_034440575.1). Taxonomy (NCBI): domain Eukaryota; kingdom Metazoa; phylum Arthropoda; class Thecostraca; family Neoverrucidae; genus Imbricaverruca; species Imbricaverruca yamaguchii. The sequence continues at coordinate 295,011 of JAOTOL010001568.1, forward strand.
CGGTAAAATGAATAGCTAGTGTACTATGAAATTGCGTGGAATGCTCCTCTCTCTGTATGCCTTTTTATTCGCGGCTGCATTGGTCTACGCGTATGTTTAAACGTCCGTGTGAGGAGCAGGGTTGAAAAACATGGTTTTTCCTTAATTTTTCGCATGCAAAACATTGTCCTCCCTTGATGCATCCTATGCTCTCATTTTGCTCTTTTGTATATCACTTCTATGTATCAAGTTATTGCAATCATAAGTTGTATTACAATATCGCCGCCAGTTTGTGAGATGCCATCCAATAGCAGGAAGGGTGGGCAAATTCCGCCCTACTCCTTTCAGTGCGCATGCTAAGTACCTATGCAGTGAAAAAGGAAGAAACGTCCCGCATGTTTGTTGTCTTTGAACGTGTATTGCTTGTCGATTGTTTCATCCTACTCTTGGGCGATGAGTGACTGCATTGTTGTTGGTGTTTTGGGAACAGTTTTTCAGATTTCTTTCTGCAGGGCCGTGGAGGTTTGCCGGCTCGGTATTTCGGTCTGAACTGACAACAGCGGGCAGTGATAAATTATTCGTGAAATAGGGTGGAATATACCACTTTCTGAACGCTTAATCCACATCCTTCTCCAAGAAGTATCGGCATCCTGCTCCTTGATGGATGCTTATCAAGTCTTCATGTCTCATTTCTAACAGTATCTATAACTAGACGTCGACGCACCCTTAAACTCCAATCCACCACCAACAGTATCTATAAGTAGCATGTGCATGCTCTCGATAAGGAATGGTGATACACGAACATTTTCCGATGCAATTTCAGGTAAGGAGATGGCCTATACTGTGATATGTCATACAATATCAGTGTATAACATAGTCATTGTTCTCGCTCTCCCGAATGTATCTCTTCTCAAATTATGAATCTTAAAACAAATGATAAAAGTCCAGTCATAAGTACCTGCACGTTTCACTCAAATTTTAGGCTGAATGACATCAAAAGCATTTTAAATGGCACCAATTCCATGGCAAATTTCGACATCCTGCTGAGTTCGTTTCGACATCTCGCACCTAACGAAAAACCATTATTTTAACCATGATAGCCGGCGATGTCGCCCTTGATGCTTGCGGTGAGCCGCGCTTGGTGGACGCTGGGTAATCTTCGCTCAGGAGATGCAGCACGACGGCACCGCACTTAGTCACCCCTCCCCTACTCCGCCCGTGCAGATGAACACGCCGGCAGTGCAAAACGACTTCAGCTTCTACCGGCGCACGCTCAACAGCCAGCACTACCGGCGTCGGGCGGACCGGCCTGATGGCGACGGCGCGCTCGATAACGACACCGCCAACCGGATGTCGCTCTTCTACGCTGACGCCACGCCGATGCTGAAGACACTGGGCGATGCCACCAGTCGCTTCGTCAAGGAGGTGCCCGATGCAGCGCGGTTTGTTTGTTTATTGGGTGTTTTACGACGCACTTTTGGGCGTGAATGATCAACTCTGGTCGAAGCGCCCTAAAGCCCAAGTAGCTAACTCACGACGCACTTTATGCACGATCACGGCTAATAGTGCCGCCCACACTGTGGGCCACGGGTCGGCAAATGCCCTGAGCGGTGCGAGTGTTGAACCCGGGGCCTTTGGTATCCAGAGCTTAACACCTTAATCATTTGGCCATTCCCGCGCTCGACGTAGTGCAGTCGTGTCGGTGGTGATTGTGTGCGGTGTGGACGCGGTCTGCGATGTAGCGTTTGTTGCGCGGTGCCATTGTCGCGCCATCCCCGCTTCGTATTGGTGTTCCGCCCGGTCACTCACCCGAGGCTGGATCTCTAAATATGGAATGGGTTATGATTAGCGAGTGATCTTGATGTCGAGCGATTCAATAGTCAATGCACGTACTTTGGATACTAGTCGGACGTCGGGGGAGGGGTGAGAAGAGAAGGGAGTTTGGAATGTGTGAGTATAATGATGTTCTCTCTACTGTGTCTTAGCTGCTATGCCTGATCTTCATGTCAGTTCATGGTGAAACTGTATTTTTCTGCGAGAAATGACCAAGTTTAACGCGCGCCCTGGAGGGCCTCCGAAAATTACATGCACTGGAGTGGGGCGGATTCGGCCCCCCTAAGATCTCGGCTCCTATTTAGGCTAGAGCAACGAAATTCGCAGGGTGGATGTGCACGATAGTGAACTCCACTGTGTGCAGATGTCATGACCTTAGGTCAATATCTTCAAGGTTAAATGTGGTCAAAATACCAACATTTTCTGGTTTTGCGTGGCTTGGCTTGTCATTGTTATGGATCACTGTGATTGTGTTTACATGCTCCAAAATTGGCATTAATGTTGTTTTGGACATTACTAATGATCCAATGCAGATGCCGGACCTGCCATTTGACCTCGGGTCACATATCTGAGCACTTTATTAGGTCATTGCCTACTCCAGTTACCGGAACCGGGCTCCCAACCCGACTGCTCCGTTGGGCGGCTCGGCACAATCGGCTTCGCAAAGAAAGGGGTGAAATACATGAGTACAGTATGGAAACGCTTAGGTACACAAAGACAAACAGTATATTTCCGGATGTGCAGGGAGTATCATCCAAAGTGACATCAATCGCGTGACAGTCATTTGCATTTATGACAACATTCCAGTTGACCAAGTTTAGTTCCATTAGCCTGTCATGAACTTGGCCTGACGTGACTTCGGCGACCTAGCATGACTTCTAGGTTATATAGCATAACAATATGCATGAAGCAAGTCGCTAGTATTGTCAAGAAAACTTCCCTTTTGCCGATATACGGGAATCGCATCATCGCCGATTTCTGTGGTCTGGCGCTGCGAATTTTTTTACTTTAACGGCCCCTAACTGGAAACATTTTCGGCCGATTTTCATTTTTCTTGCTTTAAGCAATGCGCCGGTCCTTTCTAAGCAGGTACATAGAAATGGCGTACATGGATCGGTACAATATGGGGTTATGCACCAAAAATCGGAGGGGTCGGCGGATTTCGCCCTTCCCCCCCCCCCCAAGGCGTGTGTTAACCTGTCATGAACTTAGCCTGACTGGAACTCCGTGAAATGACATGACTTCGAAACAATGTAGCATAACAAGTACATCAAACAAGTCGCTAGTATTGCCAAGAACACTTCCTTTTTGTCAATATACGGGAAGCGCATCAGCGCCGATATTTGTGATCTGGCGCGCATACATTTTTGGACTTTAACGACCCCTAACTCGAAAAAAAAATCGGTCGATTTTCATTGTTCTTACTCTAAACAAGGCGGCGGTGATTTCTAAGCAGGTACACAAACAATGGCGTATATTGGCCGGTAAAATCTGGAGTTATTTACAAAACCCCGGGGGGGGGGGCGGATTTCGTCCCCCCCCCACCTCCCCCGCCAGAGCGCGTGTTAGAGCGGATGCCAATTTGAGCTGGGAGTATTGTTTTGATAAGCCTATCTTTATACAACCCACAGACCGCTTTCAGGGGGTTATCTTGTGCTTCTGCAACGCGTTTCGCCCCTGCTGTCTTCCCTTTGACCGTTGGGTTCCCATTGCCCGCAGCACAAGGAGATCCCCGTAGAGAACACCACGGAGACGCTCGGCACCATGGGCAAGGTGTGCCAGAGGATGCTGGAAAATCCGTGAGTAAACCATCTGCCATCGCAACGCCTCCGTTGGTCTCGGTGCAAGTCTCAGAAACTTGATGTAGCTAATATTATGAGGCACCTTCGTGTTTGAGTGAGCTGTAGGTATTAGAAAGCAGAGGATGGGACGGTGAACGAGCTTGCACGTGAACCGGACTGGGCATGCCGCGCCCGGAGCGTGTAGTTAGAGCCTTCGGTTGGGCGACCTGTGTACGGCAGAACGTGGACGTTCCTTTACCCGGCGGTTAGGCACCAATGCTGCTGATGAATTGGTTGACATTTCGAGTGGTAGTTCATGGTGGGCGTAGTCCGACCTGACCTGACATGACCTGACTGCCACTGCAGTGCGCTGATTGCTCGGTTTCGCCGTGAGGAGACTCATCTCTTCATACTCAGGGTGATGGTGGGCCTTATCATCCTGTACGATCACGTGCACCCAGCGGGTGCTTTCGTCAAAGGTGAGCTCACTGCCGATAACTGGGCCGTGTGGCAGCGATTATAACTGCTTGGCTAATGGGGAAAGACATCGACTTTTCACATATTGGATCGAAGGCCGAATAGAGTATTTGCGTTAATCTTATTTGATTCGTCCTGGTTCAAATGCTCAGCTCTGGCATCCTCGCGGAAGACGCGATTATCCCATTTCCTAGCGTACTATTTTGGCCGTAGTGCCCTACAACTAGGTATGTTTTGTTGCACTGCCCTTGGCGTCTGGGTGAGTCACTGAGTGTGGATACGGTACCGATAGAAAAACTTATCTGTTTTTGCGGGGTGATGATATACTCGTAGTGAAGCGTGCGTTCCAGGCCGCCCAGATTCCATATGTGGCCCGTCCGGAATATTATCTCCGATTTGTCGTTCCAGGCCGTCCGAACGACCAAAAATCTGTCGGAAACCCTGTTGATTGCATCCCTAAATTCGCTGCACACAAATATTCTTGGTGTGGGCGGAGTTACCCTCACCCCCACCCCCCAAAAAAGAGAATATATGGCATGACATAATATATAAAAGTGCCGTCGGACAGGTCATGGCGATTGCGAAAGAACACAACCAGAGTTGCTTTCATTTGTTCAGAAGGGTGATGTTACTGTGGACATTTGCAACGTCAATGGACCTTGCCACTTCTAGGTCCTGGTAGGCTCCTTTTTGGGCTATTTGGGAAATTAAACGAGTTTTTGAATCATAAAGCAAAGACGTATTTCACTGCTATTGGGAAAAAATAAAACTTCCAAATTTCGTAACTTCCCATCTAGAAAAGAGCATTTCCTATGTGTTTTGAGTTTCTTATTGACATATGTGAACCACCTAAGATGTTATAGTAAGTCAAGTTAGCTATGTAGAAGGGTGCACGGTTGGGCCGAAGTTTGCTATTTTTGTTCAAAGAAGCTATAATCAAACAATTTATTTTAATAGCTGCGAACAAATCCGGGATCGATGTTTTGTTAATTCTACTGAGATGAACAATGCCCGATAGTTCGTAAATATATGCATTCGTGAATGTGTGACATCCTAATTTTGTTCGGGGTGATCTCACCTGACCTACATTGTATCAGTTACCGTGAATGACCAGACCCAAACGTTTTTATTCAAAACGTGAAAAATATTTGTAGGTGTACGAAGTTTGGGCGCATTAGCATGTGGAGTTTTCCACTTTCGCAGAAAACCACGGGGTCCGACACACCCTCCCCCTCTCCTTCCCGAATTGGTGATTAGTGTTTGCTAAGGAGATTTGCAACGTCTTTTCCGCTGGCGGCTAACTCGCAACAGCTTTCCACCGTGTTGGTTGGTTGGTTGGCTATTGGTTTTAAGACACATCGACCGTTGAGTCATGTAGTGTCGCCATTCTCACGCCGATTGGTCGCGGGTGAAGAGTAGCGCTAGGTGAGATTCGAACTCACAACCTTTCTATTGTGAGACGAGCGACTTATCCCCAGGCTACTCGTCCCTTTTCCACAGTGTAATGCATTATTTGAAGTTAAATTTTTCCACACTCTGGTCGAGATCTGCTCGGTTAATTTTGATATTCACCAATTTTCATCCCAAATTTCCCCTAAAGTACTCTCAATGTGTTCAAAGACAGGGGTTTGCGGCGGCATTCCTGCACGTGGGCAGTTTGCATTGCACTTCGTACGGTAGCTGGCGCTTGCCATCAGGTCTAATGACGCAAAATCAGTAATAAAGCAGTGAAATTTGGTGGAATACTTCACTACCTGAACACTGGAAAGACATCCTTCCGAAAGAAATATCGACGTTGCGATTTTTGTGTATGCTTATAAAGTCTCCATGCCTCGCTTCGAACAGTGTTTTGTGTATAAGCGGCATACCCATGTTCACCATTACTGTCTATGCTACGTAAATATCTCGCACTTCGGTTTCAAACAAAGAAATTGCCTATGTTGTGTACGATGCAGTATTAGTTGTGGATATTATGGTACTGGTATCGTGAATATGGAGATATTATCTTTGTTACGTGCCCATGCAAATAAACGAATAAGATGCTTATGAATACGGCATGGCCTCAAAATGGCGTTTGAAGAACATGGGTGACATGGCTTATCCTACTGTATTCATTTCGTCATCTCACACCCAACGAAAAGCCATTATTTCAACACTGCAGAAATGTAGTGTGCTCGACTTTTGTTAGTGTTCCGGTGTCTCGTGTTCAGTGCCAGGAAGGGATGGCAATTATTTATGCTTTCAGTGACGTAAGTCGGTGAATGCATCGCATCCGTAATCACTAGCTCTGCATACGTGCTTAAAAACACCTGCATGTATAGGCGCTCGAAACAATACATTCTATATTGATATTCACGGAGATCTGAATCCGCCGCTCTGATAACACATCATTTTATCTCGTCTATGGACGCATTATACTGGAATACTGATTGGTTTCTGAGTACTGCAGGCACCTACCTGTTGTGGCTTGACTAAAATATCAATGGGCACTGAGAAGCGAACACAGCTGATGTGTCCTGGGGCTGAAGCAACCAGCTGGCCAATCATCAAGCTATGGGGTTGAAAATGTAAATGCGTTTTCCTGAAACGGGGATTGTGGTAACACGATAGGACTATTGCAATGACTGGAATGTACCGGAGTGTGCACTGCGTAGTCCACGAAGACGAGTGCGGCGTGCTTGTATTGTCTCCAAACCACCTCATTATGGCTGCAATACGTAGCAGGGTACCCTCGCTCAGCCACCGCCTTCAGCACCTTAACGTCATATGCACCATAGCGTAAAAATATTGCAGACTATAGCTCACTTAACGTAAATATACACTTGCCTGTAAAACCCACTTGTTTTAAAGGCGGCGGAACTGACCTCTATGGTTCGGAATCACTCTAAGCTCGCTCCCCCTCCCCACCCACCCCTGCAGGGCAACCTTGTTATGAACGGTCGGTGCCATTTCACAGATGGACAAAAAGGAAATTAATGAGCATTATTTTGTCTTATTTTTGGGTGTCACTATGACAACAGCCCGCTAAATGTGTCATGGAATTCAGATGCACAATTTGGTTGATGGTTGTTTCAACAAAACGTCTTCCGTCCCCTGAGACTCATAGACCTAACTGACGAAGACCTATCATGAAGCCATCATGGCTTTACGTAGAACTCGTGTTTCACCACGGTAAAGATACTGATACCCATGGCGCCCGTATCAGGCTACCAGGCCTCCATTACCTCTGTAGACAGCCGCAGGTAGATGCTGAGCCCATTGCAGCCCTTCCTCGTCCGGTCGTACCGCAGGCCCCAGTAGGTAGAAAGTCTCGTGTCAAGTCGGCGTGTCATATTTTTACACGGATCTGGCATGTCGGTCTGCGTTCCATTACAGCTTATCTCACCTGGTCACATTGCCCAATGCAGCTTGAGATGACGGAACTGATTGTGACATGAAGACCGTGTCGGTGTTGTCGGTGTCACTCGCACTATGTGTCGCTTTCAGCTGCCTCTCTGGACGTGAAGGGCTGTATCAAGGTGCTGAAGGACCAGCCGCCGGCCAACTCAGACGCGCTGCTCAACGCGCTCAGGTGAGCCGGTGACCGACACGGCATAAATCACACCGGTGACGCGGTGCGAGCCGAAACCGAGCACGACACTCGGGTCTCGGGGGAGACGAGCCGACACGGCAAATAACCGGTGATGGAGGCCGGTGACCGACGGCATAAATCACACCGGTGACGCGGTGCGAGCCGAAACCGAGCACGACACTCGGGTCTCGGGGGAGACAGCCGACGGGCTAATGGAGGCCGGTGCCGAACACGACGCCATAGTCTGGTCTCAGAGACACAGCTGACGAACTGGTGGAAGCCGGTGCCGAACATGACGCCAGGATTTCTAAGAGTCAACTGACGGGACAGTGGAAGCTTGTGTCGAACGCGACACCCGGGTCTCGGAGAGGTAGCTGATGGGCTAGCACGGGTGCATTGTTGACTATGTGGGTGTTGGCACGTGGTGGGAGCGGATCGGGGCGGCGGGGCATGTCCTGCAGGGCCAGGCAAGGGGTCGTGCAGCCTGGCCAAGACAGAACGGAGGCGGGACGGTACCAGGATGTGAGCGACAAGGGGACCGATCGAGATAGTCGCGCGACACTGCAGTTCCATTGGATCGGGGGGGGACGAGCAGCCTAGGGGTAAGTTGTTCGTCTCACAATCGAAAGGTTGTGAGTTCGAGTCTCACCTGTCGCTACTCTTCGCCCACGACCAACCGGCGACGCTGCATGACTGAACGGTCGATGTGTCATAAAACCGATAACCAACCGTTGGCTCTGGGCGGCCCAACTTGAGCAGAAATGTGTAGGTACCGTTCAGCAGTGCTGTATGGGTACCGCTCAGCTGTGATGTGTGGCTACCGTTCAGCTGTGATGTGTGGGTACCGTTCAGCTGTGATGTGTGGGCACCATTTAGCTCTGCCGCTTTAGACGATTGGAAGATAAGCAAATATTACTTTGCCTGGGATCGAAATGAAGGCAGCAGCCAGATGGTTACTGCAACTCCTCGTTTCGTTATGCACGCACTGACTTGTAGTTCCTGAATGGACAAGTTGCATGTCGGGACAGACTTTTGTTTGCACACCTCCAGTGATTTTTCATTTTAAAAACGATGGTGGCATTCATTTATTATTTTTTTAATCCGCAACTTCTATCATTCGAAGAAGCGCCTCAGGATGTCTCGTTTTGTGATTGGTCAAAATATATGTGGCGTCACGTATGTAGACTTCAGCGATGCTTCACTGTCGCCCATTATGTCTTCAATTTGAAACGCTACCAGTTGGTAGTAGTCGCGGCAGTTTTAGCTTGGATTACATCCGATCGCCTGGTACAAATGGATCGTAGAAAACGTATTATTGTTATTGCTTGTGCCGATGCAGTATTATTATTGCTTACAACTGCAAGTAAGCCAGACGCAATTTGGTCGAAGCGCCCTTAAATATCTAACTAAGCTAGAGTAACTGACTATAGCTAACTAACTAAGCAATGGTCAAGGGCCTCCTAACGGCCAACAAGATGAAGACGTTTTTGAGCGATCCTGCACGCCCAGGCAGTCCGCTGATCTCTGCTAGTGGCCCCACTTGCTGCGACGAACATCTTTATGCATATGTACCACTGGTAGACAGGAGTATGAGTATTTTTATGGACGTGGGAATGCCTAAGGATGAGGGGAGGCTATAACCAGAGTATTTCCTCAAAAGTGTTAACATTGAGGTTTTTCACATCAAGCTTTAGCTTGAAAACGATGATTTCTTCTTCGATTTTTGTGAAAACCCCACAAAATAAATGTAGTCTTTACAGAGATGGTAACTGTGACTCAGGGGCCCCCCAGCTGGGGCGTGCCTCCAACACGGCGCCGGGCGCTGACGGCCTGCGCTATGCCGCGTGGCGCGCCTTGGATCTCGACTGTCTCCTTCTGGCGGCGACATTTGAGCTGTGCCGGCGAGCGCAGCGTGTGCCGCCGTCGTGGAAGGAGTCCGAGACGGTCCTGATCCACAAGGGTGGCGACCCCAGCGTGGCTGCCAGCTGGCGCCCGATAGCATTAGGCTTGGCAGTTGCCAAGCTGTACGCTGGGGTGTGGGCGGACCGGCTGAGCGCCTGGGCAGAGGCGGGAGATGTCCTGTCGCCCGGTCAGAAGGGCTTCAGGTCCTTTGATGGTGTGCTGGAGCACAACTTTGTGATCCAGTGTGCTGTCAATGGGGCCCGTCGCTCCAATGAAGGGTGCCATGTGGCGTTTGTCGACCTGGCCAATGCGTTCGGCTCGGTCCCCCATTCACACATTTGGAGTGTCCTAGACGCCTTTGGTCTCCCGGCCGAGGCTCTGGGCACTCTACGTGACCTGTACGAGGGTTCGTCTACCAGATTCCGCACTGGCGGAGGCCTGATGGCCCTTGTTGACACCCTGCGGGGTGTTCGGCAAGGCTGTCCGCTCAGTGGGCTCCTTTTCAATATTGGAATGGAGCCCCTGCTGCGTGCGCTGAAGCGCGCGGAGATCAGGTGCCTAGCGTTTGCGGACGACCTGGCACTGATCTTCCCCACTGCCGAGGCTGCTCGGCGTGGGCTTGGCGTGCTCGAGCGCGGCTGCCGCTGGTGTGGGCTGCAGCCGAACCCAGCAAAATCAGGACTGCTGTCAGTGCGGGCCGTTGCCACGCTCGACCTTACGCTGTGTGGGGTGCCGCTGCCCACCATCCAGGAGGGCAGCTCTTACCGGTACCTGGGCCGACAGGTAGGCTACACCCGACTCTCGGCGCCGCCGCTGCAGGTGCTGGCTGAAGCGCGTCGGTATGCTGAAAGGCTGTGCGATTCGACTCTTGCCCCTTGGCAAAAGCTGGACGCGCTGCGTACCTTCATCTTCCCGCGACTCACCCACTGCCTGCGGATCGGCGTGCTGCCTAAGGGGCCACTTCGACGTGGCGCTCCGCTGGCGAGTGAAGGGGATCCTCGGCGTGCCGTGCAGTGCCGCCGGGGGTTACCTGTACGCGCCTGTCTCGTCCGGTGGCGTGGGGCTGACGGAGTATGTGGCGGAGGCGGACGTCTTAATGGCGGCTGCCACGTCGCAGCTCCTCCGCTCCTGTGACCCCGAGACGACACGCCTCGCCAGCGTCGAGCTCGAGACTGTGGTTCGGCGTCGGCTCGGCCGGGCACCCACACCAGCTGACCTGGCAGCCTATCTGTATGGGGAGCGGATGCGAGATGGCGATGACGTGTCCTCACGGTTCACGCGAACTCGTGTCGCAACTGTGGCGCTGGCCTCCAGAGTGGCCATTGCGTGGCACGCTGCCATCCCCGGCCCGGTGCTCCACGTGGGCACCGCGGCTGTCGAGCCACGCAGGGAGGCCCGCACTGTCCAGGATGCGATCCGCCAACGCGCGCTGGCTGACCTGGCCAAGCCCCACCAGGGCAAGGTCATGGATTGTGTCGCCAGTCAGCCTGTGAGCTCCCACTATATGTATAGTGGGAGCTTCACACGGTTTGCCGAGTTGCGGTTCGTGCACCGGGCAAGGCTGGGCCTCGTGCCGCTTAACGGCTACCAGCGTGGCGCACGGGACCGGCGCTGCCGGCGCTGTGGCTACGCCAAAGAGACGCTGCCTCACGTTCTCAACCACTGTAGGCCGCACAGTGCTGCGTTTCAGTTGCGCCACAACGCAGTGCTGTCCCACCTCACCAAATCGGTGCCGCAGCGTGGTGGCACGGAGCTGCACGTCAATCGACGGGTGCCTGGCGTGGACTCTGCTCTCCGCCCTGACCTGATTGTGACGCGTGGCAACGAGGTCTCGTTGGTCGATGTTACCATCGCCTTCGAGAATCGAGCCGCCGCGCTGCGTGCCGCTGCCGACGGGAAGCTGGCGAAGTATGCCCCCCTCGTGGAGCAGCTCCGCCAGCAAGGCAAAACGGCCTCGATCCACGCTTTCGTCGTGGGCTCCCTCGGTACTTGGTGCCGGGAGAATGAGGCCGCCCTCAAACAGCTGCGCGTTAGTCGCTTTTATGCGAAGCTTATGCGTTAGCTGATGGTGAGTGACACCCTGATGTGGTCCCGTGACGTGTACGTCGAGCACGTCACCGGGCGCCGCCAGTACCAGCAACCCGCGGTCGTACGTCACGACCGCGGATAGTCAGGGTGTTACGCCATACCATGCGGGGCCCTGGGTGGAGGGGGCGAGGGACTCTCGATAGCTCCGCCCTGGGGGTTCCTTGTCCTTCCCCAGGACCCATCTATCCTTCGGGTGTTGCGGCGGCGGCTGGCGCTGCCTGGAGCAGCGCTGGGTGCTGCCGCCCCGGCCTTTTGCCCGGTCGCGTGACGGTCGGGCCGCGGGGTGGCGCGCCGACTGTGTTGTGTTGGCGCGCCGCTCCGGGCTGGGGCGCGTGGTGCCCACGCGGGCCGGTCTTGCTGGCCGCGGCGTGGGAGGTGTTTTTTTTTTAACGTTTTTAACGTGTGCTTGTTTTGGGGCGGGCCGTCCCTCGAGCCGCCGTTGCCCACCTGTTTTATTTATATGTTCTTGTTGTACTGTACTGTGTTGTTTTGTTTTTCATTGTTTCTGTTGTTGTTATTGTTTAATTAGAGGGCGGCCCGCCCGGCATTTTACATGCCATTTTAATGTTTTTAACTTGTACACAGGCGCTGCGGCCGCGGCCGTGCGGCGCCAGTTTTTATTGTGTTGTGTTATATTATCAATTTATGTGTTGATGGGGTGCGCTCCCGGGCGGCCTACCACGGATTCGGCCGCCGGGAGCGCACCGTAGCAGGTCTGTGGGTGCCCGGGCGCCTGCATGGTTCCCGACCACGTATGAATGTTTCTTTCGTGGAATGTAATTTTGAAACATTTATTGCATATAAAAGGAAAAATTTATCTTCCTGGAAATATGGATGTCCACAACCCTTTCATATTAGCATTAAGTGAGGAGAATTTACCCTTTTCTAACCGGCTGCAGCATGCTGAATATGGCAAGAGGTTTGGCAAAATTGTGTTTTGACGTAATTTTTTAATACTTAGAATTTCTTTTTCGAGCGCAATGTTCATGAATGAGGTCAATATGATGTGGCTATTCGTTTTCTCTGCAAATGCATACTTTTCAGCTGGTTTACAAAATTACACCAAAAATTTGCTTGGAAATGGGTAATATAGCTGAAAAATAATGCAAAAATATATCCAGTGTAGCATAGTGTAGCATAGCCTAGCCTCCCATGGAAAACATAGTCAGAAAGTGCACAAAGTCAAGCCAGTTTTGGTCTTAAAAATGTACCAAACCTAATGTAACATGGCCTCAACTTTCTTTAAGACTAAATTTTCTGTTTAAAATATAACGAAGCCTAACTAAACCTGACAGCCAGACCCAACCGCTTTGCTTCATGCATGTAAAATGTGTGGACAATTTGTATCGTGAATACCTCAGAACACAATCATGCCAGACTGCCATTACATTTTGCAAAACAAAACTGCAGAAACCTCAGCATTCATATTCTTGTAGTGACGTTTTCAAGCTCAGTGAAATTCCACAATATGCCTCAGTGGTGGACAAACTGGCATTTGTTGGTGTCATGCATACAAATACATTTTGTACTCCAGGATTGTGATTAGACTAAATGAAATATTTTGTAATCCAGAAGGGAAGAGGACGAACAACATTGTTTGGTCGAGTGATACCACTCAGTCCATACCTGAAAACAACTACCAGTTTCAGCAGTCCCTACATATTTTGCTGCCCATGAACGACCACAACCCATGAACGACCACAATAGAACTTCAGAAGGTGGTGCAAACCATACCTTTTTTGTTGCACACTGTCAGTGTTGCACTAGTAAATCCCTAGTTGGGAAATCTGGGAGCACTTGGTATTGCCAGACTAAATACTTCAAGCCTCATTTGGCCATTAAGGTGTTTCGAATGTGCAATGAAAAGTAATTTTGTTATAGAAACAACTTTTTTAGATACAATGAGCCCACTCAATGAAAAAAAGTCACTTTAAATTTCCTCAAAGTGGCTCCAGAGCAAGCAAGTTCTCTGAGGCAATGACACCAAGAAACCAGTGCAATTTGTGAACTTATGAATGACTGCCGTGTATTTTGGGGGGAAATGTGTGCGAAGATAAATAATGCGCCTTGAAATATAGCTACATTTGAAATTCATCAGTATTAGTCAAGGATCCATAATACCTGTTCCAGTTTTACTCCGACCCATCTCCTGTTCCCCATCTCCAGCCCGGTGTTCGCCATAGATCATCGCAGGGGAAGAAACTCAGACCCAGCTCTATTTTTCAGCATTCACTACATTTGTGCAGTGTGTAGGATGGCACTGGGTGTTCAGTGCATAATAGTCATGGTGTGCCTTGCATCCGCGGTTTTCAGGGATTCAAGGTTTCGATTCCTTGCTGTGCCCGCCATCTCTGCCAGGGTAAGAAGCAGGCAAGAACATTGGTTTTAGCCCACTAAAACAAGGTTAATTGCCGACAAGTCATACCTTTTTTCTCCAGTTCAAAATTTTGTACTCCACTAGCAAGAAAAAAAAGAAGGAAATCCTATACTGATATGCCTAGCATTCCATATACAAATTAAGCCAACAATTTTTGTCCTCCATCTAAAATCCATAGCAGTTCTGGCTAATGAATCGCTTCAATTTTCCATTTGATAATCATCCCTTTTTCATCACCATCAGCATCATAAGTTATGGCAGCAGTTGCAAAGGGCATCTTGCTCACTTTGCATCTGATAATTGATTGCGTGGACTGCTGCACGTACACCACGTATATCTCCCTGCAAGTAAGCTAATTAAAATTGCACAACATGCCTAGCATTCCATATACAGATCAACCTGAAAACATGTACATCTGATCTAAAATCCATAGCATATAGCAAAATCATCCCTGCAATTTGTAAGTTGATGGCAGTCAATTTTTGCAATATGTCCATGGACATCATCAATATATTGCAGTAACTGGAACAGGCAGCTTACCCACTGTTCCAGCACAATACTGCTTGAAGGCATGCTATGGCATCTGCCGAACTATCACAATACACATGTGCATTTCAACTGCATCTTTATGTATTTGCCCATATATTTTAGCAGTCTTGTGATGTATTTAAAAACCTTCTCGTGGGAATGACATCACATATTTGGGGCCCCGAAGCGACCAAGACCGAAACGCACAGGGCACCATACGTTGGGTTATTTCATGCGAGGTTTTTGAACCGACTCCCGTCATGTGATCATGTATTCACAACTTAAATTACATTTGGCATGCTATTCATCGATAATTTACCCAGTACTTACATTGGGATGGAACTTGGAGTTTACCTCACTATGGAATGCCAATTATGGAACAAGGTATAAATGGCTTGTTTTGCTGAGGGGAAGCCATGGTATTTGTTCACCTATGCCACACGTAATTTATGCTCTTGTTTTTTCCATTATTTTACTAATTTTACCCATAAACATAGCACAAGCTTTTGCTGTTTGTACGCACCGCCTTGGGCTAGATATGAAACAAGAATGTTAGTTGCTATATTACCACCATAATAGATTACCTACCCTTCCAAGCTTCATGTTTCTATTGGGTAGCATTTAAATAGCAAATAAGCCCACGCCGTGGTATCCATGACGGGAGTCGGTTCAAAAACCTCGCATGAAATAACCCAACGTATGGTTCCCTGTGCGTTTCGGTCTTGGTCGCTTCGGGGCCCCAAATATGTGATGTCATTCCCACAAGAAGGTTTTTAAATGGATGGCAACGCCTAAGTTAAATTATTGAATTATGCGCTAATGTTTCTCCTGTGCAAAAAAAAAGTTTGGCTGCGAAGTATTTCTTTTTTTTTGCAGCCAAAACACCACTCCCTGAAACCCGGCCAATTTATTTTCGCAAGTTTCATGGTTATTCAAAATAATTGTTATTTCCATTTTCATGATTCTTCTTTCCTACCAGGTTATTAAAACCGCTTAATGTACGGCTTTCCTGGACTCGCAATGGTCCGATGCAGCTTTAGGCTGATCTGGTGCTGTCACTGGGACGCTATCCGCGTGAGGAGATGCTGCAGATTGCCTGTCGACACGTTGTAGGCACAACATGACTGGTAGTCGACGCATCCCTAAACCGAAATTCATTATCATGTATGTATGTATGTATGTCCGTATGGCCGTGTGTATGTTCAACGTTCGTATGCATACGGATGCGTACATGCAGTACCGATTCACGGACATTGTCATGGGAATTTCCAGGTACACAACGAAGCACTTGAACGACGAGAACACACCAAAGCAGATAAAAACTTTGCTGGCCGTGTAGCCAGTTGGCGCCATCTTGTCGCACCACTCGGTCGGAATGACGTCACTTCGGCTGGCGCCCCGGCGCGTTGTCTGGTGGCCAGGTGTGCCGAACGAGGCACTACGCCGTATGTAACTCAGCGTGTATGCTTATGCTATTGTAATACTCGATTCTCAATTTTGTACGTTTGTTATGCCCGCGTGTGTGTGTGTTTGGTAGGCGACCTGGTTTCGTTTTAAAGCGTCTCCTAACGTTTGCTTAGAGAGTCCTTGTGCTAATTTGAATTGTTCTAGTGCGTTTGTTGGTTAGCGAGTTTGTGATGGTACCTAGTTGTTAACTCGCATACAACGTGCATCCAATATGCTGATCAACAGTGACTTATTTAGAAGTGGTATGGTGCTTGAAGATTGTTTCGCAATTGCACAAAGAGCTTATACATTAGGGTGGTCTATATGCGTTCGACAAATCAGCAAACAATCGTGAAGCCTAACCATTTTCATTACAATTGGATTTGATATTGGTGCCGCATTTTAAAATACTTGACTTCTCAATATGACCATGTTTTGCTAGAGTTTTTCACATGATTTGTGAAGCTGTTCTGCATTGAGACTTTGTATGTTTTATGGTTGCCTTTGGTTAGTTTGTCTTTCAAAGCAATTCAGATGTCGGCGAATAGTCACCCCTGTGGTGGTTTTGACACCAAAGACAGGAAGGACAATTGTCTAGCTGGTAGCGCTATAAGGTAATGTTCAGTCAAGTTTGCATGAACCACAGCACAAAGGTTACATGGACAAGCAGGTATGCGACACGGACCTGAAAGGTGCCACAACAGACCGCTGCTGTCCCCATAAGATTACCTGTGTCCCCCGATGGAGAGACCTCCAGTCAAACTCATGTCGAGTTGCTCACACGCGCTCTAAGCAATCGATACCGTAATGGGTTGTGAAGGTTATTTGTTTGTACCGAGTCGTCTGCACTGGCGAGGCACTCCGATTTGCCTGCCGGTGCGTTTTTTGTGGATTTCGCCCAGTATTCTGTGTCACGTGCGCCCACGTGACGTCACCAGAGCGTCATCTGTCCAGTTATAGTTGCTTGTCGTCACCGATGGTGTTGTTTTGTGCTCATGTGGTGTGTGCGCGCGCGCACGCGCGTTGCAGTGCGTCGGCGCGCGGTGTATTCAGGTGCAGGGTGGCTGAATTGCCTAGTCGAGTACAATTTCACCGCTGGTGGGCCGCTTGCTGACCACCACCACTGCGTATTGCTTCCTTACACTTTCCCCACACCGGTGTTCCCCCGATGTTCTGTTTTAACCGGCACTCTGCACGTGCACGGTAGTTGAGAAACCGCCGCACCCGCCCGTCTGCATGCGCTCAATGTCACGTTTCCTGAACGCTGTGCTCGTGCTTTGTCTTAGCGAGCACCGCAAGTGTCTCTGGCGCTTCCACCCCCGTACGGCCGGCGTACATCTAAACATGGATTGGTTTCTGGTGCCAGAGTGCCGAGCATTGGCGAGTGCGCTGAAGTGCGGACGTACCCTGGCGGAGGGGCAGAGTGTGTGGCTGATGGTCGGGTGAGGAGTGTGTGGACACGCTTTTGCTACTGGTGTATGCTGCTCTCTGACCAGCACGGGTGTAGCGTGCCTGCCGCTCGGCACCGGTCCACGTGTGTGACGTCTCAGTTGGCGCTTCGTGAAGCCATGCAGCCGCAGCGACCAAATACACGCGTGTTCCGAGCTGTGTGTGCGTGAAAAAGTGTACTGGCCCAAGTATAGACGGCCACGGGCGCTGAGGAATATGCGAAGGAGCCGTATTCAACGCCAACGGTACGGTGCGGACTAGAATGGCGTTAGAATGCCGTGCCAACGATATGGCGCTGGCTAGAATGGCGCTAGGATAGCACGCCAATGGTACGGCGCGGTTTATTATGGCGCAAGGATGCCGTGCAACGGTACGGTGCTGACTATAATGGCGTTAGAATGCCGTGTCAACGGTACGGCGCTGGCTAGAACGGCGCTACGATGTCATGCCAATGGTACGGCACGGTCTAGAATGGCGTTAGGGTGCCGTGTCAACGATATGATACGGACTAGCATGGCACGATGATGCCATGTCAACTGTACAGTTGGGACTACGATGGACGAAACCGCTGGTGTCGTGTGATCGATATAGGATCACAGTTCAGCGTTTCAGCTCGAGGGTCAAATCAAGGTCTTCGCGCCAAGGATGCTGGCTTGGGGTGTTAGCATCATTGGAACTCGCATCACTACAGATTCCCTAGAGGCAATCCCCAAGCGAATTACGGATTCTGGTGCAGGAAGCCAATTGGTTGCATTCTGTCACTTAACAAGTGGTTCGTGCTACTTACCTACTCGTGTGTGAAATAAACAGGCAGGGAATGCAGGTCGTGCGGCTGAGTGAAAAAGCATGTCGCTTGACGGCGTCATTTGATATTTTAAGCACGACGAAGTGTTGTTGCCGTCGCGGCAATACGAACCAATGGTAGCAAGGTGACATCGGACACCCTGATTCAAAGCATGACTATGCAAAAGCCGGAGCTGGCCGCGATATGCTGTGGTTTAGCCAGTGTGCAGCTGTCGCGTCACAAACATCCGGGCCACCACAAGTGTATGACTGTCGCTTTCGACATGTGCGGACACCTGTGACGATGGATGTGGCAGCACCGAAAAGAACGTTCCGCGGACAGACGGCGGCGAACCGCAACCGATGCGAACAGCCGCTGCATATGCACCTGCCGTGCGAAGCCAGCTAGTCAGCTCGACTGCCCGTGCAGAACGAGATCGTCAGACGGAGCGAATTCGTCATATCGACCTGCTGAACGGAGCGAGGTCGTGACACCGACCTGCCGCACGGAGCGAGATCGTCAGACTGACCTGAGCGGGGAGGAATCGTCAGACCGATCTGCAGTTAGGAGTGACATCGCCAGACCAGCCTTCCCTACGGAACAAAATATTCACAGTGCAGCCTTCCAACGTACAATAAGTTCATGAGCAAGGTAGGTGCCCACCAACTTCAAGCGAATACGATGCCTTATTCAAGGTATTGCGAAAAATGAATATGCTAGACCGAATGAGACCAAGGGTCCCAAACATCGCTGATTTAGTATGATGACCTCAATTGATCTAGGCGCCTTTAAAACTGTGGCCTTGTCAGATCTTAAGAAACATACCTGATCCCACCTACCCTAAAGGTTTCGTTTCGTTTGTCGGAATTACGGGTTAGGTTAGGTTAGGTTAGGCTAGGATATCATGGGATAATTTCTGCGGATGCGAAAGGTTCCTTCAGTGTGCATGCTGGGGTGATATGGTAGGTGAGGTTACATGGTAACGAACCGGCCTCTGGTACACTGACTGCACCTGTGTTGGTTTGTTAGTTTACACTGGTCCTATTGTATCAAATAACAAGAAGCAACCGCTTCATACGTTAAAAACACCTACGAACCACTTTATGACGCCGTTAGAACATGGCCTGAGGTGACCTTGAGGTAATTGTTCTACCCAACCTACCCCAGGTCTTCATTTGAAGGTATTAAAAGTATCAAGCTACTGTTTACATTTTTAACTGCTATGTCACAAGAACTAGGGAAATCCCCCTCCCCCAGTGACTCGCGGATTAAATGTTGTAAAGACATAAAAGATTAGTGTAACTGTGAGCCACAAGGGCCCTTCTTGGCTGCACTCTGCACACTCAACTAGTTGCCCACCAAATCCGTCGATCAGCCCTCCCTGGAATACCGAAAAACAAGCCCTCTATTCTTATAATGATTGTCTATGCTGTTTTTGAAGATGTTCAATGTGCTCCAATGACAATGTTTTCTGGCAGCCGGTTCCAGTGCTCTACTACCCTGTTGGTGAAGAAAGACTGTCTTAACCTTGTTCTGCCGTGGTTAACTTTAATTTGGAATTGATGACCTCTAATTGCATCATTTCTGTTAAATTCAATTCTGTTAAATTCTATATTGTATGCGGATTAAATGTGACTTGCAACCTACATCATGTTCTTCAAGCATTCGTGATTTGAATTGTCGGTTGGTTGGTTGGTTATTGGTTCTTTGCCAAAAACAACAACAAAAAACGACTACGTAAAACGACTACCCAGAGGAGCGAAATCGGAAGAAATTAGAGGAACGACATCGGATATACATGAACGAATTAACTTGCAACTGAACGTAAAAGGGCCGCCCAGAAGTACAGTGGACGTAGATGAACCGAACTGTCAACATCGTGCTGACCCCACTGGCAGCCCTGCATGGCGTCCTTAGACTAACCCTCTGCTAACAACTAACACGCAACAGCCGGCACGATAAGCCGTGTGGACAATTAGCTCCTTGTCCGCACGGTAAAAAGCTAACCCCCCCCGGTACTCTTACAAGAGTAGGATGATGCCGGCACCCTGTGAAAATCAACTTTCTCGTCACTCTCAAAATCACGCTTCCCATTCCAGCTGCCGATTATCTTATTGAGGAAAAAGCAAAACTAAAACTATTTATACATTCGGGAGATGTCTACCCAGCCCTCGCCTGCAGCATCTAAAACATCACACACTATATAACGTAAAACTCACTTAACGTAAATGTGTACTTGGTCAGCTTTGCTTGCAAGATATATGAACTTTACAAGCGGTGTCGTGAAATCCATTGTAAAAAATCCCACTTAGTGAAAGGGAGCTTCGATGGAGAAAGCAACCAAAACAAATCTTAGTATAGTTCCAGTAACAAAGGTGATCTTTCCTTGGAACGGTGCATTTTATCTCTATTAAAAATGGTAGCAAGTTCACAGCACTTTTACTGAGGTGAAAACGACTAGGAAGACTCAAATGAAAAACGTGTCGATGAAGAAAAAAAAACTTTAATGCCAGCAATTGGGTCTATCAATGGTGGTATCATAAAAACATGACCTAGACTTCTACGCACAGCACAGAGGAACGGGGAGCCAGGCCGCACGATACAAGTGACGAGAGCTAGATATTCACTTGTGGTCTTTTCTTCGATGTTGCTAAAATGAAGACACATGAAGTTAGATGCTTTTGCAAAAAAAGGCAAGGTGTGTAACGTGCTGGAATGTTGATTGGTTTTCCTTCCCCAAGGCGACACTACCCCCTTTTCACTGGTAAGCGTTGCAGTAACCCCTCCAACTGAGAGGTTGTGGGGCCCCAAATAATTGCACCGAGGTTCAGGAAAAAGTTGCGCGGACCCTTTAAAAATATCGCTGAGCTCCAAAATATTCGCACCGAAGCCACTGAAAATCGCATTGTGGGCCCCGAAAAGCGTTCAGTGATCATGAAGAAAGAAGCTGGGGGCTCAAAAATGTGGGACCGGACCCCAAAAAAGGTGCGTCAGTGCCCTTGAAAATCACGCTGTTGGCCTCAAAAGGTTGGGCCGGCGCCCACGAAATAGCGCTCAGATCCCAAAAAGTCTCCAAAAAGTCTGGAGGAATTGATTCTCCTGCTACGCTCAGATCCCAAAAAGAGGCAGCTAAAACTCGCGGTAGGGATCCCAGCAAATGACGACGGGGCCAACAAAATCGTAGTGGGACCAAAAAGTCGCATCGTAGGTCTTGCGAATCACAATTGTGACCGAAAATGTCTCTTTCTGGCCCCACAAGCCGCGGCTACCTCCCAAAATAAATCCGTTCTTTTCCCGAATGTCACTCTGAGGCCTCACAAATGGCATCAGTGCCCACCAGAAAACCACCTGGCCTCAGAAAAGAAACGTGACGAGCCACCGACTAAAAATCGCATCGAGACCCAATGAATTGTACCGGGGCCCAGAACATCGCGCAGGGTGCTTTAAGAAATAAATATCTACCTCCAAAAATCACACCGAGGCTCGGTCGAATGGACCCCAGCACTGGAGCATTCAGAACAGGTGTGTAAAGAAAATTATGCGAAGGGTCTTTCTACTCTGAAGGGTGCCATCGGCTGAAAAAGAGCTGCGTGAACAGCTGCAGTTGCGCACCAAGGGGAAAATTCCCCCTCCATCCTGAGAGATGGACTCCCCCAAGAATCGTACTGGAGTCTCAAAAAATCGCGTTGGGGCCCCAAAAAATCGCATTCTGGCCCACTGAGTTCGCGCAGAGGGCTTCAAATAAACGAAACGTTCCCAGAAAAGACGCACCTGGGTCAGAAAATATGCATCGGAGCCCACCAAAATCGCGCTTGGACCGCAGCTAAGTACGACGCGCCCCGCGAACTTCCGGCGAACACCATCCCCCCACCCGAAATATCGCGCTCGGAACCAGAAATTTTAATCGGTAGTCCCAAAAAATTATATCGTGGTATCATATGTTACCGTCGAGGCGTTGGCGTTGGCGTCGAGGGCGTGGCCGAAAAATGTAGCATCGGAACCCGAAAAGATAAAGCAGGAGCATTCCAAAATAGGGAGGGATTACTAAAAATAATTGTCCGAGCAAGGCTCGGGAGCTCCAAACAGCAAAAGTCGCTTCAAAAGTCACCTACGGCCCCGAAAAAAAACGTACCGGAGCTCGAAAAAAAAATCGCGCTGGACGCAAAAATGTGACGCCAGATGTCCGAAAAAAAATTCGGCAGGGCTTCTGACTTTAAGCAACTTTAGAAGAGGTCCCCGAAAATAATTCCGAGGGTAGAAAACTTGCGTCGCCAGTAACCAGAATGACGCGCCTGGGTCCGAAAATTCGCTCCAGGACCCCCAAAGTCGTGCTGGGGCCCACGGATGTGCGTTAGCAGCCACAAATAAACAGCAGAGTCCTAAGAACACAGAGATGCCGAGAAGGCATCGGACCCTCCATAGCGCACCGAGTCTCGCAAAATAGCGGAAGGCCCTTCAAACATGTGTTGCACCCTAAAAACACACCATTGGCCCTAAAAGCAAACCGTGGTCATGAGACCGCATGTTGGCTTCAAAAACAGGCTGGACCTCTCAAGAACCGGCATTCTTGGCTTTTCGTTCATTTTTAGGACCTGTCGTCATAAAATTAACACTAAATAAACACATCGGGTTTTCAGAAACGCTATGG
The DNA here is from genome assembly GCA_034440575.1 of Imbricaverruca yamaguchii. Classification (NCBI taxonomy): domain Eukaryota; kingdom Metazoa; phylum Arthropoda; class Thecostraca; family Neoverrucidae; genus Imbricaverruca; species Imbricaverruca yamaguchii. The sequence continues at coordinate 317,874 of JAOTOL010001568.1, forward strand.
TGTCTAACAAAATGCCGAAAAATTGCCCCCCCCCCCTCACTGGAGGAATTGATTCGCCTGCTACGCTATATCGTACTGATTCGGCATGAGTAAGAAATCCAACCTAGTGAAAATTTTTTAGAGGAGGCCTTGCCCTCAGGCATCCAGGCGGAATCCCCTCACCAGTCACGCAAGGCTTTTTCTTTCGCTAATACACCGGCAACCCGCGCCAATACTAACGAACATTTAATTTAGAGCTCAATGGATCACGCAGGGACTCAATGAACCAGGTAAAATACCTGGCTCTGGAACAGGCCATCGCTCTTAGACATTCCGAGATGCCAAAATGGATCTTCGCATTGGAGGACCAATCATCAGCTGACTTGACCTTAATCATCATTGAGTGGTTGGCGACCTGGTGCCGGCATATTTGAGTTTTTTTCTGTCAGGTTCGCTCTGGTTTCTCTTAGATTGGGTCCGGGTTAAAAACATCACCAATATTGAATGATATTCGACTCAGGGTATGTTAAACAACTCACAAATTGGACTCACGGTCACGGCAAAAAGCATAGTGTGGCAACGGTGGATATGCTATTGGGGACAAGCCTAAGAACTTGAAAGTAAAACGAAGAATAGCGTGGACCACGCCTCGCCATGCTGATACTAGAAGAGTGCATTTCAGCTAATGACCAGCGATAATCAGAGATATGAAATTGTGAGAACTTGGCGTGATGTGATGTGATATGTGATAGGTTTATTGTTGCGGATTGCAGAATACGAGAGCTGCTATCGCTTGGTTTGGTAGTTGATGTCTAAATGAAATCGTGCTGGAACTGTGGATCTCTGAAACTATGGATTTTGAACTCATGATTTAGGAAGCTTATCGGTGCCTACCCTGGTAGTTTTGTGTTTTAAGGTGCTCACAAGACAAGACATTTTGCATCCATAAATCAAATAAATGGATTAGGTTTGTTTATGTTAGGTAAGCTCAGGTTTTTACTTGGCAGGTTTCTGAAAAAGAAAATTAGATTGGTTTTCTTCAAAAGCAGGGTATATTAGGTCAGGTTGCATTGGGTTATATTTTTTATTTTTAAGAAAGTGACCGTTGAAATTTTTCCAATTTTCTTTTGATTTTTCTTTCAGAAAGGAAGTTAGGCCAGGTAACCCAGAAGTTAGGGTTATGTTTAGTGTTTTTACACCTTGTTTTTATGCTATGATACCTACAAACCCTTTTTTGGGTTATTTTTCTCACAAACTGAAAAGTAAGCATTTGTACAAAAAAGCTGGAAAAGTGAGTTGGAGATGAGTGGGTCCATCATCTTGGTCGCATTCATAAACATTGTATTTGACAGATGAATTCGAAGAATTTGTAAGACACCTGAAAACACAAATTTACTCCCACCACTTGAGTAGGTATTATTGGTATTGATACACGTTTTACACGCATTTTACCTCCATGAGACAAGCAATGGAACAGGATTGGTTATGCTAGGTTGGGCAGTTGGATACATTTTCAACATGTTTTTAACTAAAATAATCAATGTTGCTTCAGAAATAAATTAGGGTAGGCTCCGTTAGACAATATATTTTTTAATGCTTATTTTATCCTTATTTGTTTAAATGTTTATTTAAAATGCTAAGTTAGGTTAGTTTGTACTCGTGATATTTGTTTTTGCTGTAATTTGAACTTTGCGTTTATGCTATTTTGATATTACTCAACTTCAAGCTCTTTTTGTTGTTATTTTGGACGCCAATTGAAAAGTATGAATTTGGGGATGAAATTAGTGTTCACATCATGCTAACCACATTTTTGAACATTGCACTGGAAAAAAACAAATAAAAATTATCTTAACACTCACACTGGAGAGGGTGGAGCGAAATCCGACCAGCCCTCCGGTTTTTCGTAAATAACTCCCCATTGTACTGACCGATGTATGCCATTTTACGTACCTGCTTAGAAATGTCTGGCACGTCGTTTAAAGTAAGAAGAACAAATCGGTTGATTGTTTTTCCGAGCTACAGGCCGATGAAATGATAATATTTCGTGTCGCCAGACCACAAAAATCGGCGCTCATGCGCTTCCCGTATATCGGCAAAACGGAAGTGTTCTTGGCAACACTGACGGCTACATGGCATAACTTTGTTATGCTACATATATTCAAAGCCATATTAGATCACCAAGGTCAAGTCCGGTTGAGTCCATGGCAGGCCAAAGGAATCAAACTTGGTCAGCTGGAGTGTTGTCATAAATGCAAATGACTGTCATGCGATTGATGCCATTTTGCATGCTACTCCATACTCATCCTGAAAACTACTGTTTGTCATTGTGTACCTAAGCGTTTCCATACTTTATTCTCGCGAGGCCGGTTGCGCCGAGCCGTCTGACGGAGCAGTCGGACTGGCGGCCCCGTTCCGGAACTGGAGCAGGTAATGGCCTGATAAAGTGCTGCTATATAGATGACCTTAGATCAAATTCCGAGTCCAGCATCTGTATTTCATCATTAGTCATGCCCAAAACATCACTGATGCCCATTTTGGAGCATTTAAACACAGTCACAGCGATCCATAGCAAGGACAAGCCTGTCAACGCAAAACAAGCAAATTGTGACATGTGACCTAATTTAACATTGAGGATATTGACCTACGATCTTGACATATGCACACAAGAGTCCACTACCGTACCCATCCACTCAGAGAATTTCGTTACTCTAGCTCTAATAGGAGTGTAGACCTTGGGGGCGGAATCCGCCACCCCACCTACTCCAGTGCGAGACATTTTCAGAGGCCCTCCAGGGGGCGTGTTAAAGTGCAAATATACACCCCTGCCAGGGTTAGCAAGTGTTGTCCAGCAGGTGGTTTTAAGCTAGTATCATTTAGACTGTTCGTGGGATGAGCGAATCACTTTTTTTCCATGAGGAAAAACGTTCAGGTTACGTTAGGCTTTTACGAAATCTTGATATTGTTATAATTTTCTGTGAAATGCCCATGCGTTTGGTGATATATATATACATGTATATTTACAGTCTGATATGGGACTTGCAACCCCTGAACCAATGCACAATCCTTGCCCCACGTACAGAGAACGCAGAGGGACTAATTACCAGAAAGTGCTCGGCCTCTACCCTGCTGTCCGGCGCTGGACTTCCCGCGAATGCGATGCCTCTCGTAGCGGCTTCATCTGCATACCGTGCGCTAAGCCCATCTGCGCCCATGAATCATATAGGCCGGCGTAGTTTTGCGGTCAAAGAGACAATTTGATTTGAGCTAATGTCTTTGAAGTGTCGATCTCATCGCTTCCTTTCGTAGGTGAAACTGCAGCAAAGTAATGTACATACCAGAATATTAATATTCAGGGGCGGTCCGCCCACTAAGGCACTTAAGACAGTGCCTCACCTCAGTAGAGCTGAAAGATCTTTCTGGTGTTATTTTCGTACATAGCGATGCTCTTATCCATTGGAAAATCATAAAATTAAAAAGTTGACATGAAACGTTCATTGGTACTTCGTAATTATCGTGAAAATTTAAGTTCAGATTTACATATTCAATTTGGAACAGCTCTATCATTAACCTGAAGTACGTATAAGTGAGGCCAGCTTTAATCCAAATGTCGCCATGTTATGCGCCTTCGTTTCATACGAAGCGTAGGGTATAAAAAAGCAGCCTTCCCAATTTGAACAAAAACGTTTCTACGGGGGGCATTGCAACGTCAGAGTAAATTGCTTGCAAGTTGACTTTCGGGGTACATCGGAACATGCTTCACACAAAAAGTTCCCATTGATTCATGAAATTAAGAAATTGTGCGACACCGTGGGGTTGGTACAAGTTTCCTACTTGCATAGATGGGTAGGAGAGGTGAGAAATTCTGCTCAACTAAAAGCGTTCAGGAACAGTGGGCTAAGACTGGGGTTTGATGTGGTCCTCAGCTATCCACCCCCCCCCCCCTAACAGCCTGGTTTGCAGCAGAATTGGTCCATGGTACACAATGTATGCAAAACTAGAAACATTTGAAGCCAACTTAAAGGGGTTAGAAACTTGTGCAAAATATTAAAGCAAATATGAGAATCAGTTTTGCTTGGCACCGCCAAGCAACTCAAAACCAGCTTTTGATCTTCCAATGCACCCAATTTGTACTGGTATGTTGAACTGTTCTCATGTAAAAACATGCTTAGTTTGACCAAATGTTTGGTCTCATCTTTGGGTTTATAATATTGTTAATGCTCCTCATTGTTGGCAACCAAATGCCCATGCCTGGAGTTGGTATGTGGTCTGGACCCCCTGGTTTGGCATCCTGCTAATTTTGGTTTGTCATTTTCCATATGCACTGTGAAAATATGCCTTGAAAATATGAGCTTTTATATTTCACATTTATATTTCATCACGCAACATGCTACCCATCCCCACGAATGTAGCCTATCCCCCCCCCCAAATATGACGGGTTACTGCTTTCAGTCGAGTGAGATGAGGTCGAAGTGGTAGCAGCTGTAATACAAATGAGGTCGGTCCGGCACAATTTGTATGGAGGGAGCCATGACAGACAGATGGCACTCACATGTCAGATGTTGGTCGCCCTCCGGCCGTCCGTCGCTTCAACTCTGTCCGAATGATTACTGTTCGAATCGCTTCTCCGAGTGACTCTCCTCTCTCATTCACTCTGCCCGTCTCCAATTGGCGCTACATGGCCAATGTAGTCGATGCGCCCAAAAGTCAAAATAACTAACTGCCCGTCTCCGTGTGATTCTCTTTTCCGAGTCCTGCTTTCTGAGAGATTTTCCTCGTAATATTATATTTTTGTTTTGTTTTTACAATTGCTTATCTCCGTCCTTTTCAACTTTACACCAGTCACTATGCTTGGAGCAAAAAGTTCGAGTGCCGATTGCTCTATAGTGTGCCATTCCAATTTTGAACTTTGCTGCGGCTATGCCTTTCCTATGCCGCTTGGGGCCTTCTTGACGCTGTTGTTTTTCTGCAGCTGGTGGCGATCTGAAATTTTCGACGCTCTGGGGGCAGCTGACTTCAAGGTCCTCCATCGCCTTTCCCCTCTTTTGCTATCCTCGCAGGTGAGTGGGATTCGATTCCGGTTGTTTGACTGTTTCTACAGAACATGTCCGGGAATGGCTCGCTGCGTGTGATCTTGCCCGACGTCGTTCGGCCCTGTCGGCATGAAAAACGTGAAGTTTTCAGGCGGAAGAATGCAAATCATGCAGTGACAACTTCTAACCGAAGCTAAACTAAATTAACCTAACTTAACCCAGCCCAGCCAGACAACTTTTGTTCAGAAAATAGAGATTCTTTTCATGAAATCCCAAAACAAATTGATGGGAATGTTTTTATATCAACAGAAAAAAAATAGTCTGAAGATGTAAACAAAAAATTCCTCAGGAATGTAAAAAGAAGAAGGATGCACCTCCCGCAAGAGCGCATGGTTCCATCGTCATCGCGTTCAGAAACGTGTGCACATTTTTTCTCCTGGAATTGTTGATGGTATCTGAAGGAAAACATGACATTTTATAGTAATTTTTTATTGTGGTTAAACTTTTGGATTTCTTTTTTGGAACAAGGTTTTAGACTCGACGAAGGGAGTTTTTCTGCTGCAATTAAGGGTTATTCTTGATTATATATGTCACCCATCTTGAAGCCCGATTTGTCGTATTACTTGCCAACTGAAAAGTAAGTATTTCCAACGGATATGTGTTCTCATATCGTTTCAATCACTTTAATGCACCCGGGATGTGTCACATATTTTTTTGTGTGATGAAAATCATTTGAAATCATGCTCAAATCTAGCTTCAATGCAATGTTTGTGAGATGGTTCTAGGACAAATGTATGTAAGGACCATGGGTGTAACCATTGGGGAGGGGACATGTCTCCCACCCAATTTTTGACAAGCTGCGATTTGTCCCACCAATTTTTTTACGTGTCCCCCTAAACCTTGCTACCTGAGTATCATCTCCGCAAAATTATACTTAAGCATTTATAGAGTCAAAATATATACGCAAGTGAATCACCAAAAATACTAAAAGCCGATGTAGCCAATAAACGAGCTTCACAGGCTATCTGTCGTCACAAAATCTCCGAATAGTAAATCAGCAAACGTTAGAAATTTCTGCTCCCAGGCCATTCTTGAATAACATGAACCTTGACCACCTTCTGTTTTTGCTTGGATTAAAAATTGTGCTCTGCTAGGCAACACATCTGCATTATCGCTGGGCTTCATACGTCTTAGGTTGCATTCTCCTGTTCATATACTGATATATCTTGAACAAATGCGACTCTGGGTGTTCTTCGGTATCTTAAAGACCACTGAGGGCAGTCATGAGCAGCCTTAAGAACATACGTCAAGTTAACGTATTCGTATTCACATTCAACGACGAGTTCGCCGGGGGCATATTTGTATCGGCGTCGGCATTCAGCGACGGGTTTATGATCGTTCGAATCAATCAACATTGAACACGCTGGAAGGAACTACATAGGTCTCACATTACCACTTTAACGGTCAAGGTTCAGCGTAAGCCAGTTTCTTCTGTCGCCTCCATTTTTTTTCGTTTTCATCGAAACTTGCCCAGATTTGGTATCAAGTATTAGCCTGTGGTGGACCATACTGCAACATTTCAAGTCGGTACATGTGAAGTTCAAACTTCTAGGTCAAAGGTTACCTTCATTTATTAGATAGCGATATTGAAGCGATATCAACCGAATGCGAGGTTCGGTTGCTATCGCTTCAATTTCCATCAAATGTGCGTAATTCGACGTGTCTTGCTATGCAATATCAGAAAGCTAAACACTCGAATTGTTTGTCAAGGAAGAAGGCCAAGCTGATACTTCGGTCGCCATATTTCCGTTTTCTCTGAAACTTGTCCAAGTTTGGCATCAAGCAATAACCTGTGGTGAACACTCGAGTAACATTTCAAACCGAATTATGTTAAGATTAAAGGTTTGATTAAGTTCTTCGATATTATCGCGTTGCGTCACCATGGCTCCAATTTGCAGAAAATTAATGCCATTCGTGTTGCGTCATTTGTGATGTCTTGTTCTACAGTATCAGAAAGTTTATATTTCTAAAGAATTTGGACCGATCAAAATTCAACCTGATTTCTTCAGTCTCCTCACATTTTTTTGTGGTTTTCGTCCAAGCCTACCCAGCTCTATTTCAAACTGGGACATGATAAGGTCAAATGATTCAATTATTTGATGCCATCGCATTTCGTCGCTATGACTTCAATTGGCAGAAAATGGATATTATTCTTTACAACGAATGGACAATCGTAGCAATGGATGTCAAGTGACAGCTCATGGCGAATCTTCGAGTAACATTTTGAGATATGCATATGTCAAGGTCAAACCTCATGGTCAAAGGCTAGTTTGGATTTTTCTAAGTCCTCGCAATTCGTCGCTATTGGTTCAATTTGCACCAAGTAGGTGTCATTCGACGTGACGAGAAGGTCGAACTCATTTCTTCGATCGCCCCATGTTTCTTCGTTTTCTCCCAAAGCTACCCATGGTTGGCAGCGAAAGAATGCCCGTGAGCAACCCTCCAGTAACATTTAGATCCGGGACATGTCAGATCATACCTCACGGTCAAAGGTTCGTTTAATTTTCAGAGTGTGTTTCGTGCCTATGGCTTCAATTTGCATTATGTGGGTGTTGTTCGACGTGGCTTGTCGTACGGTATTAGAATGCTGAGATATTGAAATAATTTAAAAGGTGGCGGAGGTTCGGCGTTTGTACAATAATTGCGTGTAATAGAGATAGGAGGGTCAAATCTATTTTTGTTCGCAGCCGTTTTGATTGCAAGCACCCGTTTCCTATATGACTAGGGGGTCCCCAAGAATTCCGTTATAACCTGATCGGACGGTGCTCTCATGGCTGGTTTTTAATTTACACTGCCACATTGCCGTTCCGGACATATAAAATATATAACTTTTTCAACTTACTTTCAACTTTCCTCTTAATGGTTCATCGGAAGTTGTAATTTTTATGAGAAGCCTCACGTGAATGCGCACAATTTTACAACTAGCCGCAATCCATGACCGCGAGAGAGCAATGTTGTAATCATGGGTAGAACCAGGAATTGTCATGGCGGCACTTGTCTGGAGGGGCGTCATTTCTTTTGAGCGGCGCCACTACGAAAGCACCTGGAGGTGCGCCTCTGGATGCAAAATTCGAGAGGGCGGGTTGCAGTTGGGCCTTCCTGAAAAACTCGGTCTTTTTATTTCATAGGGGCGCCTCTGGCTGACAAATTCGAGCGGGTACACTGAATCCTTTTCAGAGGGACTCCTAATTCTGGCCTTGGGGACGCCACCTTCCACATGGGGGGTACATGCCCTCGGTGTCACACCCTTTATCCTCCCTAGTTGTCATTGCATCGAAATATGTGCCAGTAAAACATAAAAACATCGGAAAGATAATTGTAGGTCCATATTTTTACCATAAAATCATCGTCCAATATTTTAGGTTTCTTTCCGGCTACGAGATGACAACGTTTAACAAACTTACAGCATTGCTCTATGGTGATCGTGGAATCGGGTTCAGCACATACGACATGAAGCTAGATGTTCATAAACAGTGCTAAGTAGTAAATCTTGCTAATTTTGATATCCTTTTAAAAGTATCCTCTAACAAAAGTAGAGCTGAAGAATTGTAATATATTGAAATCGAATTCAAGTGGCTGAAAATTACATTGAGAAAGTGACTGAATTGCAAGGATTTTGTTTTGTTGTTGTCGGGGACGGAGGGGGGGGGGGGCGGTTGGTAGTTTACCGTCAAGTTTACCGCGTCCCTATCCTGTTTAAGTTTACCGTGTCCCTGATTCGTCCCCCCAATTTCGAATCCGTGGTTACGCCCATGGTAAGGACAAATGTACGAATGGCATATGTACGTATGCAAATGTATGTAAGAAATGTACGTAAGCAAATGTATGTAAGAAATGTACGTATGCGTAAAAGTACGTATGCAAATGTGCTAAAGCGCAAATGTGCGTATTGCAAATGTACGTATGGCAGATGTACGTATGGCAGATGTACGTAAGAGCAAAAGTACGTATGACATAAATACGGAAGCAAATGCACGTAAGCGCATAAGTACGTAAGCATAAATGTACATAAGCGCAAGTGTACATATACGCAAATGTAGGAAAGCGCAAATGTATTTATCATAGCACCTAGCGAGACCCGGCTAAAGCCTGCCACACCAAACCGTCCGCTGGTTCTGCCTGGCTATCAACTCTGCCGAGCGCACCGGCCGGACAATCGTGGCTTCGGTGGTGTGGCCGTGGTCGTCAGGGACGGCATAAGCGTGACTCCGCTCAGTGACTGTGCCGCCACGACCCAACAGCAGGCTCGAGTCATTGTGGAGCGTGGTGAAGCCGGATGGCAAGCGGAGTTTCATCCTCGGCACAGTCTACCGGCCTCCCAAGTACAATGTTGCAGATGACTTTGGATTGATCACCCTGCGTGAAAAGTGATCATCTGTGGCGACCTAAATTGCGATCGTACAAAGTCTGATGGTGACTGCGAAAAATATGTTGAACTTTTTTTTTGTCTGATTACTCGCTACGTCAATTTGTAACGGCACCTACTCACTCAAGCGGTTCCCCACTGGATGTTTTTATAGCGAATTGTCGTCCTCTTGTCACACGCTGTGGTTCGCGATTTTGCCATTTGCCAAAAAGTCACAAATTTGTTTGCGTTTTTATTTATGTTTCGCGCTGCTGTCCTGCTTGTCGCACAGTACTATCTCGTATATTGCGCCGGGTGGACCAAGCTGCTTGATATCGTGACCTGCTGTATGTGTATTTGTGGAGAGCGCTTTATTTGCAGACATCCGCGTTGAAGTGGAACGCTTTCCTGTGTAGCTTTTGACCAATTTTTGACTGACACGCTCCAGTTAGGATGTTGCGCATTCGAAGCCCTAGCGACCCAGCGTTGTCTGACAGAACCAGAGATATGGCACGCCGTCGGGAGGCGCTGCGCTATTCAGTTCTCGACTTCGCTGTTTACAGCGAGCTCACCAGACAGGTATGCTTTGCCATTCGACGCGACACCCTTGACGATATGCAGAAGTGTATCCAGGAGAGCGAACGGGGGGATATGCCGGTGCATTGGGTCCACCATGGGCGATGACAAGCGACATCGTAAGGCTTTTGACTCTACGCCTGACCAGCTAAACGATTATTTTATTGGTATAGGTCCACGCATTGCTGGCGAGGTTGTTGGTCCGGATGCCTCCCCGAGCCTGGCCTGTCGTTCGCAACGGGTGCGTGTCTGTACATTCTGCCTAGTACCACTGTCCCTCTCCGAGCTGCGCGCCATCGTGCTCGGCATGAACAGCTCATCTGCTTGCGGGGAGGACGGCATCAGCGTGTGATGATCCGGCTGAGTTTTGACGTCATTGGCGGTGTGCTTCCGCATTTTGTCGACTCTGGCCTCACCACTGCCGTCGTCCCTTTCTCCTGGAAGCACTCCTTGGTTTACCCCACCTTTATATTCAGTGACCCTACCAGCCCATCCAACCACTCTACTGTCCCGGTCATTGCTAAAATTGTGGAGCGTGCAGCAGGGTTAAAATAATGGCTTTTCATTAGGTGTGAGATGTCAAAAGGAGCACAATAGGATGTCGAAATTTGCCAGGGAATTGTTGTCATTTAAATGTTTTTTTTTTTGCTGTCTTTCAGACTCAGATTTGAGCCAATGGTGTAGGCAGGACTGTATCTTTATCATTTGTTTTGAGATTCATAATTTAAGAAGTGCTGTATTTTGGGATCGGGAGAATGATGGCTATGCTATAAGCTGGTATTGTAGACCATATTACATTATAGGCAATTCCCTTACCTGAGATTGCATGGCAAAATGTTCGTGTATCACCATTCCTTATGGAGAGCTTGCACATGCTACTTATAATCGAGATACTGTTAGAAAGGAGACACGAAGACTTCATATACACGCATCAAGGAGCAGGATGTCGATACTTTTTGGCAAAGGATGTCGATTGGGTGTTCAGAAAGTGGTATATTCTACCCTATTCCACGAATAATTTATCACGTTTTGTCCGGTCTATCGCATCTCAGAGGCCACCTGTCATTTGTCATGTCGGTGCTCTTCAACATGGGTGTAACCACGGTTTTGAAATTTGGGGGGGGGGGACAAACCGGGGACGCGCTATGTTCGGGAAAGATGGAGGCGAAACCCCCTCCCTCCCCCCAAAAAAAACTCGGATTTAAGCCGCTTCATTTTGAAGGTCTGGTTTTTTATTTACCGTTGTTAAAATCATATTTTTTGGGGACAAAGAGCTCCTCCAAGATTCGCAAGGTTAACTCCAGTCATCACTACCTAGGAACACCTAGCTATATGTCGTATGTGCTATGCCCGATTCCACAGTCACCATAGAGCAATGCTGTAATCACGTTAAATTGCTCTCTTGTAGCAGGAGACGATAAAATCTTGGACGAGGATTTTTTTTTGCAGTAAATATGTACACAAACCAGTGGTGTACCGAAGAGGGGGGGGGGCATTAGGGGAATTGCTCCCCCTGAGAGGTTGCGGTCCTACAAATATCGTTGGGGTTCGGAAAAAAATGCGTCAGGCTCCCTAAAAATCCAGATGGGGACCGAAAGTTTCACCGCAACTCTCGAAAATCACATTGGGGGCCCTAACAATGAGACAAGACCACAGAAAATACCATTGCGGCCCAAAAAGTCGCGCCGGGGCCGTAAACATCACGCTGAGGCTTCAAATGGTTGGGACGTGGCCACCAGAAATCACGCTGTGACCAGAGGTCTTGCCGGGACCCCTGAGAATGACGCTGAGGCCCAAAAGACGGCTAGGTCCCTGCAAATCGCGCTGGGGTCCCCAAACGTCGGACAGGTGTTCCTGAAAACCACGCTCGACATCGACGAATCGACATTAAAAAATCATAAAGGGACTCGATCGAAATGGCCCGAGCACTGGAATACCAAGAGCAGATCCAGAAAGAAAGTTCCGAAAACCTTTCTACTCTGAAGGGTGTCATCGCGTGAAAATCGAGCTGGGTCTCAGCAAAGTGCAACTCTCACAGCGTACCCGCGCCGAGACCCCGAAATATTGCGCGGTACCCAAAATTGCCTGGGACCCAACATGGCCGTCGGTAGTCCCAAAAATCTGATCGGAGTATCGAAAATTTTCCTCGGGAATCCCAAAATTTGGTGTTGATGACCCTAAATAAGCACGGCTTAGTCCCAAAAATCGCACCCTACAAATATCAAGATGGACCCCCCCCCCCCAATCAGGTAGGATTCAGGAAGATATATGGCTGAGCCAGGAAAATCGCTGCATAGGCCCAGACATACTACCAGATGCCTTCAAAAATCGCACACGGACCCCAAAAAAAAACGTATCGAAGCTCGGGAAAATATGAACTGGCACCAAAGTATGGTGCCAAGGACCCCAAAAAGTAAGCCGGCCAGGACTCGGATTAAAAAAGTTCGTAAGTCACGAAAAACCCGTCAAGCCCCCCCCCCCCCCCGAATAAAAACTGGGCTCGGATCTACCCGGAAACACGCGTCTGAGCCCAAAACGTCGCACAGGGACCCCAAGGAATTATACCAGAGCCTCCAAAATTGTGTTTGGTTCCCGCAAGTGTACCATAGCTAAGCACAGCAAGACCCTAAGAACACAACGGGAGGCCGAAAATGCACGGCCCCACAAAGCGCACCCAGTCTCGCAAATAGTTGCAGTATTGCAGTATTGGAGCTCTAAATAAACACCGGGAGATCTAATAAAACATAACAGAGGCCCGCAAAGCACACCGGAGCCATGAGACCGAATGGAGACATAAAAACCGGCTGGGTCCTTCAAAATGTAGCATTGTCCTGAAAAAAACTCAACAAAAAGACCGGACACTAAATTGACACATCGCGGTCTTCGAAAACACGCAGGTTGCTCAACATACCGTCGGTGCACAACACAAAATCAACAAAACTGCAAAAAGGTCGGGTAAAAAATGTGCTCGGCCCCTAACAAAATCAGCTGGAGACCGCAGACCGTAGACGAAGAAAAACGAAACGGTTCCTTAAAATAACACCAAGCCAGGGCCTCGGTTCGGTTGCCAATCTGGGAGCGTATTTCATCAAACAGACGAAGTGCATCAAGTCTTAGTGTGAATCTGAATTTACTAACAACCAGAAACTACCAAATATGGCACCATACTATCATGTGGCAGCAATTACCAAAAAGTAACAGGCCTAGGAGAAGCCAGAAAATCACAGGAACTGTGGCGAATGCGCATACGCGCATCGTTCGTACACGTGCAAGAATGTTGGCGTTTTGGCGACGGGGCGTTATTAGCTGGAATGTATGGAATTTGACAATTATATATTTTAGCTACGTGTTTGAATTGCACTGGTGTAATTTCAGCAGTGTGAGGTCACATATCAAAGGATACCGAAGGAAAACACCCTCGAACTGGATGGGTAGTCGGATTGAAATCTGGTGACTCAGAAACGATGGTCGTAGATTGTACGCCCTTTCACATGACAATTGAATCGGTCACTAAATTATTGAATAAAGAAGAGCCCCTTTGAAGCATAGTGGTCGAAATCCAGGGATTTTTTTAAACATTCTAATTTTTACTTTTGGCAGGGGGTAGATGGGCACAGTCTAAATCAGCTCCCCCCCCCCGCCACTGGCATAAGCCGCTGACTTACGCTAACCTTTCCCATGCTTCCCGTCTCACGGGGAAACGATTCGACGCATTGACAACCGCGGGCGGATAAAGGGTGGGGCACTGGGAGCATGTCCCGTCCCCCCATAGAAGGTGGTGTCCATCCGACCGGGAAAAGACGCACCTCTGAGCAGGTTAGATTGTACCCGCTCGAATATTCCAGCCGTAGGCGCCCCTCTGAGAGGAAAAGGCGCCCCTTGGAAGGAAAGGCGCCCCTCCGGGAAGTCCTAGTGCACCCTCGCCTCGAACTTTTTAACCAGAGGAGCCACTCCAGGTATTTTCATAGTTGAGCCTCCCCAAAGAAATAATGTCACTCCAAAGAATTACCCCCATGACAATTCCTAAATCTACCCCTGATTACAACATTGCTCTCTCCCGGTTATGAACTCCGGCTGGCTATAAAATCGTGCACATTCACGTGTGACCTGCCCTACAAATTTGACAACCTTCGTTCAACCATTAAGAGGAAGGTGGGCAATTTGAAAAAGTCCTATATTTTATATATCCAGAACGGCAAAGTAGCATTGTAAATTAAATACCAGCAATGGGAGCCCCTTCCGAGCAGGTCGTGACGGATTTCTTCGGGGAGCTCCTAGTCATACAGGATATCAGTGCCTGCTATCACGACGGCTGCAGACAAAAGGAGATTTGATCTTCCTATTCCTATTACACTCAATCATTAAACACGCACCACACTTCGACACCTTCAAAATTATCACGATATCTGAACATTCTGATACTGTACGGCAGGCCACGTCCAATGACACCCACATAATTCAAATTGAAGCCATAGCCACGAAACGCGAGGATATTTGAAAATTAGAACTAACCTTTCACCTTGAGGCTTGGCCTGATATTTTCCGGGTTGCAATGCTACTCGAGGGTTGCCCACGGGCTATCTCTTGCTACCAAACATGGCAACTTTGGGGGAAAACGACGAAACACAGTGTGAGCGAAGAAAGTAGTTCGACCTTTGAATTATAAAGCTAATGTGATTTCTGAGCAATTTCTGAACAAGCTAGAGTATTTGATGACATTTCGAATGACACGCACTTGATGAAAATTGAACACATAGTGACGAAGACTAGGACAGGTTTTGGTGAAAACAAATGAAAGTCAGAGGCGACCGAAGAAATCGATTTGTGTTTGATCTTGACCGTTAAAGCGGTAATGTGAGGCTTGTGTGGCTGCTTCCAGTGTATTCAGTACAAGAAGAAGCATTTGCAGTAATTGATTCGAGCAATCATGAACCCGTCGCTGAATGCCAATTCCAATACAATGCGCCCCTGGCGAACTGGTCGCTGAATACGAATACGAATACGAATGCGACGTTAACTTAAAGTACGTGCTTAAGGCTGCAATAGCAAGTACCTCTCCATGGTCTTGATTCTTGGAGATAGGTAAGTACACCCAGAGTTACTTTTGTTCAAGATATATGAACATATGCCCAGAAGAAGGCAATCTTTGAGGTATAAAGCCTTGCGACAATACAAATGTGTTGCCTTGCAAATCGCAATTTTCCACCCAAGCGAAGACACAAGATGGTCAAGAATCATGTTATTCAAAAATGGCCTAGAAGCAGAAATTTCCAACTAATCTAATAAGGAAATGCTGATTTATTTCTCGATGATTAAGTGACGACAGATAGCCTGTGAAGCTGGTTGATTGTCTAGATCGGCTTCTAGTATTTTTTTGGCGATTCTCTTGTATGGATATTTTCACCTTATGAATGAGTAAGTACAATTTTGTGGCGACCATGATCATGTAGCTGAGGCTTGGGGAGGGGGACACGAAATAAATTGCGGGGGACAAATCGCCAATTTTTAGACACGGGCGACATGTCCCCCAGCCTCCCTCCCCACCTGTTACACCCATGCTCGTGAATGCTTTGGTCCTCTCTCAGGCCCAGCACTGCATTTCGGTGTACGGAAATAGTACCCAAATGAGTATGCCTCGGATTAAAACAAATTATGAACCATGGAGCAAAAGTTACTTTCAGACGAACTAAATCTGACCATGTAACAGATCTGTTAGAGCTTCTTGGCTGGATGAGCGCTGAGAACTTGGCCTCATACCACACGCTATGCCTACTTCACAAGGTGCGCCGACTGCAGGAGCCGGCTTCATTACCCGACACCAGCCCAACAGTCGCCGAGCACCGTGACCGTCACACCCGTCAGGACCGGGACCTATATGTGCCCAGGTCGCGAACACGGATGGGCAGGCGCAGTTTTTGTTTCAGAAGTCGAGCCCTGTATAATGAATTACCACACGAACTGAGGAAACTGCCAGTTCCCACGTTTGGTCGCCTCCTTAGGCTGGGTTTTGCGCCTGAGAACGGTCAGGTTGATCTGATCTACCTCCTGATTTGTTATCATGATCTCTGATCTCTTTTTAAACTTGCTGACTTATTTTCATACTTGCTGACTTATTATCATACTTGCTGACTTATTATCATACTTGCTGACTTATTATCATACTTGCTGACTCCTTATCATACTTGCTGACTTCTTATCATACTTACCGTAATTGCTGACTCTTTCCGTGCCGCTGGTATGAGGAACTGTTATGTGTTTTACGTGTGTCTGTGACAGCCCTTTTTCCCCGTGACATGTGTTTTAAAACTGGACAATAGGGTGTAATACCCACGAGTTTATTGTGGATGGCGTGAATATACATCTTTGTCTTTGTACTTATGCGCAAATGTACGTAAGCGCAAATGTAGTTGTAATGCTCAAATGTACGTAGTCGCAAATGTACGCGAGCGCAAAACTGTCAGCGCAAGTTTACACATGGACAAGTGTACGTGAGTGCAAAAGTATGTATGCCATATGTACCTAAGCAAATGTACGTAAACGCAAAGATACGTATGGCTAATTGTGCGTGCATAGTCTCATACGTGCTCTCACATACGTTTACATTTACCAAGATTTGCGCTTACGTATATTTGCGCTGACGTACATTTGCGCCGACGTACATGTGCGCTTACGTACTTTTGCGCTAACGCACATTTGCGCATATGTACTTTCACGCATGCGTGCCTTTGCGCTTATGTACATTGGCCCATATGTACATTTGTGCTTACGCACTCTTGCGTTTACGCACATTTGCGCTTGCGTGCATTTGTGCTTACGTACACTTGCGCATACGTACCCGTGTGAATACGTACATTTGTACATGCTTACATTTGCGCGTATTTACATTTGCGCATACATACTTTTGCATATACGTATATTTGCGCATACATACTTTTGCACTTACATACATTTGCGGATACGTACATTTGCGATTCCGTACATTTGCGCTTACGTGCATCTGCTCTTACGTACATCTGCGCGTACTTACAATTACCATGCGTGCACCTGCGCGTACGTACATTTGCGTACATGCATCTGCCATACTTACATTAGCTTTACGTATTTGTGCACGGTCGCCTTGTGAGATGGAACGGCATACCATTTATAAAGACAGCACTTTCGTCAGGCCTATATTTATTATGTTCTCTGCTCTTCTGCTTAGCTCTAAGCTGGCCCTCAGTATTCCTCACAACCATCGCTAGCCCTCAAGAACTCCTTAGATCTTAGAGGGTCCTGTTATTCCCATAAGGAACCCTTCCAAGCCTCTTAGACATTCCACTTCAGTCTTCTCTAGCGCTCAGTGACCATTTTCAATCGTGTGCGGAGGCCCTCTTCTAGGGGGTTATGGACCGAGTTGACACTCTTTCTAGCTTCAAGTGTTTTCTAGCTCTAACACAGGCCACCAGCATTCACCCCAACCACCGCTAGCCTTAGGGACTCTCCTTGGCTCTCAGGGAGCTCTGCTAACCTTCAAGGCCCTCTCAAACTGCTTATCGACAGCTCTTGTGGTTTCAAGAACATTTTAGGTATGGGGCTGGCCGCCATGCTCCTGACAGCTGATGGGACCGCCAGCCAACATATATATTTTGTATTTCTCAGGAGATTCATCCAGTTCATCCATTAGGTGCCTCTTTGAAACGCATGAGAATTCAACTCCGGTCCTCTCTGACTCTCGGAAATCCCTTTCATCCCTCAAGGCCCTATCCTGCTTCTGGGCACTCACAGTCCTCATTGGCTCTGTCTAGCTCTCATCTCGGGGGAATTTTGTAAGGAGGCTTACATTTTTTCATCATGAAGCTTTCACATTTTTTTTGCCATCCGCCAGATGTCCAGCCAGATCCTGGCCACCTTCCCCTTCCCCTTCCCTTACAAACATCTGTCCCGAGAAGTAAGAGCAAACGCGAGTGGCGCCGACGCCAAGATCAAAGCGGCGGCTCCGACAACAACACACGAGTAATGGCCCGACACCCCATCCAGGTGACCACCGGAGGTGCAAACACCAGGTGAGCCAGGCCCGTCGGAAGGGTCATCGGCCGTGAGGTCGGTGACCACGCTCAGGAGAACTTTCCAGAACGCCATGAAGGCCCCAGGCGGCAAAGGCAAACCCAATCAAGAGCGCGAGCTCACTCCGAAGCCCTGGGAGTGGGCTACAGAAAAAGGAGGCGGGGCTACAGAAAATTGAAGAAAACTGACAGACAGGCACACAACGCTCTCTCTCTCTCTCACGCGCTGCAGCTCTCAAGTTCAAGGTCTCTCACTCTCAAGTTCTCAGACTGACACGCTCACACTCTCGGGAGCGCTTATTCTTGGAAGCTCTCTCTCTCTCTCTCTCTCTCTCTCTCTCTCTCTCTCTCTCTCTCTCTCTCTCTCTCTCTCTCTCTCTCTCTCTCTCTCTCTCTCTCTGTCTCTCTGTCTCTCTGTCTCTCTCTCTCTCTATCTCTCTGTCTCTTTCTATATCTCTGTCTCTTTCTCTATCTCTATCTCTGTCTCTGTATCTCTGTCTCTCTGTATCTGTATCTATGTATATCTATATCTATATTTATATATTTATTTATTTTTTTTTTATCTATATATCTTTTATCTTTTCTTTCTCTCTCTCTCTCTATCTCTCTATCTCTCTGTCTCTCTCTCTCTCTCTCTCTCTCTCTCTCTCTCTCTCTCTCTCTCTCTCTCTCTCTCTCTCTCTCTCTCTCTCTCTCTCTCTCTCTCTCTCTCTCTCTCTCTCTCTCTCTCTCTCTCTCTCTCTCTCTCTCTCTCTCTCTCTCTCTCCCTCCCTCTGTAGAAGCATTGTTATGGGCGTCGGACTTCAGGCGAGTAGTAGTTCGGTTCGTGTTCAAACGTTGTGTGCCATTCGTGAAGCCATCAATAGAGAGTACATTCTTTCCGACTCGATTTATTTATTCGCAACAACCTAGGCAGTCGAGAGGAAAGAGACGACGCGCCCAAACCACGGGCAAAAATGTGGGTGTCGTCGACCGACACCTCCCCTCCATCTTCGGACTACATGGACCCTACTCAATGAAATTGTGCAGGCTCGTCCCGCCCGGCGCCGTCGGCCCAACCCACAAGGGTACCACCAGGTCATTCATCGGGTGGTTAGCCGGGGAGGGACGTGCGAGCGGACGGTGTCATTGACTGCGCACGTCTATTTTAGGACAGGGTAAGTAAATAGGTATGGGAAGGGGGTTGGACGGAGAATGCGGTGTCAGGACCGTGCTCCGACCCTGTTGTCGTACCCTGTAAAGACATGTAAACCTTTGATGATGGAAACTTTTCAGCGACCGGCCGACACAGGGAACGATTGTCAAGCTGTCGACGAGCATAGCTTGGGCTGACGAGCGGGGATATTCGCCACATACCGGATCCAAATATCCATCATTATCAGGTCCCCGGACACGGGTGGGCCTTGAAAAGGGCTATCTCTCGTTCCGTATGCGAGGCATTGCAAAATAAGCTTGTGCAATATCTGTCATTATCAGGTCCTCGGACACGGGTGGGCCTTAAAAAGGGCCATCTGTCGGTCGGTTATTTTTTTTGCCACGCTTCGTGATATGTGTGTGTAATATCATTGTCTCTCCCCCTCTACTCGTCCTAGGCATTCGACCCGCACATTAACTGGAGCTAAATAAATGATATTATAGCCTAACTTCTCACCGTGGTGCAAACCAATTCAAATCCAGCAACTGTTGGGGCGCCCTCCAGCTACGCGTTGGGTGGCTTCATGACAAACAAGAGGGCATTGAGGTCAACAGCCGATGGCCGAGTCCGAGACCATCCTTGGGGACCAACAGCAATGGATGACGTGAGTACTACGACCCTCTTGAAACGGTGCCCGCATAGTAATTACCTCAACGACCAGGTGCGAGGAGGGGAGGATATTTACGTCCTGAATTGAAATGGCAGCCGTGCCGCGGGTGATGAGCGGTGCGCGCCGCGCTTTTCACTCTGACCGGGTCATCAATAACCGACCCGTAGACGGAGATAGTACCGTGAGTACTTTCAGACAAGGTGGAATGATTCACACAGGATGCTTGGATATGTGCATGATATTAATTTGTACGATGAAGTAACTATAAGCGAGGCAGCCGACCTGCGAGCCATCCTCCTATGGACCGAACGTTTCCGGGTGGTCGTAATGAGTGTTCAAGCCAGTGCAATTTGTCCAAAATATTATTGTTGTTATATATGTGACATGCGCTTGGATAACGTCTAATTGCGAGAGGGTGCTATGAACGGACACTTCGGGAGAATTAACTCACCTGCTCTGGATCTTTGACCGCAAAATCCCGCTGGCCTCTGCGACCCAGGGGTGCAGATGAGGGGGCGAACATGGTATGCAACAAGGGGCCGATAAAGGAGCCACCACATTGCTTTCGCCGGAAGTCTGGCGCCGGACTATAGGGTATATGCAAAACACTGCCCGGTAATTTGTCCACCCCCAAACTCTACACGTGGGCACGGTTGGTGCAGAGGATTCGAGGGACACATGGACGGGTTTGGCACGCCATAAGCCCCGAGGCTAAAAATGGTAGGGCCGGCTAGGGTATAACGACGACCAGGTACGTGCCCAACGTGGTAGGGATCCGTGCCCGCCCGTGGGATACGTCTATACGACTATATTATTAGTCTTATTCGTCTATAATACGACGAATAAGGCCCGGCGCGGCATCGATCGAACTTAAGGCTAGGTACGTCGATCAAAGACACCACAGCACTTGTATCAGCCCTCAAAATCAGTACGATGAGCCCCCTCGTTGCAGTTCAGACTTTGTCCGGGCGAGGAACGCTACCAATAATGGCTAGGCCAGCCATGATTGGCAGTGTAAGGTTTACTTGTTCGGCCAACGTACCATTAAAATTAGAGCAATGGTCTGTCGATATATGTGTTTTTGTGTACCGCTGAGGGGAGGGGGGGGGTCGAGAGCCAAATTTGTGGACCAAGAAATTAATTAGTTAATAAGGAGAGCACGATTGGGCGAGCAAATGTGATGTGAATGAGGAGAATGAATATGAGTAGGTATCGTCAAGGATCAGCGGGAGCCGCTTGGGGCTCAATACAGGCACATATTTCGTGCGGTACATTGCACAAAATTATATCATTACTAACGTCCAAAAAGTCCAACACTGGATATGCCATTCAAACCAGTGGCAAATTTCATTCTCTTCAATGCTCTAAACGCAGCGTATTAATTATAATCTGGTTAAAGACTCACTTACCTATGTGGTGTTCCTAAAACTTTGACCTCGCACATATATAAATTCGTGTTAGGGACGGCAACTCAAACCAACATCACGTCGGCTGGGGTTTGGGGAGTGTGTGGTGGAGTTAGCGGCGAAAAACAACACATAGCCACTGACATAGCCACAATCAACAAAGGAGTGGGTTAGGCCAAGCCCTCAATAAGTTCAGTTAGTTCAAGTAGTTCAGTTAGTTCCAGTCGAGGTTAGCAATATCTAAAATACATTTCACACATCCGTACCACTCACACACCCACACCCCACTCACCCCCCACACACACACCCCATTCACACCCCGCACATCCACACCCCCACAACACCGCGCACCCGCACCCGCCACCACCCCCGACACCCCACCGACGGCAGAGCCGCCACCCCTACAATTTCAGCTCCGAGATGGCTCCTCACTAGTCATGTACAGCTCTTAGGGTTCCTGTTCATCCCTCGAGTCCTTTCCAAACGCCAAGGGCATCCTAGCCCATTCTGATCCACATGCGCCGTCTTTGTTTCTCAGCTGTTAGGGGCCCATTCCAGCTGGCATAAGGACTCCAGCTCTCAAGCGGGCCCTCTCATCTTCACAGCCATTGTCAGCCCTTAGGGAGGACGTCAAGGGCCTTTTCTACAGAAGCTGCGAGATGCGTTTTAATTTTGTCTCGGTTATATCTCTGCCCCTCAGGGTGGTCGCCTGGATGGCCCCATCGGACTCGCCAGGGTGCGAGTCCCCCTTTGTCCTTCGACATGTCACTGCTTTTGAACATCTCAGGATCTCTCCATGGACCTAAGGGCTCTTTACGTAGCACCGGGAACCTTCCACTCCAGCCCAGACCGTCTCCGTAGCTAGGGTGCCTCTTTGTCCCTCTGAGCTCGCTGTCGGCTCTAGGCCCTTTTCCATTAGCGTGAGCCAAGGCCGACTCAGTGGCCCCCGATATCCGACCCGGAGTCCCTCTTCGTCGGCTCAAGGACATTTTTTCAACGGTTCACGACACTACCCTTTCATCGGCTCAGGACTCTTTCAAAAGCTTGGGCCTCCTCTATCATACAAGGGCCTCCTCTGTTTAGTTTGCCGCCCATTGGCCCAGGAGCCCTCATACGGGTCTCATGCGGTTTTTTTCTCAACAGTTTGTGCTTGCTCCATCAGACCGGGAGCCCTTGTATGGCTTGAGTCTCATCCGTCACCTTGCCCCCTTCCTGACGGCCCGATGCTCTCTCCGACAACCAGGCCCCCCTCCGTTGTTTCAGGGCCCCTCTTCGATGACCCAGGGCCTTTTCTGGCAAGTCGGAGGCCCCTTTTATTCAGTTTGAACCTTGTCCATCGGGTCCAGGCCTTTCAGCATGAGTCCCATCATCGTCCCAGGGACTCTTCCTCCCGGCCCTCCTCATCGGCACGTGTCCCCTTTCGTCGGTATAGGGGTTCTTCACTTCGGCTCACGCTTGCACTGATGCCTTGAGGAGACCGCAAGGGCCTCAATGCGGTTTCTTGGCGGGCCCCTCCGGCCCCCGGGGGGACTACCCCCTTCCAACCTTGGCTACAACTGGCTGAGCCACACTGCTCGCGCAAGGGGACTCCTAGCCCCAGGGCCCTGCAGGCTCCGCCACCAGTGGCTGAAGTATGTGCCAGCAGCGGCTATGCTGAGTGTGTGGCTGCATGCTGTCCCAGCAGCGGCTGTACTGAGTGTGGTGCCGATTGCAGAATGTCCCAGCAGCGGCTGTACGAGCCGCTGACCAGCTCTGACGGAGAGCAGTCGGCCAAATCCTGGTGGGCCACGATCCAGGAGCGTCGGCTGGCCACGACCGCCGTCGTCGCAGTCTTGCTGGTGGGCCTGCTGACCATCGGCCTGCTGCTGCTGCAGGGACAGTGTGAGTGCTGAATACTGTGCCGCCAGCTCTGAGCCCATGCCCGAAAGTGGTGTGAGTGGTGCTGAGTACTGAGCCGGCACTGAGCTCATGTCAGAAAGTGGTGTGAGTGGTCCTGAGTACATACTGTTCCGATCCTGAACCCGTGCTCGAAGGTTGGCGGATGTCTGAAAAGACTTCTCGTTGGGGGGGGGGGGGATTCCCTCCTTTTTTGGCGGATTGAAAGCGCAGCGTCGATGCTTCCGGTGGTTGGTGCTGGTTGGTGATGTAGGCAGTTCCCCTGTCAACTTTGAGAAAATAGACGTTTTTCCTATGGGCGACATGGGAATTAGTAAGGATGGGACCAAGGGCATATACCTGGAGAAAAATTTGGCATGGCAACTCAAGTTTGTTGCAAAATTGAGTCTCAGTCAGTGGCGCAGCACCAACTAAGGCACATTAGGCACTGCCTAGCATGGTTTTAGCGGGAAAGAATTCTGTACGTGTCTCATTTATTCTCAGTGGCAAATTAAAAGATTTTGGCACCAGGTGAATTGCTGTCCATGGACCTTTTCCGTACTTAATTTGTTCCATTACAAGAAGAAAACTCGATGTTCCTGGCTGGCAATACAGGGCATATTCGTGTGGTGCCGTTGAGCAGTTAGTACCCACTGGGCAACTCAATTTCTCACATGGGCAACTCTCCCGTAGTATACAGAAGTATATTTATGTAAACTGTCTCGCATACGTGTGGCTTGGTAGGTCCGCCTTTGAAATAAATAATTAGTGCGTAGCGTGTACAATTTTGCATTTGGATATGATTGAGTCGTTATACAGGCATCGCTTGTAATAAATGGTCTATATTTGCGTTAAAATGCAGCAAATACTAATGTTCATATTGTTCAAATAAGTTAATCTGAGTTGTTCATGACATGTCAAGCGTGGCTGACTCTTCAGAATCATAGGTTTCACACCGTGTCGCGATATTTTTAGTATCGGACCCTTGTCATCTCCGGCAATACCTAATCGTGTCCGATACCATCTGATAGTGGTTTAGCCAGTGGTGGTTCGTGGAATTTAAGCATATCTTGCATTCCTGATGGATCGGGTTTCGCTGAGGGAGTCAAAAATTATTTTGAGGGGATGCCATTTCACAGAATTGCCGAATTGCCTTCGGCTGAAAGTTTTTTGCGCACTCCGAGTCTTCCACAGGGGCACATTTTCCACTTGGAGGTACAATTTTCCCAGCGCCCATCTCAACAGTTTTTTTTTCAGCCAGGAGTCGAAAAAAACGTTGAGATTGGGGACGAGGGGCGCGTAATTTCAGTCAGAGAGGCGTTTTCCGCTGAGAAAAGAAAAGCACGGTCGCGGTTTACCTTTCTCTCTCCGATAATGTGAAGTGATGTGGAAAGACAAGGTGAAGGACAGTAACGGGAGGTGATGCGGCAGCGTGGAGGTGATAATTACGTGATGTTAGAAAAGGTTCTGGAAGCAAAAAAATGTTTTATTGAGCTTCAAAGCAAAACTAGATGCGTTGCACAGAAACCCTTCAATTTCGGAAAGAGCCAAGACGCAAGTAATTACAGGGGAAAGGTATTATAGTTTGGCCAGGAAGCATAACTTATTTTAGACTATCTTTACCATGCAACGCCATAAGGATAATCCAAAAATTCACACCTTTGCGGAGCCCCGGGAAACTGCCGCTCGCACCCTGCCTCTACTGATACGCTGCCCTTGGTTTGATTTTATTTAATTATGATAGGCACTTCGGCCTGCTCAGGCCATTTTGTGCCGTGAATTGAAAGAAGAAGAAAGCAAATTATGTTATGAAAGTCAATTTACAAGTCCTGAAGCAAGTTTGTTTTCCTGAGAAAATTGACAAGTAGATTGATGGGAAAAGGGTGATTATCTCCTAATAGTTTGGGCAGAGAAAATGGGATGTTGTATGTTCGTTAGTTTTTTTCCGATGGTTATGGGGGTGTTCGCAGTGTAGGAGAATATGTGAAATTGTAAGATGAGTGTTGCATGATGGGCATGAATATCGAGGTGAAGCAGTGTAAATATATCGATGGGTCAGAAAAATATGACTTATGCGGAGCCGCGATGAAACTTTTTTTCTTGTGTGCTTTTTTCTCATGTCCATGGCAAAAAAAGTCGTATCGTTCTGTCGTCGTGGACGACAACCACGAACGGGGACTTTTGGCGACCACATTTCCATATCATTATAAATACTATATGTGAAATCATATAAATGGTACCTACTTTACATAAAACTGACTACGTCACGATATCTGTGTCAAGGTACGCAGGATTCAAACGAATCTGATTGGGCCGGGACTGGAAATGTCACTCCGTGCAGACCTCTAGAAATGTTAACCGTGCAGACCTCTACCACCCACCGACACGCTACAATTTCTTCATTCCCATCGTACCCTTTTGGGTTTCTAGTATCTGGTATGCTCAGCGGCAAAAAAAAAATGACTCAACGGCAACAAAGTATCGTCGAGACAACCATTCCATCCTTCAGACGACCGCCGACGATAAAATTGTCTCCCGTTTAGCACAGAGCCAATGGCATGCCTTCTGGTCGCCGGTGGTTGTCGTCCTCGTCCCGGTACCACTTTATGCTCGATGGCAGCGTTACGGAAGTACCCAACTATGGTATACTCAGCGGCTTTGCAGGCAAGCGACTAGACCACGGGTACTAAAACAACACTAGACCTACGTTAAGTAATTAATAATTTATAACATTAGCTGATTTTTTTAAACAATTTCAATTTGAATCCTTTTTTCATGTAGGATGTACGATAATATTTTTAATTTCATTAAATCGCTGGAAAGAATCTAGAAGAATATTATTTTACGCGCATTCCTCGCTTTCAAATCCGTCCATTTCCATTTTAAACGCGACGATGTGCGTCGAAGAGTGAAATATGGAGTTGATCACGGTTCTTTATAATTGATGAGTGGTGAATGAGTGCGGTAAGATAAAACTACCAAGTTTGAATTATCTGGAGTGTTAATCAAACTATTTTTTCTTCATTTTCTGACTTATATGAGACCAAATGAAGTGGTTCGGTCTTAAACAGACTCCAGAAACACACTCTATTCAGGGCCAGGGCGTAAGGGTGACAATGATAGTAAGGTCATCCTGTAGATGTGGACATTGCGATTGGAAAGGTACTGCACAGAGCATTTACAAACATTCAAAAGTAAAGCACCCAGGTCTACCAGTGTTAAGAGTACTGCAAGATAGCCATTTTGGCCCTGGCAGGCGATTTGACTGGACTTGCAAGCCAGCACTGGATCATCAACCATCAAGCTCAGGTGAAAATCTTGGGATATGGATTACATTTCAGTAAAATATAGTCACCTAAATGTAATTAGAAAATATATTTTGGTGTGTAGGTACCTACTCAGCAGGCATTGCGCTACAGTTGGTGGCAATGCATACAATATAGGGATGGCGAATTTTAGCCACCTGGTGGTTTAAACCATGGTTTAAACTGGCTGGCATAACTTACTTTAAGCCACTCTGGCTTAAATTATATTTCTGGTATGGCTGGAGGGCAGTGATGGACATTAGTTAGGGAAGCATCAATTATAATTCCAAAATGTGCTACACTCCATTTTATTTGCAAAAAAAAACACTCCCTATAATTCCCCAAAACTCTGTCTGGGTTCTGGGTATGCACTCCACAAGCCAGATGTTTACCCATTAGGTACAGTCCGTCTAACATGTAGCCCCCTGGATGCTGGTAGTTAGAAATGGTATTTGTAAATACCAGGATTTTGACATCCAACTACTGGCATTGAGGGAGATAAAAGACATAAAGACATAAAAGATCAATGCAACTATGAGCCACAAGGGTTGCACTCTGTACACTGAACCAGTTGTCCACCAAATGTGTTGATCAACTCTCCCTGGAATACAGAAAAACAAGCCCACTATTCTTGTAATGATTGTCTATGCTGTTCTTAAAGATGTTCAGTGTGTTGCTACTGACAATGGTTTCTGGCAGCTGGTTCTAGTGTTCTACTACCCTGTTGGTGAAGAAGGACTGTCTTAACCTTGTCCTGCTGTGATTAACTTTAATTTTGAATTGATGACCTCTAATTCCATCATTTCTGTTAAATTCAAACAGTTCCCTGAGATAACCCTGTTCCTGACCATGTACACATTGAAAGACCTCGACGAGATCTCCTCTCAGCCTTCTATATCTAAGTGAAAACATTCAATTTCTTCAATCTTTCCTCATATGCCAGGTTTCCCGTACATTCACCATTTTTGTTGCCCTCTTTTGTACTCTCTCTAAAAGCCAACAATCTTTTTCATAACTAGGGGACCAAGCTTGGACACAATATTCCAGATGTGGCCTGACATATGCACAATAAAGCTTCCTGATGACTTTCTCACTTTTGTATGGTACATTCCTATTTATTGCCCCAAGCATTCTTAGTGCCTTCTTCCTGGCTTCTTTGGTCTGTTCTGATGCCCCCAATTATGTGTTCAAAATAACACCTAAGTCCTTCTCCTGCTGAGTCACAGATAGTACTTGCCCACCGATGAAGTATGGAGCCTTGATATGCTACCTACCTACATGCATGATTTTGTACTTATCAAAATTAAATTTCATTTGCCATTTTTCGGACCACTTCACAAGCTCGTCTAAGTCTTTCTGCAGCAAGATTCTGCAGATAATATGTAGCAATATACATGTTAGACTGACTGTTCATAGCCATTTGATAGCTAGGTACATATTTTATGTTAGCTGAAAAGTGACTATTTGAGCCACATCAATTTGTGCTGTTTTTGGCATAGTTTTCCCATTGTCTTACTGATAATAGTATGTATATGTAGGCAGGGATGGAAAAAAGCTGGCTTAAATTCAATTTATGGCAGCCAGTGGCTTTTATTAATTTAGGCAGGCTTAAACTGGCTTTTATTATTTAAGCCAGCTTAAATTCACGACACTTCTAAGTCCCACACTTCTAAGGCTCACAAACCATGGGTGCACTGACAGTGTTGGTATTCAGCACAATACAAGTGTAAAATACAATACCTAGAAAGAGTACAATGAAGACCTACTGTGCATGACCAGATGGTTAGTGACAGTTTCTAGCCCAAAGTATGGACACTAGGTTGATTCACCTATCATCTAATGCTATGAAGCTCATCTAATGCTCATCTGATGGATCTAATGCTCCACTTCCACAAGTGTTAGTGCTAACAGGAAATAATGTGCTACCATACAATTTCATGAAAGGTGTGCAATAGTTGAACAATGTGTGCAAAATGTGCAATAGGTAGACATATTGCTTACTGTAGCAAACAATAAGCAAACAGATTGCTTACTGTTATCTATGAATATGGGTAGGTAGGTACCTACCTACATATACTATTATCAGTAAGACAATGGGAAAGCTATGTCAAAAACATCACAAATTGGTCTGGCTCATATAGGTACTTTTAAGCTAACATAAAATAGGTACCTAGCTGTACAATGGCTAGGTACCCAATGGGCAAAAATCTGGCTTGTGCAGTGCATACCTAGAACCCAGCCAGAATTTTGGGAAATTCTAGGAAGTGTTTGTTTATAAATAAAATGGAGTGTAGCACGTTTTTGAATAATTGATGCTTCCCTAACTTTTGTTTGTCACTGCACTCCAGCCATATCCCAAACATAATTTTATCCAGGGTGGCTTAAATTAATTTATGCCGGCTGGTTTAAACCACCAGGTGGCTTAAATTTGCCATCCCTATATGTAGGTGGGTATTTTCCTACCTATATTTAGGGATGGAAAAAAAGCTGGCTTAAATTGAATTTATGCCAGCCAGTGGCTTTTATTAATTTAAGCCAGTTTAAACTGGCTTTTATTATTTAAGGCGGCTTAAATACACGACACTTCTAAGCCCTTGTATTATTAAGCCTCACAAACCATGGGTGCATTGACGACGCCGAATTGCCGAAAAGGAAATTGGCGGCAAGATATTCTGTATAAAGGTAATCGATGCAATTTGTTATAGGTCCAGGAAATCACAACCTTTTCGAGCTATCATTACCCCTTTTGGGTTAGGCCAACCTCGTGATTACCCCGTATCACATTCAGAATGCCTCATGACCAAAGTTCATGTTCAAGGTTCATACTCAGAACATGTAGTATTTCCTGCCGATATATGTGCACAAGTTTTTGGCAAATGTACACAGTACTCTCCATACTCGAGGTTTGACGAAACCCCGCTATAACCCCACCCCCACCCCCTCCACAAGCCAGCGCATTACCCCAGGTTGGGACCCCCTGTTCCGGGCCATTTAGCATAATGTTATCGTTTGCACAAAAGGTGACAACCACCAAGCCCATTCTGGATTTGGACGACAACCACGAAACCATTTTTTTTAGCCCTGCTGATATCTTGTGGTCTAGTTATCGATGACGGGTTTGAAGAGACGTAATTGTGTGTGGCTTGTTAGTTATGTGGGTTTTAGGGCGTATCGACCAACAATTGTGTTCATTTAGCGCCTATGACGTTGATTTAGCATGTCAAAGACTATCGTGTTACTGAGGTGAGTATATGGAATGAAATCCTATCGCTCATAGGTATCTGAATATATTGCCATAATGAATAATTTCAGAGTCATCTGCTAGAATGTCGCGATATGTTAAATGTCTGATCCTATTTCCGAAAAACAACCTTTACTCCCCTGAAAAGAGCTTACACGAGAAGAGCACGTGTCGCACCATAAGAGCTTCCGGATAGCGTCAGCCCGCCGGGGAGGAGAGAGAGGGTTCTTGGGGGAGGGGGCTATTCCCCACAGCTAAAGATTCAAACGGAGTCTCCAGGTACCTTTGCGGCGAAGGAGTGGCTGGTCTGGGAGCGGCAGGCTTGTCCGCTCTTTGGCGGGCTGACGCACGTACCCTCTCCATTTCAACAAGATGCGCTCGTGTCGCATCGCGAGCGCGTCTTTCGGTTTAATGCCTCTGGAGGTTTACAATCTGGAGTGGCAATGATCTGCCGGTGTTGGCAGTAGGTAACGTCGGTGCAGATATTGAACTCCGTAAGTCGGCCGGAGGTGGGGGTGATTTTGACCGAGAGGTGGTAGAAAGGGATTCAGTGCGATAATTCAGGTCTCGCTCCGGCGACGAGGTGCAGGCGAGTAAAAAATATCGTAGCAGATAAGTTGGGAAAGAAACTGAGAGGCATTAGTAGTCCCTCGGCGAGTGGCGATATGCTGTGTGTGTGTTTTACCTTTCTTGCGTACGACACGCTGGGATGGGCATCTGCATAGATTTCTCTCGCCTGCTGAAAAAAATATATATCTTAAACATTTTATGGTCAGTATTTCCCTTTCCTTCATATTTACTGCACAGGCCCTGTCAGAGGTCGCGTGCGGTACCTTCCCATGGCCGCAATTGACACGCCACACGTTTTTAGCTTCACTTTTTCGGTTGTTTGTTCTGCCGTGTCACACCTACCACAGGAAGCACAACCACCGCAATACTGGGTAGTATAGCCGTATCTTTGACACCGAAAACACCACTGGGTTTGGAATAAACACACGCACCTTCACCTTCACATAGCTTACATGTGTTGCCGATGGAGGTCTGTAGAATTAAAGTCAGGACAGTGTTGTTCATAACCTGTAGTTCATTTCATCTCCCCACCTTGATCCTAAGCGCTTCAATGACACCGAATTCCGCCAGGCCGTCGACAATGCCAGAGTTCGATATGTCCTTCAAATGTAAGCAGTTTGTCACACCCTTGGAGTGAGTCTTCGTCTTATGTGGCTGAACTGAAATAGGTATAGTGACATCCCTCATCCTGCCCTGGTCTCTCACATAGTAAGTAAATTGTGTTGCCTCTATGGTTTTCTTGGCGTCATCAACGCTCCGAACTCCGGCGAAGGAGCAGACAAACTTCTTCCAGTGTCACTCGATTTCAGCAATAGTATTAGTGACGATGTCAACCGAGGTTCCTAACTCATATTCCGAGCTACATCCCCGCTATGGGAAGCAGTGGTAGTCACAACGCGACGGGGAGAGAGACGTGCAGGGTGGGGGGTATGCCTATGCAGATGTTGCGTCAGTGATCTGGCCCCTACAAGAAGGACCAGGATAGTTTTGTTTTGTGTTGGTTAATGCCGCGTATATTGGTTTCAGCTCCTCGGGCGCCCCACCACAAAGGGGCACAACGAGGGGGACGCTTGGGCCCCGCGGACGGGAGGACGCCAGGCGCCCGGGGAGCTATTCTGGGCAGGCGACGCCGTCACCCGGCCGGGATCCAGCGCCGCCAACCCCCTGACCTCAGCAGACCGGTTCGGCAAGCACCAGGCTGAGACCTAGGCCCCTAGACCGAGGCGACCTGTCAAT
Organism: Imbricaverruca yamaguchii; assembly: GCA_034440575.1. Taxonomy (NCBI): domain Eukaryota; kingdom Metazoa; phylum Arthropoda; class Thecostraca; family Neoverrucidae; genus Imbricaverruca; species Imbricaverruca yamaguchii. The sequence continues at coordinate 349,344 of JAOTOL010001568.1, forward strand.
TGACCAGTGTGAGGCCCTTCGGGCCCGCCCGCCCCTCCGGGATATCAGGACCAAAGGAGCGTGTTGGTCCCCCGTTACAACTAGCACCGTGCGACGGGGGACCTCAGCCTCCAGGACTTCGTCAACTCCGGGGGACGGGCCGAGGGGGCGCGACTACCCTGGTAAAACTGAGCTGGTGGGCAGGACCGAGGAGGTTGTCCTGTTTCCTCAAAGTAGGGATAGTTGGTGTTGCAGGGCCAGTTGAAAGTCACGGATGTGGGGATGATATGGGCACTGGAATGGGAGCGTATGGATGGAAGGACGAGTGAGGCACTCTTAGTCTCATCCCTCACCGGTCAGATTGTCGTCGGATCATTGGGACACTTACTGTATGACCGAAGCAGTCGAAGCGCCCCAAGCCTAATTGGCACACTTAATCGCCCCACCACGGAAAGGTGGTGCCTCTTTGGGGGGGGGTGGCATGGATTTTCAGTCCATTGATGGTTCCAGAAATGTCGGATGCTTGGTTTTATCGTTGATTTGATGACTTCAAAATGTTGTGGAATTTCTGTGATGTTTGGAGGTAGTAATGATAATTTGGCCAATTGGTCTGCTTCGTCGTTCCCTGGGATGCCGCGGTGACTGGGCACCCACAGGAAATGGACCTTGATGCCAATCAGATGAAGTGTCTCAGGTGTGTTATAAATGGTAAAATGGCAATGGTGTGAAAAGGAAAGTGAAGAAGGTGATTGAAGTACAGATTTTGAGTCGGAAGAAACGACTGCGCATGGGGTGACAAATTGAACGGTTGCGGACATGGCGAAGGGCAATGAGGATGGCGTGGAATTCGGCGATGAAAATAGAGGTAACTTTTTGCAATCGATCCTGTTTTGTGTGTGTCCCTCAAACGATGGCATTTCCTGTGTAATTTGCGTCTTTAGGTGGATAGGTGAAAAGAAGAAGAACGTGACGATAACGAGAGCGAAACTGGTCGAACTTTTGTTTGACATATTCTGGACAAAGCTATGATTTTGGGTTGGTGGTGAGATAACAAAATATGTCGTTCGGTCATCTGCCACGGTGGTGTAGTTGATGGAGGAAGAGCAGTAATATGTGGAATATTGTATTGGAGTTGTATAGAATATGTTTTATACTTGAAGGTATGGTTAGGCGGGTTCGCTTTTCGGCGGGACCTAAATATTTATGGTGTAGGTTTGGGAGAGTTTGTAAAGATCCGTGTGTGACGTGGTATTCTTTAAATTGAATATTTGCGCCATACCGAAGTGTTAGTTCGACGCCATTTGTTTTTGTGTAGTCCGAGTTCGTTGGTCATGCTAGTTTCCAGGACAAAATGTGGCCTCTTGCCCCATGTATCTCAAGCAAGGGCCACCGTCTGCCTCACTACATCCCACGCTTGCTCGCGGAAACATGTCACTGCTCCTCTCCCCACCCACGTTCCGTCGCCCATGTCGACAACTACAGAGCGGACCCCGACTTGCAGGAAACTGCATTGTATTGATCGTCGCGTCACCCACATCTTTAAAAAAAAAAACCTATTCGAGATGTAGACCATATCAAATGCGGCGTAAACCGTTAAGATGAATCCAAAGCGACGACCGCCGGACATGCCATCAGCGACTTTGACTGATATCCACCGATGTAACTGTGTCAGCAGCACCTCAAGCGCGTGGAACGCCTCTGCGCATAACATGCGTGACAAGTGCAACGTCAAGACCTTCAGGAACTGTGCAAGGAAAGCGTTTTTATGCCGGCCGTGGGACAATTCGTTCCTATTTGCTGACATGTCCTTCAATTCGTATCCATTTGTAATGTTTTTCAGAAGGCACAAGACGTGTTTTAATGTCAGATCATGTTGAAACTGAATGCGTGTGAGCTACAACTACTAACATGACCAGTTACTAACAATGCACGCCACGTTAGCGATGTTATTCTGCAATTTATCCTGCACTTAGTGATGCTGTCCCGGTCGTGAGACGCATGATGCATCTACATGCCTCATCCATAACACGGTGCGGATACGAGCCAATTATACCGAGTTCCACGACGAGTCGCACCGTATCTGTGTCGGGTCGACTGCAGATTCTGAACTGCTGTTGCACACCAAGGAGGTGGAAGAACTCTGCCTGACGACGCAGGCTCCCAACGTCTCCACATCTACCGAGGGCGCCCACACAGAAATTTGCACCACTCCGGGATGCGTACTATCAGGTCAGTTCAGCTCCCAGCTGCGTGGTGTCAGGTCAGCTCAGCTCCCAGCTGCATGGTGTCAGGTCAGCTTATCCCAGCTGTGTGGTGTCAGGTCAGCTCATCCCAGCTGTGTGGTGTCAGGTCAGCTCAGCTCCCAGCTGTGTGATGTCAGGTCAGCTCAGCTCCCTGTTACGTGGTGTCAGGTCAGCTCATCCCAGCTGTGTGGTGTCAGGTCAGCTCAGCTCCCAACTGCGTGGTGTCAGGTCAGCTTAGCTCCCAGCTGCATGGTGTCAGGTTAGATCAGTTCCCTGATGCGTGGTGTCAGGTCAGCTCATCCCAGCTGCGTGGTGTCGGGTCAGCTCATCCCAGGTGTGCGGTGTCAGGTCAGCTCAGCCACAAGCTGCGTGGTGTCAGGTCAGCTCAGCTCCCAGCTGCGTGATGTCAGGTCAGCTCCCTGTTGCGTGGTGTCAGGTCAGCTCAGCCCCAACTGCATGGTGTCAGGTAAGCTCAGGTCCCTGCTGCGTGGTGTCAGGTCAGCTCATCCCAGCTGCGTGGTGTCAGGTCAGGTCAGCTCAGCTCCCAGCTGCGTGGTGTCAGGTCAGCTCAGCTCCCAGCTGCATGGTGTCAGGTCAGCTCATCCCAGCTGTGTGGTGTCAGGTCAGCTCATTCCAGCTGCATGGTGTCAGGTCAGCTTAGCTGCCAGCTATGTGGTTGCGACACATGGCATTGCGACTCAGTGTACCTCTGCAGCATTACAGCTCTCTTCTTCAGCGTCACGACTGCTGCGGCACATGGGGACCTCGGTGTACCTCTGTAGTATCACATCTACCCCCTCGGCGTCACTACTGCTGCGACACATGGTCACCTCAATGCACCTCTGTAGCGGAATAATTTCCCTCTACAGCATCACAGTTCCCTTCCTCAGCGTCACGACTGCTGCGTCAAATGGACAACTCAGTGGAGCCGTGCGACGACTTCTACCGCTACACGTGCGGACGGTGGGCGGCGGAGCAGCCGCGGCCACCCACGGCCGCCTCCTGGACCGAGTTCAGTCGGGCGACGCGCATTCTGCGGTCCAAGCTGCAAGCGGTGCTGGCCTCTGGGCAGCCTCCGGCAGGCGCGGTGGGACAGGCCTACCACGCCTACCGCACTTGCACCAACATGAGTGAGCATCGAATTCGCGCAGTGTTTTGTCTCGACCAAGGCGTTTTTTTTCGTGCATAGGTGACGTCGCTGGAAATTGCTCCGAAAGCAGACTAAAGTGATGAGACAATCTATTGCATATCGGTTGGCCGACACTGGTGCGATACTGTTGGCAGGGTTGGTCCTGATAAGACGTGTCTGGGGTGTTGTGGACGTTGAAAAATGTTTGAGACGTTGGGAGTGGGAGGAGTGAGGGAGCTGCAGCAGGGGCTGATCTACGAACTCCCATCAGGAGGGGCATATTTCCCCGAAGAGGTTGCGTGGGCGGAAAATGTGTTGAGGAAGGACAGGGTAAGGTGCACTCGAGCATGCTGAAAGGGAACCTTTTCTTCCAAAAAGGGCGAATTTGTCTCAAATGTAATCGGGAGTGGGTAACGCACTCGAGCCTTTGCTGAAGGGGTGCTATTCTGACGGGAGGGACACCACTTGTACTTGTTTTTCATGAGGGGAGGGGACACATGCCTCCAGTCTATCACCGCGGAACATAGCCTGCCCGGCACCAGTCTTCCCCGACACGACTTTCCCCATCCAGCCTCACCAAGCAAGGTTTTGTCTGACGTCACCGGCTCTATGCCACGCGAACCGGTCAGCCGGATCTTATAAGAATCGTCACTTCTCTACAAGCTTGTCATGTCATGTGTCGAAAGCGTGGAAACGACAAATAATGCTGTGCTCAGCATGCTGACAATGTGACCTCTGACTCATGTAACCCCAGCCGGCCGTGACCTGGTCGGGCTGGCCCCACTAATGGCCGCCCTGGAGCGGTCGGGCGGCTGGCCGGCCGTGACGGCCAACTGGACCGGCGACAACTACAGCTGGCTGGAGGCGGTAGTCTTGTCGTACGTCTACGCCGGACCGGGGCCGCTGGTGACGCTGGATATCTCTCCTGACGAGATGAACGCCACCCGCCACCTGCTCCACGTCAGTATACATCCGGCCTCCATCTGCTACACGTCAGTATATACGCGGCCGCCACCTGCACCACGTCAGTATATTCACGGCCACCACCTGCTCCATGGGCGCTGCATTACCTCTGCAGTCGATGCGCCCTTAAGCCCCAATAACCAACCACCTGCTCCACGTCAGTATGCACACGGCCTCCATCTGCTCCACATCAGTATATTCACGGCCTCCATCTGCTCCACGTCAGTATATACACGGCCTCTACCTGCTCCACGTCAGTATATAAACGGTCTCCACCTGTTCCACGTCAGTATATACACGGGCGCCACCTGATCCACGTCAGTATATATATACGGCCACCACCTGCTCCACGTCAGAATATACACGGGCGCCACCTGATCCACGTCAGTATATACACGGGCGCCACCTGATCCACGTCAGTATATACACGGGCGCCACCTGATCCACGTCAGTATATAAACTACCCTTACCTGCTCTCCGTAAGCATATAAACGGCCCCTACCTGCTCCTTGTCCTTGTGCACACGATCACTACCGCCCCGAGCGTCAGGGTTTCGCAGTCAAGCAATCCGGCCGGTGGCTACAATGCTCTGGAGCTGGGACACAATGCGATACACATTCGTGTTGCAGAAAAGCATGGAAGTGTATTTCGGTTGTAAGTGGAGGCGTCGCCACGGGGGACGCTCCCCCCCCCCCGAAGTTCGTGTGCATTTCGCATTATTTATCGGATGTTGGCTTGAAAGGTCGACCTGAATATCGCCTATACCCATGTTCGAAATCTGTGGCGAGAACCATGGCAGCAGTCATCAGTCTCGTTCAGTCTTGTCATTATGCGGGTCGTGCATAATGGACATAACTTGTCAATGCGCCACGAATGGCTTTTGTAACATTAATGTTTCAGGAATTGAGGTCTAGAATGGGCCGCTCTAATATATAGTATGATGTAGGCAATTGAAGCCGTGTCAATTGAAATCGGAAACGGTTTTGGAGGTACCAGGTGGCATCAAGCACGTGCTGTTGCGTTCCCCAGTGGGGACGATTAAACCGAAGTTTTTCGAGTACACTACAGGGGGCTGTGGATCCCGTAATGTATGCCACGCCTGTTACACGACTAAGACACTCAGCCGCCACCTCGCCATCCATCTCCAGGATGGTGGCCCAACAGGGTATATAACATCATTTAATTTGTGTGCTTGCATTGCAACTGCGTGATTCGTACTGGGTTAGCTACTGAACATGGTCAAGGTTGGTTGAAACGGGGACAAAATTTTAACTTCAAACCAAGGACTGTTCCACATCATTAATGACTTCTAATAGCACGATATGGGACGCGCGCGGCCACGCTACTGGTGGCGCTTCGTTTGCACCTAGCGGCGCATGTTCGAACTGTAAGCATGCGGTTGGTTGTTGGTTTTACGACACGTTGACCGTTCAGTCATGTAGCGTCGCCAATCTCTCACTCCGATTGGTCGCGGGCGAAGAGTAGCGACGGGTGAGACTCGAACCAACAACCTTTAGATTGTGAGACGAGCAACTTACCCCTAGGCTACTCGTCCCCACTGTAAGCATGCCATTGGGTCGCATGGTGGCCGCGGCCGCTAGATGCAAAATCTTGAAGATAGTTTTCAAAACAAAGAAAGTATGCTATCTAGAGATTTTTCCCCACCTGTGATGGATACCATCATAATTTCTGTATTAGCTGATATCACTTAAACTCCAGTATAATGGTCGTTAGTAGTCGTCAATTTTGTTCTAAGGTTGTCGGGTCTGCGGAATTACCTATGGCTTAATCATGGGGAATGCCGGAAGCACGATGTGGTCGCATGTGAAATTGAATATTTTTATCAAAGAATGGTAGGAACTAAAAAATGCCCCTGGAATGCCTTCAGAATTGATCGCTCGTTTCAATGAAGGTATTCCTGATCATTGCGTGAGACGAAATGTACGGACCTCAATATATCAGGAGGTGCTGAGTTTACATAAAAAATAACGTTAGGGATTATGCTATATTACTCAACGTTTCGGCCAGGGGTCATCGTCAGGAGTGATATAAAAAATGGCAGGGTTAACAATTGAAAAAAACGCCGGATAAAAGCGTGCAAAAATACACGTGAATCACATAAAAGCATCCTCATTGGTGCAGACACTTCAAGAAACTCCAAACCAGAAATCAACTAGGTCAAGATAGAATCCTCTGAGGAAGTCCGAGCCGATGGTCCATATGCATATCAACATGTACATGCACGCACATATATAGACATATATCCAATATAACGCGTAATACATAAAGTATACTTTATGTTTATGTAATTTTATGTGATATACCAATGCGTCGTTTGCGTGTTTACTTGCGGCCGTAAATTACGTATGTGTAGAGATTCGAGGACCTTCAGATCAGCCGCACGGATCAGATCAGTAATCTACGTCCGCAACTAAACACGCAAATGACGTATTGGTATATCACATAAAATTACTTAAACATAAAGTATACTTTATGTATTACGCGTTATATTGGATAAATGTATATATATGTGCGTGTATGTATGTGTCGATATGTATATTGACCATCGGCTCGGGCTTCCTCACAGGATTCTATCTTGACCTAGTTGATTTCTGGTTTGGAGTTTCTTGAAGTGACTGCACCAATGAGCATGTTTTTCTGTGATTCACGTGCATTTTTGCGCGCTTTTTCCGGCGTTTTTCTCAATTGTTAACCCTGCCATTTTTTATATCACTCCCGACGATGGGCCCTGGCCGAAACCGTGAGTAATATAGCATAATCACTAACGCTACTTTTGATGTAAACTCAGCACCTCCTGGTATATTGAGGGTCGTACATTTCGCCTCACGCAATGTCTGAAACCCAGGAGCACTTAAGAGCCATTCTTCGTTGTATTCCTGATCAACTGACACTGCCGCTATATATCGTCAAACTTGATAAAAGATGAAGTAACATCGCAACGATGTCTGCGAGGACAATGTCCATTTGGTGCAGATGATAAGGGTGTTGGTGTACGGAACTTCACTTATTTTTTCTTCTTTCATATGAAGCAAATCTTGTCTTAAATGCATTATTTACCAAGCAGCATCATATAGATAATGTTAAAGTCACCACATGCGAAGGCAAATGTTTGTCTCCGCCTTCACCGCGAGGTGTGGGTACAACCTGCCTGTTTTGAGTCGGATCGAGTGGTATACAAATTAATGACAATTATTATATTACTCATATCTGGATACGGTAGAACCTGAACATGATATTATAAAATACCGTAAACCAGGAATGGTTCTTGCTTTCTTTTATCCCCCTTGGATATGCCACTGCCATCGCCATTTCCACCGTTACTGAATCCACCGGTCTTGGCAAGACGAGTAAACATCTTAGATGTGGAATCAGGGGAGGAGTGGTATGGCCCCCACTTTTCATGGTTCAATGGTTTTCCCCCCTTCCACATACACATCCACACTTTTTGAGGCGTTCCTGTGCTTCTGGTGGACGTGGCCTAGTCGAGAACTTTGACTAAGAGGTCACGTCCTTTGACGTATGCAGGCTTACCATCAAAGCCCCCCATACTCCGACTCAATATAAATTCTATGAGTGGGAGTGTTGAATGACTGAAAGTGCCACGGCTACCTATCCCAGCTAACATAGCATATTTGAGCCCTAGGGACCTGGTCGCTCGAAACTTTATGTAATTTAACAATATAAGAATTATTAAGTATTTTGCAGAATTACTTTGCATCAAAAATAACTATTTAAAAAACCCTCTCGTATCGTCTCTACCCCATTAAAAGTCAGTCACGACACCCATGCATGGTGTCACTAAGAGTACATGCCACTGCTAACAAGTGGGGCACTTGTGTGCTGTTCATCACAGGAACGTTTACAAGCTCGGCGCCTCGCCACATCTTGAAGGTTGGTGAGATTCCACAGCCTTTGGATTTATGAAGACGCTGAGCCTCCTCGGGAGTGTCTAACTGCTGTGGCTTATTCAGTTATTGTTCGGTAAATGAAATGTTGACACCTCGCTCAATCCACTAGTGTGGTCCGAAAAAATCATTCCGAACTGTCGCGAAGCTGAAGCTCTGATCATAGGGTACACCAGCGCACTCAAGTGGTGGAAGTTGTATTTGAACCCTTAAGAACCCGTAACTTTGAAATTATGTTGACTTTATACTATCAATCATGTTTAGGCAGCAAGGGATCCAACATTATTGGAGTGGAGGTAATCAAATATCAGCATGGAGCAAATGATCCAGGATCAGTAGTTTAGCTTTATAGGTTTTTCTAACATTGTAATGCTATTTTCAGCATATATTGCAACACAAAGTTGAATTTTCTGTATTATTTGGTTTGTCAATTAAAAATATGGGATTCATGACGAAAATGAGTGGTTGCCTGGTTATGATTATGGTGATAAATATAGTTGGTTTTGACTTTTCTTAACATTCTGCAACAGCCTTCAACATCATGTTTACTGATATTCATATTCAACACCAATGCCTGAGGCATTCCAGATTTGGTGAAGGGCAAACGAAGGGGAACAATATTCGACACTGGTATTTGGCATCATTAGTATTTTCTCTCATTAACACAACCTGTATTGGGCTTTAGGATATTCACAAGACAGGTTTTAGACACATGTCACCTGCAGTAAGCAAATAAAGGGGTTAGGTTAGGTTTGGTCAATTTTTTAGTTGCAAAAATTGCTCTTTGTGCCTCAAGTTCCTTTTGTTCTTCAAAAGCTACCGATGCTGATTGTTCAGGGTAGGTTTTCACTTTGATGTTTCAGAAAAAAAAATTGTTCTATTTTTTCTCCATCTTCCTAAATTTCATCTTACATTAGAAGTTAGTCTAGGTTAGTCTAGACCATGTTGCATCTTTCGTTTTAATTAACATTATTTGATATGCTATATGACCCAACCGAAAGCTCCTTTTATGGTGTTACTTTTTATCCCAACTAAGAAATATGCAATTGCAGAGGAAATGACTGGTCGCATCATGCTAACTATCTTTCCAAATATTACAGTGGGGGAAAAACTAACAATTTCAAAATTACCTGAAGGAAAAACATTTGTACAACTATACGTACCACAGGCATTGTAACTTGCAATTTTTAAGTATTTATTCCTTGTGAATTAATTAGCAGGACTAATGGGCTATGGAGTTAAATAATTGCATACACTCTTAATTTTTATGAGGATGAATGGTCAAAAGCTGGTGGAAGCATCTGAAGCAAAAGTAACAAAGAATACCGAACAGTTCTTTATTTTTGTTTTCATGTGCTAAAATGACTCAGTTTTCAACTACATTTCACAGAATAGGTTTATATTTCCACTGAACACAAAATCATTTTCGAACACAACAGATAGATCTATTGCTCAAAGCCTCACGGTCAGGTTTCACAAAATACATTCCAGCGTATGGTTGCATGTAATTACCTGTCAAACTGCATTGTCCCAGGCCACTCATATGTTACTGATTAGGATGATGTGACCCATCATTTAGTCTGGCAATAATTACACATCATTTAACAAGCACAATCATACCAAAAATGTTCTTCATTCAGATAACATGTAAAATGCATGTTAAAATAAGATATCATAAAATTACCTCAGGAAACCAAAATAGCATACAATCTAACAAGCCTAATAATGTAACCTAAGGTAACCTATCCACCCTAAACTTCCTTTTTTTAAAAACTGAGAAATGAAAAATATTAAACCATTTTTCCATGGTAACTTAGCCTGAACAGTTCTTTAAATGCAGAATGCTCAATTTTTTAAATATTAAAAGCATTGAAAATTTACTCAGCATAAAGGCTACCTTGCTTAGCTTAAACATTTGTGTGCTTCATAAAGGTCAAATGTGTGTAAAGCTTGTCTTGGTTGCCTTAAACTACAATACCATTTTTTTAAAACATTTTTTAGACGACTTTGCCTTTAGGGTACCTTGGCTGCTATTTAGGCATTTAGCTTTTAAGATCATTTCTTCCGACAAGAGGTTAAGCTGGGTTAGGTTAATTTATGCTCCATCTTCATTCCTAGTGTAATTATTCTTTGAATGTTACCCAACTCGAAGCACCTTTATTGCCTGCCTCCTGAAATGCAAGCATTTACGGAAGAATGTATTGGTCATACAAAAATGAAAATGAAGAAAAAAATAATCTCCAAAATTTTCCAGCATAAAAACTGACAAATCTGAAGCTAATAAAGCATATCTCCTGTTTTCTTTCTGGAGTTAAAATATATGCAAAACAAATGCTGTGAATGCCTTAAAGTACAGGAATACTGGAAGTTACGCACTCTTGCAGCAAATGTTTCATACAAAATTTCACCACGTATGGTGTGTTAACATATTAACATAAACAAGCATATTAACAACAAATATGTTCCAGGCATTGGATGACTGCCCCCAGGATAGTAGTAGTGAGGAGTCAGTGCTGGTCCTAGGAGACTCGTGTGCGACATTTAGAGCGGGTATTTTGTAAAGGTAGGCAGGACAGGAGGTGCATCACCAGGCCTGGTGCCAAGGTGAAGGACCTGGTACCTGCGGTGGCACAGGTCACCAGTGATCACCAGTTTAATACAGTCATAGTGCATGTAGGGGTACATAACATAGGTCATACTAGAAGTGAGGAGCTTCTGCGGGAGTACAGGGCCCTTCTGGCCACCCTAAAGGGTACCAATAGAGTCATTGTAACAGCAATTTTGCCTAGGGCTAGAGCCTCCCCTAAGTGGAGCTCTAGTGCACTGCCAGCTAACGCCAGGGTAGGAAAGCTCTGCCATGATCTAGGTTTTACATTTGTAGACGAGTGGAGCAGGTTTTATGCATCGTAGGACCTCTATCAGAGGGATGGCCTGCACTTCTCTGAGAAGGGGGTCCATGTGTTAGGCAAAGCGTACGAGCATGTCCTTCAGGGAAACTAGGAAATGGGGTGGGGAGGAATGTAATTGCATTGCCAACTCAGGAATATTCCAATAGTGTCAGCCAAGGCAATAGAACCTCAAAGTCTGCAAATAGGGACAGCAGCAGTTCAAGGGGACAGTGTTAGTTCATCTAGTGATAAAAGAACTCCTCAGTATGAAAAAGCCAAAGGTGGTTATGGAGCATTTGTTAAGTGTATGATGTTTAATGCTCAGAGTATCCGTTCCAAATTTGATGAGTTCAAGTGTTATGTTGCTGAGGAGGAACCAGATTTTGTTTGCATTACGGAGGCATGGGTCAGTGAAGGGTATTTTGGAGATAACTTACAGGACTATGAGATCCAGGGATACAATATGTTTTCGTGCAATAGGGGTCCAGCAATGAAAGGGGGTGGTGTAGTGCTCTATATAAATAGCTTATTCAGTTCTCAAAAAGTAGCAGGTGGGGATAAACATGTGTCTGTGGAGTCCATTTGGCTTGATGTCACTGTGGGAAAAGGCAACAGCGATGTTCTTAGGATAGGAGCCTTCTACCGATCAGGAACCCTGCCACATTCTCAGCAACTGGAACTTGATCAGGTGTTTTGTGAGGAAATCAGAAGAAACTTTAAGAGGAAGTGCCTTATTCTTGGTGACTAATCTAAAAGGTTATGAAAATGCTGGTGTTGGCTCCCCATCATGCAAAATGATTAGGAAGTGCCTTGAAGAGGACCTGTTCTTACACCAGTTTGTATCGGAACCTACCAGGCATGGTTCATTCTTGGATCTTGTATTCTCGGATTTAAGTGACTTGGTTCAAGACTTGACTGTAGGCGAAACTCTGGGAAGAAGTGACCGTAACATAGTTAGATTCAAGGCACATGTATGGGAAATTATCAAGGATAATTTGGTAAAGGTTCCAAATTTCAACAGATCAGACTTTGACTGCATGAGAGCGGCTTTAAGTGCCATCAGATGGGAAGAAGAATTCTCCAATTAAAATACCCGTGTAATGTGGGAAAAGTTCAAATCTTACTTGAAGGAAATTCAGATTAGACATGTCCCCCAAAAGCAAAGACGCAAAAGAAGGGTAGGAAAGCAATTAAGGCTAAGAAAACTGCATTTAGTGTCTTTAAAGAAGCCTCAAATGTCGTTAATCTAAAGGCATATCGAAAAGCTAGAGATACTGTGAAGGAAAAAACCAGAGCAGCAAAGCGAGCAAAAGAACTGGATTTAGCTAGAAACTGTAATGGGGACAGTAAAAAGTCCTTTAGTTTCTACAAGCTGAGTAAAGTTTCTAGCACAATTGGTCCACTGGAAGTAAACGGGACTACATTGGGTGAGGATAGTGAGATGGTTGAGCTGAGCAAGCAGTTTAAATCAGTGTTTACGTTGGAAGATATGACCAATCTGCCAACCGTACACCATAGTTCAGTGACATGGGATCTGACAAATGATGTTGATTTCATTGATAGTGATGTTGTTTAAGATCATATCAGGAAAATAAAGCCAAACAAGGCAACAGGACCTGATGAAACTTATGCTAGGGTGTTGCGGGAAACTGAAAAGGAACTGACATTTCCACTTAGTATAATATTTTGTAGATCACTTTCACCAAATTAGATTCCAACCGATTGGTTCCCATTTGCCCATTTACAAAGGGCAAATGTAGGTCCTATTTTCAAGAAAGGAGAAAGAGGGAAAGTTGAAAACTATAGGCCAGTAAGTCTCACATCCCTAGTCTGCAAAGTACTGAAATTAATTATCAAGGATAGAATAGTTAGTTATCTGGAAGGTAGCAGATTGATTCAAGATACTCAACATGGGTTTAGAAAAGGACGATCGTGTCTCACAAACCTCTTGGACTTTTTGAACTTCGCCACAGAACAATTTGATCAGGGAAATCAGGTTGATGTAGCATATCTTGACTTCAGTAAGGCCTTTGACAAGGTACCTCATAAACGGTTAATGATACAGCTTCAGTCCCATGATATTGCAGGTAGCATCTTAAAATGGATAGAGTTGTGGCTTTCAGATAGACAGCAATGAGTGATGCTAAATGGTACAAAGTCGTCATGGCAAAATGTTCTTAGTGGAGTCCCCCAGGGGTCAGTACTAGGGCCATTACTGTTCATTATATTTGTAAATAACATTGAAAGTGGCCTAAGCAGTAAAGTTTTGAAATTTGCGGATTATTTTAAGGTCTTTAGGGCAATAACAGGTCAAGATGAGCATATCTCGCTGCAAAAAGACGAACTTGTGAAGTGGTCCGAAGACTGGCAAATTAAATTAAATTTTGATAAGTACAAAATCATGCATGTAGGTAAGCAGCATATGAAGGCTCCATACTTGATGGGTGGCCAAGTGCTATCAGTGACTCAACAGGAGAAGGATTTAGGTGTTATTCTAAACACAAAACTGGGGGCATCAGAACAGACCAAGGAAGCCAGGAAGAAGGCACTGAGAATGCCCGGGGCAATAAATAGGAATGTATCATACAGAAGTGAGGAAGTGATCAGGAAGCTTTACTGTGCATACGTCAGGCCACATTTCGAATACCGCATCCAAGCTTGGTCTCCTAGCTATGAAAAAGATTGTTGGCTTTTAGAGAGAGTACAAAAGAGGGCTACAAACATGGTTAATGGCCTAAGCAACCTGGCATATGAGGAAAGATTGTAGAAATTGAATATGTTTTCACTTAGATATAGACGGCTGGGAGGAGATCTCATCAAGGTCTTTAAATTTGTACATGGTCTGGAGAGGGGACATCTTGGGGAAATGTTTCAATTGAACAGAAATGATGCAATTAGAGGTCATAAATTCAAAATTGAAGTTAACCACAGCAGAACAAGGTTAAGGCAAACTTTCTTCACCAACATGGTGGTAGAACACTGGAACCAGCTGCTAGAAAACCTCGTCAGTAGCAGCACATTGAACATCTTTAAAAACAGCATAGACAATCATAAGAATAGAGGTCTTGCTTTTCAGTATTACAGGGAGGGCTGATTGACAGGTTTGGTGCGCAACTGGTTCAGTGTACGGAGTGCAACCAAGAAGGGCCCTTGTGGCTCATAGTTGCACTCATCTTTTATGTCTTTATGTCTTTATGTAGGTACCCATATTGCTACAATCCTGCAAAACAAAGGACAAGCCTAGGCATACCATTTGCATGTGTCATCCAAATAAAACAAATCTGAACACTGCTTCAGAACTTGAACATGTATGTATCCAGACAGGGTACGCTTATCCTGGCATGGCTCATTCTTGGACCTTGTATTCTCGGATTTAAGTGACTTGGTTCAAGACTTGACTGTAGGAGAAACTCTGGGAAGAAGTGGCCATAACATAGCTAGATTCAAGGCACATGTAGTGGAAATTATTCAGGATAATTTGGTAAAGGTTCCAAATTTCAACAGAGCAGACTGACTGCATGAGGGCGGCTTTAAGTGCCATAAGATGAGAAGAAGAATTCTCCAATTTAAATACCTGTGAAATGTGGGAAGTTCAAATCTTACTTGAAGTAAATTCAAATTAGATGTCTCACAAAAGCAAAGACGCAAAAGAAGGATAGCAAAGCCAGCATGGCTTACACCAGAATTGATAAAAGCAATTAAGGCTAAGAAAGCTACATTTAGAGTGCTTAAGGAAGCTTCAAATGTCGTAAATCTAAAGGCGTATCGAAAAGCTAGGGACACTCTGAAGCAAAGAATTGGAGCAGCAAAGCGAGCAAAAGAACCTGATTTAGCTAGGAACTGTAATGGGGACAGCAAAAAGTTTTTCAGTTTCTACAAGCTGGGTAAAGTTGCTAGCACAATTGGTCCACTGGAAGTAAATGGGACTATATTGGGTGAGGGTATTGAGATGGTTGAGGGGGGGGGGGTGAAGCTCATAAGATCTACTTTCAGAAGACCTACGTTCAGTAGATCTACTTTTAGAGGATTTATTTTCACAGGATCTACTTTCAGAACATCTATTTTCACAAGATCTACTCTCGGGACTGGTTTGTTCAGGATCTACTCAATAGGATCTACTTTAAGGAGAAAGCTTTTCACAAGATCTACTCTCGGACTGGGTTGTTCGAGGATCTACAAATGGGCCTCGTGTTAGATCCCGAATGCAATGTTCAGAGGATCTACTGAAAGCTAAGTGTTCATAAGATCTACTCTTGGGACTGGTTTGTTCAGAAGATCTACTCGAACAAAGTGTTCCGGATCTACTTTCAAGATAATTTTTTCTACTCTCGGGACTGCATTGTTCAGAGGATCTACAAATAGGCCTTAGTTGTTCAGAAGATCTGCTGGAAATGTTCAGAAGATCTACTACTGGAAATGTTCAGAGGATCTACTCGGAGGATGGAGATCACAAGATCTACTCTCGAGACTGAATTTTCAGAAGACCTACTCTTGGCCCGGAATGTTCAGAATATCTATTCTTGGGCCGGTGTGTTCAGAGGATCTACTTTCTGGACTGGATTGTTCAGAAGATCTACTCTCAATTCCGATGTCCAAGAAGCATAAGTTCAGCTTTCTCTCGCTAGGTAGCAGCACGGTCTTGGTATTACCGCATTGAATAAGGAATGAATGTCAGATTGAACGCTGAAGCATAGGTAACAATATTTATCGGTAGATGGCAGAATGATGCTGTTGAATACGAGCTCGTTGTGTGCCTGTATTGTTAGCGTTTCATAGACAGCGTATCATAACCTCCACAGTTCATAACCTCCACAGGTCACAACCTCCACAAATTCAACACATCGCAGCGGTCGTAACCTCCACAGGTCATAACCTCCACATGTCACAACCTCCACAAGTCCGCAGCGGTCATAACCTCCACAGGTCGTAACCTCCACAAGTCTGCAGCGGTCATAACATCCACAGGTCGTAACCTCCACAATTCTGAAGCGGTCATAACCTCCACAGGTCATAACCTCCACAGGTCATAACCTCCACAGGTCGTAATCCCCACAGGTTGCAACCTCCACAAGTACGGAGCGGTCATAACCTCCACAACTCAGCAGCGGTCGTAACCTCCACAGGTTGCAACCTCCACAGATTCAATAACTTTTTTTAATTTTCTAGAAGCATCACTTCAGATAGCTATCGCTAGGTAGCAGCACGGTCTACGTATTACACTAATGAGATTGAATGCTGAATCATAGGTGGCAATATTTCTAGCCAGATGGCAGGATGATACAATTGAGTACGTGCTCTTTGCGTGCAGCTTTCCTATTGTTCGAGAGCTCGGTAGCCCGCGCGTCGACGCGTGGGAAAGTGTTGCGTTGCGCAGTGGCGGATGATCATATAACATTCACACGATTTTCGCCTGCAATGCGTCGACGCGTGGGAAAAATGCGACATGTAGTGGCGGATGATGGCGATACATTTGCATGCTATCCGTCCGCAATATGCCATGCAATGATCAGGCCATGAAATGCAATGATGCCTTTTCATGGCCTGGTCAGGCGTAGGAACGACCCCAAAAGTGAGTGGGCCAGGGTGAACAGCAGGGACGCATCAAGAAATTTCGCAAAGTACCATGGTTGAGCACTTTTGGGTTGATAACCCGATAATTTTAATTGTAAACACACAACTTTTACCACTAAATTGGGGGCCGCTAAAGGGATAGGGCAGGCCCCAGGACGCGCTTATGGCTAACAACAAGATGCGATACTGAAAAGTACTACCATCACAGTATAAGTACGTTCAAATTCACAATTCTCTTTGAACTCTTTTCACGACTAATGGATGCATTTGCAATACTCGGTTTACCTTCTTGATGCGAGTGAAACCATTAGTATAGTACTGTTCAAACAGAATTTCTTCAATTTCCGCTATGTGCGTATGTGCGGGGTGAGTGCAAGCTCATTACAGCGTCACTAATGGTCACGTGGTGTGCCCTAGTTGCCAAGATATAGTACCAAATGTCCGTGAGACGTCATCCGTTGTTCACCGATGTTGATGGGGAGAAAGAATAGAACGCCAGTGCAAATTATCCCGTAAACGAGCATTTTGAAATGGCCAAAAGCTGCAGAGTGTCATTATGAGTTCACCGATCTATGTTTTTGCACAATTCAGATTGTTGTTCATTGAGTTGAGCTTTACCCCTTAGACATTCTTCACACATTCATATTTTCATGGCAAGTTACTTGAAGGTGAAGGTGAGAAAGGGTTTGATTTTATTAAGATTGCCAGATATAGCCATACTTAGCACTTATTGGCCGACAGGGGCTTGTAAGGCAGTATTCACCATACAAGTTTGCACTGGCTGCTAGTAAGAACGAAGCCTACTTGCTGGCCGATGAAGAAATAATTATCATGATTATTGTTGGAGGGGGTGAGAAAAGGAAAGACGGGGGATCGCTGGTTGAAGATGCTTTGATTCGGTTCGTGGGAGGCCATGATTGGCAAGCTGACAGAATGGGAAAAAGAAAAACGCTATAAATAATAACACATGGTATTGTGTTCGTCCTCAGGGCCTCAACAGTCACCTCAAACATTTGTGTAGTGCACATCGTGCACTTTATAATATTTGCCACTTGGAAGAAAATGCTACAACTGCATCACGTGACACCCGGCTGAAACGGAATGAAAGCGCATATATTGAGGGCCAACAAAGCAGTGCAAAATAGCTGATAGGTGACAACACACGACACCTCATAAAGTCACAACGTATTCAGACTTAGAGCCGCAAGGGCCCATCCTGAACTCACTTCGGTGACTAGCTCTCTCCTTCCCACGTTTTCTAGTGGCTAAGAAATCCGGATAACCGCTTAGCTTTGACGTACCTCATTTCTGATTAAATAACAACGCTTCCAGATTGGGTAAGGAACTGAGACTCCAGTTAGGTGTTCTTTTGAACCTTTCCGATTTCCTTTGTCTTCGGATGTGTTTTAAGGCACGAGCAATTTTTTTTCCTTGGGGTTCTGGACGTGTTTGCGATACCGGCTTTTTAAACAAAAGTAAAGTTTTGTTACTTATTTTTGTGCACCGACGATAATTTGTAAGCATCGATGGGTTTTCGCAGACCCCGCAGTGTTCATTTAGTTCACTGTCTTTTCGTTCCTTTTCTAGGACCATGTCGATTCTTTAGGGACCTAGCCTGCTTTTGAGGCCCCACGCTGTATCAAACCCCGCTGTGCTTTGAGGGACTGTTGTGTCTTGATTTTTAGCTCCGGTGTGTATACTTAGAGCAGCAGCATGTCTTAAGGCAATGACGCTTTTTTCCAGACTCGGAAAGCTTTGAAGCGCTCGGTACATTTCCGTCCTCCAGTTATGCTCTTTGAGTCCCGCTGTGTTTTTTCTGATATTTGTGGGACTTCAGCACGATATTAGGGGCCCGGTATCATTTCTTTGGATCCGGTCTCGACGTTTCTGGCCCAGTCGCGTGGTTCCGGGAGAATCCGACGCCAGTTTTCTGGGCTTGACAGTTTTTGGTGACTTTTTCTGAATTATGTAAAGTCCCAGCCAAGGCCTTATTTTTCGGACCATCTGCGACATTTCTGTATTTTTATGTCCCGCCGGGATTTGTCGAGCTCCGAAATGTTTTTCGGTGCCGTATGCGATTTGTGAAGGCATCTCCTAGTATGTTTGGACTAAGGGGTTATTTTTTATGGCCGGAACATTTATTTTTCGGAACCTCCCTTTATTTTGTATGGTTCTGGCTTGATTATTGTCGGGTTGCGTTGCGACTTGGGGACCACGCTGTGCTTATTTGGGGACATCAACGCCATTTTTGTGAGCCCCGAGGGAATTATTGATGCCTCGACTAGAACTTACGCGACTACCGACGGGAATTTTGGGTCCCATGCGCGACATTTGGGGGTGGTGGTGTTGGCGTCAGTTCACAGGTCGCGTTGTGCTAATCTGACCCCAGGCCCAGACTAATTTTAGCGTTCCCCGGCGCAAATTTTAGAGCCCGAAGCAAGTCTTTTCGTGTCCGCTGTATTTATTTAAAACCCATAATTATGGAGGCCCCGACGCGAATGTATCTTGCCCTAGAACCTTGTTTGTGGACTCCGTCGCGATTCTTGGGTTCTTCGGAGCCCGCCTTGCTAGGACGGAGGGAGATTTTCCTCTTTAGCATGCCACTGCGGCTGCTCAACGAGTTTTTTTTTTCCTGCGGATGGCACCATTCAGGGTAGAAAGGCCCTCAGGATAATTTTCTTTCGTGACCGCTTCTGAATTGTCCGGTGATCGGGTGAACTCGATAGACTCCCTTTGCGATTTATTGGGGTCGACTTCTATTTTTGTAAGCCTCCTGCGCGATATTTGTGAGCCCCGGTGCGATTATTCGGGCTCCTGGCGCATCTTTTTCCGTGCTCCAACGCACTTCCTTCCGGGGCCCGACACCTGTTTGGGGTCTTTGACGCAATTTTTTTGTGGCATTGGCGCACTTGAATTTGATGTAGTAAGGTGTAGACTTCATTATTGTCTCTATGCTACCATAATACATGATGGAAATCAGTATATTATGGGCTACACCCAAGGTTAGTCATACTTAGTAGCGTGCCGTCTATTTGCTTCGGGGTGATATAATGAGGAGATGTGTTGAGGTTCGCATGATGTTTCATAGTTCGTTCGATGGTACCTCTGGGTGACCGTGCTCAAATGAAGTCGGCTCATTTACGTCCGATGGCATCGCTAGGTTGTCACTCTGACCTTAGATGATCCCTCTATAACCTACCACTTCTTCGACTTCAGATGCCCGCTCTTCTATTTTAGACAGTCCCTAGTCACGATGCTGCCCCGAATAGCAAGATTGAATCACTGAATGAAATAGTGCATAGTATGAAATTAACTTTTTAAGAATTGCATTATATTTTAGCCAGGCGCAGACCCAGAAATTGTTACACCGCGGCCATGTCCGAAGGACACCACTTAGAAAATGCAGAAAGAGAGAGAGAGAGAGAGAGAGAGAGAGAGAGAGAGAGAGAGAGAGAGAGAGAGAGAGAGAGAGAGAGAGAGAGAGAGAGAGAGAGAGAGAGAGAGAGAGAGAGAGAGAGAGAGAGAGAGAGAGAGAGAGAGAGAGAGAGAGAGAGAGAGAGAGAGAGAGAGAGAGAGAGAGAGAGAGAGAGAGAGAGAGAGAGAGAGAGAGAGAGAGAGAGAGAGAGAGAGAGAGAGAGAGAGAGATAGAAAGATGCAGAGATGTAGAAAGGCTTAGATACAAATATGGATGCAGAGATACAGATACGCAGAGATCAAGAGATACAGAGATCAAGGGATACAGAGATCAAGGGATACAGGGATCAAGAGATACACGCAAATATACACACACACATACATACACACACATACACACACACATTCACACTCACTCTGCATATTACTAGGTGCCGAGCTCGGCTGTGGCTCAGTCACCTATTGGTTCGTTAACAGCAGAGCTGGGGCGCGGCTGTCATCTAGTCTGTTGCGACGGCACAAAATATGGCTGCTTATCCACTGGTTCTCTAGATCTACCAGGAGACATAAGTATGTCAGAGCGTCCCTCCTCGATCCTCCACAATATTCATGACCACCTAGTGTTTTTTCTTCAGTAATACCTTCACAAATGGAACATCTCTATGACTGTTCATTGTGGAAGAGAACACCAGAGGTAATTGTGAGCTGATACGGAGTACTCTCATTTACTTTGTACTGATTCAGTGCTCCATTATTTAGCCGTTTCTAGATCAGCTCTGCTTTAGACGCAGGCTGGCCGTTCAGATCGCGGCCAGCTCGCCTCTTCGGGGAAAGCCGAGCCGGGCTGCGACGTCGAGCGCCCGGCCACGCAGGCTAGGAATCGGACGACTGCAGTGGCGGACACAGTTGTTGAACTATTCATCATTTTGTCAACATGTACAGTATCTTCAGATCTGTATGCTGTTACGCTGTTGGCGCATCAGCTTTTCCCTGTCAGTCATGTGGAGGTATCCTTGGAGATCAGGCTGAAGACGCCACTGGCAACGTGCACATGTCACTGGATACGGCGAGGGTGAGGCACTATATCGTGCGGTCGTCGGGGGGGGGAGAGGTAGTTGATGCGTGGTCTTCCCACGCAGGCTTGGGACTGGGTGCTGAGAACTGACACCAGCGGAGGGTCTGGCTTATTCAATGGCCGACGTGGTTTCTGGTTTAAGGTCGATACACATATGCATAGTGCAAGGTGTTGAACGATATGTCAAATGCATGGCTTTTTAACCTTGAAATCATACTGCTCGCATGCAGCATGCAGCTAGGAGAACATGTAAGCCAATTAATAAAATCAGTTACTCAGTTTGCATGGGCCGCGGTAATTCGAATTTCTACCTTAAACAGCGCAGCGTCGCATTTGTTGTCCCATGAAATCATTTGTTGTACGTTAGTAACTTCGAATTCAGCGCGGGCTGAAATCCTGCCCTCCCCCCAGAAGGATTTTAGCAATGGGAACACGGGGACGAGTAGCTTAGGGGTAAGTTGCTCGTCTCACAATCGAAAGGTTGTGGGTTCGAGTCTCACCTGTCGCTACTCTTCGCCCTCGACCAATCGGCGTGAGAGATTGGCGACGCTACATGACTCAACGGTCGATGTGTCGTAAAAACCAATGACCAACCGACTAGCAATTGGAACGGATTTAGTTTAGGTTTACGGTGAAAACAGAAACGTGACTCATATCCATGTCGCGTTAGACAAAAACAAAGTATTTTAATCTACTTCCCTGTGGGCAATGAAAATTATTCGAGGGAAGGTGAAGTTCAAGTGATGCTGGGGCTGGTGCGATATCACCAATTATTTCGTGCTACCGTCGGCAACAGGCATAGCGATGCACGCGTTAGTTCGTATTGAGAGCGTAATTCGAAGTTGTTCGAGCCAAGATAACTAGAGACAACAGGTACTCCAAAGTTGGTTGTTCTAGTATAGTTAGTTGAAACTAGACAAAACCTACGCCAAGTGACGTCATATACCAGAAGCGCTTTTTTATTCCGGAATACTGCTGAATTATATTCCAGTTTTGGACTATACCAATAAATATACTAAATATGGTGGTTTCATTTTAGCACAATTATGGCGCTTTTCTCACGATTAGTTTCCCCGTTGGTTGTAAAGCATATTAGTCATTCATTGAAGCTTGAATATTGTTTCTTATTCTGTTAGCGTGCTGGTGGCTTGGAAACGAAAGGTACCATACCCAGAATTAATTTATCCATGGCGTGTTGATATTGAGAACGCACCTCAGACAATTTATGCGAATTAAGGCCTTATACCCACAATGCCAACTTGGTCAGCATGTCATTGATGCAATCTGGTGATTAATGTTAGCATGTGCGTTGGCCCCCTGTCAGTTATCAAATTGTTTATGTGTGCTATATGTAATCATGCCATACTGTACCATTCACCAACTTGTGGACAATTTGGTAATTGCTTGCCCATTGTATCATGGCTGGGCAGTAGTGGTAGTAGGGTATGAGGGAGTTTCTAAACACTTAATGCATGGAACAAATTGCTCTACTGCTGCTTTTGTGTGGCCAAACCAGTAATTATACTGTTTACTGAATTTCAAAAAATGAAGATGGTATCCATATTCAAATGGTTCTCTCTATCAAAGTCATCTAACCACTCACATAGAGCTACTTTAAAACATATAATTGTTTTGTAGTGTTGTGCCATATTCTTAACATGAAAATTGTTGTGCAGGATTACTTCACTGTAGCTGTTGTGGTACCAATTATTAGTAGCCACTAAAAATACTGGTGTAATTGCCCAAAAAAATATCAGACCTTAAAATAAATTTACCGGGAAATATGTACTTTTTAGTTAATATTTGAATTCTTGATATGCCTTTCCAATGCAAAGTTGATTGATGTGATTAAAATGTGACCACTCTCACCTGTACTGTGTGAGATGTGATTTAAGAGTTCATTATTGCAGTTTTGAGTGTTTACAAGTGACGTTTTGCACATTTGTACAGAGGAAAAGCTAAAATGAGGTTGGGATAAGTTAGGCATTTCTTTAGCTTCCTCAATTTTCAGATCGAGTTGTTCATGAATGTGATTATTTTTATTGGAAGCTAATTTATGTTCTCTTCTGAAAAGAGGCAAGGCTGGAGCTGTGTGAGGTTTTTACAATGGCACCTGCAGAAGAAGATTTGCATTTTAGTTGAGGTGGCTTTCAAGAAAAAAATGTAAATGCATGTTTCTGAAAGTCATTAAGATGATATGATCATTGTATTCCAGCGCATATGCATGCTTATCAGTTCGTAAGTGAAGTAATGCGAAATGTGTTGCTTTGAGTGGGGTAATTGGTAATGAAGGATAATGTTAAATGTATAAACAGTGCATCCAAACCAATGTCATCCATTGAATATCTTTTATATCACATATGCAACAATGCTGGTTGAGTTATCACCACAATCCTTCCCCAGTCCAAACCTAGCCTACCTCTTTTTCAGGAAAAACACTGTTGTTTCTATTCTATCCTCCAAATTCCAAAAACCTTGGTATTTATATATAAGAAGCCCCAATGAAGACAATTTTTTAGACAGATGTTATGGACTGAACTTCTTGAAGCTTACTAGCAACTTCTTCCCAGTATCCTGAAAATAATTTTCCATAAACTGTGTTGAATGAAGAGCAAGGCTACATGGGAGAAGTGAAAGATCAGAAGAAGACAGGATAGGCAATCATGCACGGAAAGCCAAAACCAGGTTTAAGTATACCAAAAAAATGAATACATATATTTGGATGTGGCTATTTCTAACATTTTTATCATGATATTCCAGCAGAATAATCGCCAGCCCTTTCTACATGGAGTAATGATAACAGATTCAGCCTAGGATACAAAATGTATGCTTCCATTAACTGAGTTTCCATGTCACGAGGTTAATTAATATACGGTGCACAATTGATGCGAGTGTGTAATTAAGGTACAATGGATCTACCATTTCCTTCGTGAAGCACGTTCAACATCAAGCATGCAATAGCAGTAGGTTTTAGATGACCGAACATGAGTATATTTTAGGAGGTCCAACATCAGTTGTTTTTATTTAACAATACATGCCCTCCACGTGCAGTGGCTATTACGGACAGTCTGGGTCACATATATTTACAAAGAAAGGATAGATTTGTGGTCAGTAGTGGGAGCAGATGTGCAACAAACATTCGTACACCAACATAATACAATACCCATATCACTCTCTGCACAACACACACCGTGCTTGCAACACTAGCTATAAACGAGTGGTTTGTAGAAGTGATATGAAAGCGATCTGCCACCCTTGACGCCGCGCCTGCCCCGGCGTGTGTTCTTGGTGGGCGTTGTCACGGCGACGGCGACGCTCCCCTCGTCTGGTTTCTCGCTTGGGAGGGGTGGCGACTGGCGGGAGCGTCCAAGGTCGAAGTTTTGATGACGTCACAGTGATGCGGGCGCTCGACGTCGCAGCCCTGTTCGGCTGCGTGCGCGTTGCTGATGGGGGGACGTGATGGTATTTGGCCAAGGCGATGGTTAGCAGATCCGTATGTATGGTAGAGCTGAAGATGGAAACCTGGTAGAGCTGAAGCTAGACGATAGGGGTAGACGGTCACTGTTGTTGAAGATACAGGAATTCCGAGCGGCACCAAGTCGTCAGTCAGTGAGATAACTTCCTTCCCAGCCGCAGTGTAGGAAAGAAGACGGGCGGTAGCTGATGCTTCATGGAAGGGAAGTCACTATGGAGAAAGGCGCTGTCGCTTCTGCACTCACTCAGTTTTTCCGGCGTCCAGTCACTGCTGTGTAAAATCGTAAATGAATAACCAGCAGAAAAGTCCACTGAGTCCAGTCACTTCGCACACGTGTAGCGTATAGGTACACCGGTTTTGTTCAATAGTTCACTTTTTCTTCTTTTTTTTTGCTCGTACACTTTTCACTCTTTCTGTTCACTTCTCACTCACACCTTGCAGTTTCACACACCTTGCATACAGAGGCAACAAAGAGGGAGAGGAAAAAGGTTGGGCGAGCGGCCGAGACGCGTCTGCTCGCGGCGCCGCGCTCAGACCAACTGTTTAGGTTAGATTCAGTTAGGATATTTTTGTAATTTGACATCAGTGTTCTTTGTTAGTCACCAAAAACCCCATTCCCCCACACTTTCCATATTTTACATATTATTCCATATTCTCCCCACACTTTACATAACCTCTTATGTCTTAGGGCGTGGGGGATAGCATGTACTGTCATTGTGAACATTAGTGTTTTTCCTAGTGTTTGAAAATCTTTGTTGAATGATGTTAATATGATTTTTTAGTGATATTACTTTTTTTTCTAGATATCAGCACATGAACTTGAACTGCCGATTTGCTGAGATTTCATTTCCCATAGAAATGAATATCAGCTTACTTCAAATCACATCAGATAATGATGTGTATTGAAGGAATGTTAAATGCTAAGCGTGGCGATGGGGGGGGGGGGATGATATGTGGCTTTGTCCATGGCCAGAAAGAAACTAGCGGACCGATCGCTGGGCACCCATTTGCGCATCCCGAAGATGAACCACGAGAAGCGTTCTGGACTCGCCTCCTAAGCATTAGCGGCCTGACGGTTCCCACAGAGGAATTCTTCCACACATCCAGACAGATGAATGCAGTGTTTTGTGTTCACCATGCCCAAGAACCCAACAATCTCAGCAGACATCCAAAGGTCATTGAAAGTTTCCGCCAGGTGTTGGAATCCAGATTCAATTCCATAGATAGAATATAATTAAGTGCTTTGCGAGGATCCGGACATTTATTCATCTCGGGCTGGTGAACAAGGTGAACGTCGCGAAGCTCGCAAAGCGGCAGCAGCGGAAAGCCGAGCAGTTTGCTCAGTGACAGCGAAGTATGGGCCGCACTTGGGCGATACTTCACATTCAGATCAGTGTTTGAATCTTTCATTGTTTGGACGTAGGTGCATAACTTGCCGTTGATCATATAGCAGCATATCAGGACTTTCTACACAAATATTACACGAGACTAAACGTGCGTGTTGCAGTCGCACCGAGCGTATGTCAAGCTCAACAACTGATATGTGCCTGTGTTTGTGAAGTCGGTAGAGCGTAGCCTGTAGGTTTACACGTACTCATCGTCCCACTACGGTGCTCGTGAGTAGTCTGTGTATGTATGCATGTCGAGCTGTTCTCAGCCACAGATGTCACGATGAGGATGTTCCATCTTTTCTTGCCAGTTCGTCCGATTTTATAAGGTGCCTGATATGTACGTACTGTAATGTTAGGTATTGTAATGTATTGTCGCAATGCAATCTCATTAAGTACCGTGGCTTATCTGC
The DNA here is from genome assembly GCA_034440575.1 of Imbricaverruca yamaguchii. Classification (NCBI taxonomy): domain Eukaryota; kingdom Metazoa; phylum Arthropoda; class Thecostraca; family Neoverrucidae; genus Imbricaverruca; species Imbricaverruca yamaguchii. The sequence goes on from JAOTOL010001568.1 coordinate 375,808, forward strand.
ACCTGCTACCGATAACTTCTTATGTCACGCGTTTGGTGGAGCCGCGGTAGCTTAGTCCGTAGGGTGTTGGGCTCTTTACCGCAATATTATGGGTTCGAGTCCCGCAACCAGCGGAATTACCGAGTCCACCCGCGACCAATCGGTTTGAGAAGTTGGCGACGCTATATGGCCTAGCAGTTAATTGCGTCGTAAAGGAACCCAAGGTTCTTTTTCTGCTTCATGTGTTTGCTTCTCCCAATATATGTCTTGCGTTGTGCTTCCTCAATATATCGTTTTAATACGCACTCTGTTGGGCGCCGGAATATATATATTCATGTGCGCAAAATGACGAACGCAGTCCATGCGCCCAAAATGCACATTCACTTCCACCACAGAGTACACAACCGAGAAATAATCGGCAGTGGGAGTGAGGGCCTTCCTCAATCTTGACAGTCTCGTCTTCTCCAGATGAATGCTCCTCGTATTAAAGTCTGATTGATAAACAACTTTTTTGTTGCCGTATTTATGTTCTGCTGTACTGCAAAATTCGTGATTTTTATTATTTAAAATTTAGTCCCAGTTGTTGCTGGGGTAGCTTTGGGAACCAGGGTTCTATCGCTAAGCAGAGCTTGTTGCGTGAACCCTCGCCCCACCACCCGATCCACGAATTCCTTTTCAACGGCAGAATTTTGCTCGGAAGTTTAACGTGCCGTCAATACACCGACACGGCGCCCGGTAGCTCGTCCCCGGCCTTATCGGGCCAGTTGCCAACTCACACTCCCTGCCGGGGGCTAAACGCAAGCGCGCGGAGCGACTCGAACCCTGTGTTGCCAGGACAGGGGAGACCAGCACAGGCCAGCGCTCTAACCAACTGAGCTACCGGGGTGGCATTTCAAGTCGCACGACGCGAATAAAGAAATGATATTTTGAAAGGAAAATATTTTCTTTAGTTAAAAATAGAACACATTTAATTAAAAAGATGTATGGTATTGCATGGTAATTTTCCATTCCAACCGCAAATTAAGCTGTTATTAAAGTTGCTTCCGAGCTGGTCTGGCATAGAAATTGCTGTTACCCCTGCAATATTGCATGCATGACAGAAGTTGGTTCACATGGCGTTAGCAACGCAGCCAATTCATTTCGACTGAAAATGCCGAATAACGGTGTGCGAACATGGACAAAGCCACGGCGGGGAATGAACGGGGATGCTTCCCCAATCTTGCCAAGTTCCGGGTTAAGCCTTTGACAATGCATGATAATCGAACCGAAATCCTCATGCGGGCATCTAAAATCCGTCTTAGCGCTTACGGGTTCCACAAAGTTGTTGCCGAATCTAAATCGAGCTTTCATGGTACGAAAAGCGTCATTTTTTAATTTTGCGCCGGCACTCCAGAAAGTTCAGGATTGTCACCGAAACATTTTAGCAAACGTCTGCTCCTGTCAAAACAATGTTTCTCGCAGTCCTGGTGGCGTGTGCTCGCCGTGTATCGTAAAAGGCCTGGAGCCGAGCTTAGAACTGGCATCGCTCTGACTCCAGCTCGGGTCCAGTCATTTGACTGTTCGGCAGCATGCACAATTGTTGGTTTTGTCACCTTGATAATCATGTACTGTTATTATATGCACACCTCGAGGAGCAGGGACTAATGTTGGTCGGCGTTTACTGGTGGGAGGGGAAAGGGCAACCGTTAGTTTTTAGCTCAATATTTGCAATGCACTGCCGTAGTGCCACAAATGATTAAATTCAGGGGATCCTGTCTCCTGTCCCACCCCCGATGGTCCGCCGCCCGTGTCAGGAAGGGACTGTGGGCCTGGACACTGTCATAAGCGGTGACGTGTTCCGTATTTCCTATGCCTGGCTGATTAGAAGAAGTGCCCAACCATAAATTTAAGGTGGCAGAACCCCAGCCTTGCAGAATATCTGAATATTGAATATTGCAGAATATTTCCCTTCTCTTTATGAAAAAGATCGTCCCATGTGAACAGTGTCTTAATTCACTGTCGCTTATTAGGACTTCCCACGTCGCGCACAAAAAGCTGCCGGCCTCCAGGCTCGAACCGGCTACCTCGGAGTCGGCAAACCGACGCGTTACCAACTACGCTACCAACACCGAGTCGCTCGGCCCGCTTAAGTTAAATAGTGTCGATGGATATGACATGGGTCTAAATAACACCATTTTATACAAGAACTAACACATTCGTGTGAAAGTCTCCCATGATTAACGAAATACCATGAAAGAAGCTTTCAGATGACGCATAATTTGCACCACTCACGTATACTTGTTAGCCAGGAACGTACGCGGAAAAGTACCATTTCTTGCTGTCGTGATAATGTGCTGAGCCCAAATCAGCGCCCAGATGACGTCCCCGGCTGCCAATGAACATTGACAGGGGCCGGTTCGAGCATGACAATTTGAATGTTTCCCACAGTCAGAAAAAACTAGAACAATTAGGTACATTTAAACATTGAATTCCATCTTATTAACCACAAATATGGCAAGAATGAACACATTCAAGCTGTAGTGATCGCTTAGGATGTAATATGGTATCAGTACTACTTATTGTATTTTTAAGTTTAATGAGGTGAAAGATATCATCATTGTAGATACTGTGATGCCAGTATGGGAAACTGCCTCTCCAACTTGAAAGTTGGGATGGCAGGGGCACATCAACTTCCAAATACATGCTTTATTTTTACAGTTGGTGAAAATGTTTCAAACATACCCGATGTCTACAACAAAGCGGCCGAAGTCTGGCTAATTTTTTGGATTTGTGGGCGTACTTTGGTATAACATGTACTGTGCTTATCTGGTGACTTCGTGTGATAAGCTCATGTTCCTCTGTCTCGCTACAGTCTTCATAACAATGGATGGGCCTGAGGTGAAGCAAACCTTAATGACGTCATTGTTGCAATCATTGGATAGGGGAAACCTGGTCTAGTTGATACAATTTTGACGAAACTCAATGTTACTCATCACTTTGGGGGGGGGTTAGCGAGGAGATTGCTGCACCTACGCCGAGCCTGAGCCTGGTGTCATCACGATATTTTGTTTTCGTGGTGTCCTCTGGGCTTTCCCCCAGAGAGGAAATCATGGCGCAACTATCAGTTCATCAACTTACCCCGCAATAGGGTTAAATTGTTGCTGATGATGGGTTAAGTTGATATAATGTAGGTTAAGTAAACTATGTTATGAATATAGATGGTACTAGTTTGCTCCTTTTGAAAGGTTCATATTTCACGCTTACAGTAACAATACTGGTGTGAGTCTTGACTGACCATAGATAATGGTTTATGCCATTTATGGAATGCTGAAACGTTCATTCCGTAGATACCTTGATACAGTTTTAGCAGACGCCTTAATAAAAGTAGGCAATTGTATGGTTACTTTGTTCAATTTCCAATCCATAAAACGTTGAAACAGGCTGTATGTTAAGCACTAATTTAAACACATTTGACAGTCGCAAAGTTGAGAGAACATGGTAAGGAGCTGACACTTAAAAAGTTAGCAAGTGGGCGACAGATTAGAAATTAAGGGCAAAGCAAAAGCACTTTCGGTCCAAAAATGTATCACATCTTTAGCATTCTGTAGTCGCGGGTCGAAAATACATGGGCTTGATTTTTCCACGAGAAGAGGGTGTCAGTAGCAACATGTGCAACAGTAGCCATGGCAACCGGCTTCATGCTTTTGGAGAAAATGCTGTTGTATCAACCATCCCGTGTATCAACTAGACTCGGTCTCCATACTCCTATTTTTCACGGCTATTTAATGCGTTTGCATGGGAACCTCGCAAGCTGTCACCTGGACTGTGCCATTTGGATCCTCTGACATCAGTGCTTACATAATCATAGACATCATATTTGCTCCCAAAACCCTGCAGAAAGAACATTGCAAAATATTGTGATAAAAGATAAAACCGGCTGGGTGTAGGGCTGGGTGTTACGGAGACTGGGACGGTATCTTGTAGTTAGATTGAGTGAGCCATTCATCTCAAAACAAAGGCGCTGGGTATAACTCTAAAAAATATCGCCAGACACCACAACGGCGGTAGTGCTAAAACAAACCTTGCTGGGCTCCATACCAATCGCGCCGCGGCCTAAGAAAATCGTATCAGAGTCCACAAAATCGTTGGACTCCATCCTCCCGAGAAAAAAAATCGTGATGGATCTTGAAAAAGTGCATCGTGGCCTCAAAGCTTCCACATGGTTCCGGAATGGTTCAGTTTATATATAAAAAACAAGGGACCCTCAAAATATCGAGTAAAGTTTCAAACAAATTGCATTGAGGCTTACAAATCCATGCACCTGACCAAAAATCGCGCCGACTGAGAGCTTAAGGCTCAGGGCCCTCCAATGTCGGTTTCATTGCTGAACGTTTGGCGTAACGTCTGCTGGTGTGCGTCTACCAACGCAAACATGAGCCGTGTTCAACTGAGGAACTACGAGTCATTGAAGTAAAGTTTAGGGCAGATCACTTTAGGTTTCATAGACGTTTGTAAACTACGTTCTTGTCGATTAGCAGTCGTGTGGTGCATATTTTAGGAAAGGGATGACACTTATTATCACCCCGCAAGGTACTACCCCCTCGCCCTCAATCGTTTGGGCCAGTACATTCAAAAGTTACATTGTTTCACTACATTACCGACGTTTTGTGCTTCAGACTTGATCACCATGTATCAGCAGTTGAGTATCAAATCTGAAACGTTGTTAATTTCTTGAAATAATAGTCATTCATTTTAAGAACCTTTTCATGGCTATGAAGACATTGCAAGTTGTATTTTCCTCCCATATATGCTTAGATTGTACTCCGCTACGAATGCAAGTGTTTACACACTTTTGGTGCCTCACAATTTGATTCCTTATCTATGATGACATTTCGGTTGTACTTCCCCCTTCGGAATCAGGGATTAACTATTGGTGTGCTGCATGGGTGTAACGATTGAGGGGGCTGGAGAGGGGACATGTCCCCCAATTTCTGAGAAGTGACGATTTGTCCCCCTCAATTTTGTCGTGTCCCCCAGCCTCAACTACCTGAGTATCATCTCTGCAAAATTCTACTTAGTCATTCATGAAGTGAAAATATGTATGTCAGAGAATCACCAACAATACTAAAAGCCGATTTAGGCAATCAACGAGCTTAACAGGCTATCTGTAGTCACGAAATATCCGAATGATAAATCAGCAAAGGTTTTTTGCTTCCAGCCAATTCTTGAAGAACATGAACCTTGACCATCTTCTGTTTTCACTTTGGTGGAAAATTGTGCTCTGCTAGGCAACAAATTTGCATTATCGCAGGACTTTATACGTCTAATCACCCACTTACGCTTCCCTAACTTTTCGTCAGCGACACCGTGACTGGTTCGCGTCGCGAACCGTCTACTTTCGCGCCACAGACGCTGCGCTTTCTCCGTTCCTTCCCCAGACAGCTGATCAATGACGTCACCAGGGTATGACTAGTCGGCATATTCAGGGCGGACAATGCAAATATTGCGCGAGAATCACAATGTATTCAACATTTTATGGAGGCATGAAATCTGATACAAACAGGTCTGAGCAGGGTGTATGCACTCTGCATCCGCCACTGCGCCGCATATCAGCTTCCCACGGGGCGACGTCCGGTTCCCGACGTCTGAAAAGTTAACAATGCGCGCACACAGAAAAAGCGTTTTCAACGACACATCCTGCCATCTAGTGAGAAATATTGTTATCTATACCTGAACGTTGAATCGCATGACATTCATTCAATATCCGTTGCTATAATACCTAGACCGTGCTACTACCTAGCGATAGCTATCTGAAGTGATGCTTCTAGAAAATTAAAAAAGTTCTTGAATCTGTGGAGGTTTCAACCTGTGGAGGTTACGACCGCTGCTGGGTTGTGGAGGTTATGACCGCTTCGTACTTATGGAGGTTGCAACCTGTAGGGATTACGACCTGTGGAGGTTATGACCTGTGGAGGTTATGACCGCTTCGGAGTTGTGGAGGTTACGACCTGTGGATGTTATGACCGCTGCAGACTTGTGGAGGTTACGACCTGTGGAGGTTATGACCGCTGCGGACTTGTGGAGGTTGTGCCCTGTGGAGGTTACGACCGCTGCGATGTGTTGAGTTTGTGGAGGTTGTGACCTGTGGAGGTTACGACCTGTGGAGGTTATGATACGTCTCCGTTTCATAGCTTGGCAATCGGCTGCCGTCCCGTGGGAAGCTGATATGCAGAGTAGTGGCGGATAGAGAGGACGCACACATTGTTCGGACCTATTTGTATCTGAGCTTACGGTTGGCTTAAAATGTTAGATGCACTGTGATACTCTCGCAATATTTACATTGTATCCACCTGCAATATGGCGGCTGGCCATTCCCTGGTGACGCCATTGACTAGCAGCTTGGGAAGGACTGAGAAAACGCAGCGCTCCCGTCACGCCGGCAATGATTCTGCAGCGGGAGGGCTTTCTCAGCGCCCTGCGGCGCTGCCGTAACTATCGCCCACTCTGAGGCGGATGAGATCGTCTCGTACTGATATCATTGTGCGGCGTGCCGACATCATTTTAATCACCATGCGTAAGGTGACTTGCCGTTGTTGGACCTACTGCATGTTATTAATAGTAGCATTGTGAACTGGAAAATCATTACAATAGTGCCGATAGATAAAGGCGACGATGCTAAGCGGTGCAGCTATCGACCAATATCGATATTGCTGGTCGTGACTAGGCTTTGTGCGCTTACAGTACGTACAAAACTGACGCAATACGTACTTAGCCTGCATATTATATCCCGGGAACAATATGACTTCCGCCCTGACCTATCGACGAAGGCGGCAGTGCTTGCTTGAGCTGTAGTATATGCGACTAGCAATGTTGACAAGGACATGATGATTTCACTAGTCACGGCAGACACCTCAAAAGCATTCGACAGTGTTGAGCACTGCCTCGTGGAGAAGCTAGGGTGGTACCGCATCGACAACCAGTGGTTCGCCGCATGGTTTAGCAATGGCATGCAGTATGTCGATCATTCTTAGGCCCTATGGGTGACACGTCCACGTTGAAATGATTCACGTTCATCCACGTCCAAATGGACCCCAGGCAAGGTTCGAATTCTGAACTCACACGGTGTCGAGAATAACCCCTCTTATCTTGGCATGCCGCTTTTGTCTTACAACACAACATTACGCATTTCATCGAGTGGCAATTTATGGAGGTGTCCAGACGTGAAAATGCTAGGTAGCTTGACAATAAGTATGAAACAAATAGATGAAAGGAAAGTGTTTCTGAATATGGACAATAAAAAAGTTATTCAAGTTTACCAACAATGTTGTTATGATCTAGCACACATGTTAAATACTGTATTTTTAGCAAATACTGCCTTTTTAGCTTCAATTCATTATCGACAAGTAATGAGTACATGATACATGATGGTTATCTGAAGAACTGGATACATGACTATGTGAGAGATATTGGCTAATAAAACACCTCTCGAGGCCAAAACTGCATACAGATCAGTGGTCACCCCTGAATTGTCTCCGCTTTCATTCACACCGATGTCTTGTCGATCCAGCAAATTCGACCAGTGGGCATTTGGTCGCTGTCATACGCATCGTAGATAATTTGTGATGCAACGCATGTACCGTACGTAGGGTTCGGTTGTGAACAATATGGGTTAGAAAAATATATCTGATATACCTCGTGAAGGAAATGTGGATTTCAGCACACTATAATCAGATTGGACACGTCGAAATCCAAGCTATCTTTACACACGAAATACGTTATTTTCGGGTGAAGAACAGAGCATGGGACATGGCACAGATAATGGAGTCGGAAAGGAGAGCGCGAGTGACAGCTTTCAAGTGTCCAAATCTGCGACAAGTGACATTTATTAAGCTGACTTCGGAATCCAACACCAATCCAGCACCTGCGAATTAGACAGCACATGTCAGACTGCTGCAAGCAGCTCACCACTGCTTAATCCATGATTCCGACGAAGGGAGGGTGGCCAGGTCAAAACGAAGTGTCATAGATTAGGAATCAAATTGTGAGGCACTGAAAATTAGCACTAAAAATAGGCACTACAAATTAGTAGTGGAGTACAATCTAAGCATACATGGAGGGAAAATATAACTTGCAATGTCTTCATAACCATTGAAGGGTTTTTAAAATGAATTACTAACATTTCAAGAAATTACCAACGTTTCGGATTTCGTGATCAATTGCTGGGATACGGTGATCATGTCGGAAGCACGAGGCGTCGGCAATCTAGTGGAATAATATAGCTTTTGAATATACAGTCGAAGAACGTAGCACATAATCGTCTATGAAACCTAAACTGATCCACCTTAAACTTTACTTCAATTACTCATAGTTCCTCAGTTGGACACGGTCATGTCGTGTGCCTTGGTAGACGCACACCGGCAGATGTTACGCCAGACGTTCAGCAATGACACCATCATTGGAGGGCCCCCGAGCCTTGAGGCCTCAGTCGGCGCGATTTTGGATCCGGTGCATCCATTGTAAGCCTCAAAGCATATTTTTATCAACTCTGCTGGATCAATCAACTCAAGTTTGAACTGCAATCAACTGCTGGATCAATCAACCCTTGTTTTTTATTGATAAAAACTGAACCAATCCGGGACCCTGTGCAAGCTTTGAGGCCACGGTGCAATCTTTCCTCTTCCATCGCGATTTTTCGTGAGGATGGGTCCGACGATTTTTGTGTTCTGGTACGATTGTCTCAGGCTGTGGCGCGATTTGTTTGGAGCCCAGCAAGGTTTGTTTGAGCACTCACTATCGCCGTTGTGGGGTCGGGCGATATTTTTAGGGGGATTTCCAGGGTCTTTGTTTTGAGGTGGGGAGCTTAGGGCCGCATCGACTGCAGTGGACCGAGCTTTGTTTTGAGGTGAATGGCTCATTTAACCTAACCACAAGATACCGTCTCAGTCTCCGTAACACCCAACCCTACATCTTGTATTGCAATGCTTTGCAATGTCCTTTTCGCAGCGGTTTAAAAACAAATTGTGATGCCTATGATTATGAAAGTAATGAAGCCAATGTATTACGAGTCGCTACACGCCATGGCCTAAGAGGATCCAAATGGCACAGTCCAGTTGCGAGGTTGCCATATAAACACATGAAATAAACGTGACAACAGTAGTAGGGGAGACCGGGTCTAGTTGATGCACGGGATTGTTGATACAACACCATTCTCTCCAAAAGCATGAAGCCGGTTGTCATTGCTACTGTTGCACATGTTGCTACTGACACCCTCATTTCGCGCAAAAAACAAACCCGAGTCCTTTGGACTTCTGACTGCGGTATGGTGACGATGTGACACATTTGTGGACCGAAAGTAAAGTTTAAATCCCTTTGCTTCACCCTTAATTTATAATTTGTCGCCCACTTGTTAATTTTTTAAGTGTCGGCTATCATTACTATGTTCTCTCAACCTTGCGACTGTGAAATGCGTTTAAATTCATGATTAAAATGGACTGAAAGTAAACATTAAATCACTGATATATTATTCAAATTTTATTCCATTATATAAATTTAATCCAAGTTCTTGCTGGGATTGCTTTATGAGACAGGGCTCTGTTGCTAAGCAGAGCTCGTTGCGCGAACCATGACCTCAACACCCGATCAATGAATCCTAGTTGAACGGCGGAAATTGGGCCGAAGGTTTGAATTACCGTCAATGCACCGACACGGCCGCCCGGTAGCTCGTCCCAGGCCTTATCGGGCCGGCTGCCAACTGACATCTCCTCACTACGTCTCCAAAGTGATGAATTATGTTGAGTTTCGCCAAAGTTGTGTCAACTTGATTCGGTTTCCCCTGCCCAATGATTGCAACAATGACGTCTTTGCAGTTTGCTTCATCTCAAGCGTAACAGTTGTTGCTCTTGAGGTGAGAAGGCTGTAGCGAGAGAGGAGAACATGAGCTTATCACGCGACGTCACCAGATAAGTATAGTAGATGCTATCCTAAAGTACGCCCACACATCCGAAAAATTAACCTGACTTTGGCCGCTGTGCTTTAGACACGGGGTATTTTTAAAACATTTTTCTCAACTGTAAAATCAAGCATGTATTTGGAAGTTGAGAGGGCCCTGCCTTCCCAACAAGTTAGAGCGGCAGTTTCCCATACTGGCATTTATTTAACAATACATGCCCTCCACGTGCAGTGGCTATTACGGACAGTCTGGGTCACAGATATTTACAAAGAAAGGATAGATTTGTGGTCAGTAGTGGGAGCAGATGCGCAACAACATTCGTACACCAACATAATACAATACCCATATCACTCTCTGCACTACAAACACCGTGCTTGCAATACTAGCTATAAACGAGTGGTTTGTAGAAGTGATAGGAAAGCGATTTGCCACCCCTGGCGCCGCGCCTGCCCCGGCGTGTGTTCTTGGTGGGCGTTGTCACGGCGACGGCGACGCTCCCCTCGTCTGGTTTTCTCACTTGGGAGGGGTGTCGACTGCCGGGGGCGTCCAAGGTCGAGGCTTTGATGACGTCACAGTGATGCGGGCGCTCGACGTCGCGGCCCTGTTCGGCTGCGTGCACGTTGATTATGGGGGGACGTGATGGTATTGGGCCAAGGCGATGGTTAGCAGATCCGTATGTATGGTAGAGCTGAAGATGGAAACCTGGTAGACCTGAAGCTAGACGATAGGAGGTAGACGATCACTGTCGTTGAAGACACAGGAATTCCGAGCGGCACCAGTCGTCAGTGAGATAATTTCCTTCTCAGCCGCAGTGCAGGAAAGAAGACGGGCAGTAGCTGATGCTTGATGGAAGGGAAGTCACTATGGAGAAAGACGCTGTCGCTTCTGCACTCACTCAGTTTTTCCGGCGTCCATTCACTGCTCTGTAAAATAGTAGAGTAATAACCAGCAGAAAAGTCCACTGAGTCCAGTCACTTCGCACACGTGTAGCGTATAAGTACGCCGGTTTTGTTCAATGGTTCACTTTTTCTTCCTTTTTTTCCTCGTGCACTGTTCACTTGTTCTGTTCACTTCTCACTCACACCTTGCAGTTTCACACACCTTGCATACAGAGGCAACAAAGAGGGAAAGGGAAAAGGTTGGGCGAGCGGCCGAGACGCGTCTGCTCGCGGCGCCGCGCTCAAGCCAACTGGCATCACAGTACCTACACCAATGATGCATTTCACCTCGTTAAACTTAAAAATTCAATAAGTAGTACTGGTATCAGATTACTTCCTGAACGATCACCACAGCTTGAATGAGCTAATTCTTGCTTTATTTGTGGTTAATAAGATGTATTTCAAGATATAAATATACATAATTATTGTTCTAATTTTTCTGACTATGGAATGTCCACAAGAAAGTGAACGCGGCACGGAGATAAGTTTTTTTTCGTATAACGCGCCACGGAAATGAGTCGCGTTTTTTTTTTCACCGTGAATATACACGAAATCCGTTCCCGAAAATCCCTCTTGGGGGACAGGATTTCAGCCCACACTGAATTCGAAGTTACTAACGCCTGGCAAGCGTTTTCAGGGGACGGCAAATGCTACTCTGCGCTATTTAAGGTATAATTTCGAATTATCACGGCCCATACAAAATGGGTAGCTGATTGCATGAGTTGTCTTAGATGTTCCACTAGCTGCATGTGCATGCGAGCAGCATGATTTCAAGCTTAATAATCCATACATTGTACATATCGTTCAGCACCTTGCCAGTAGGCATATGTGTATCGACCTTAAACCAGTCAATCACATCGGCCATTGAATAAGCCGACCATCCGCTGGCGTCAGTTCCCGCAGCCCAGCCCCAAGCCGGCGTGGGAAGACCACGCATCAACTACCCCTCCCCTCCCCGACGACCGCAAGATACAGTGCCTCACCCTCGCCGTACAGAGTGAGATGTGCACGTTGCCAGTGGCGTCTTCAGCTTTATCTCTAAGGACACTTACACATGACAGTGGCAGGGAAAAGATAATGTACGAACGGCGCAGCAGCATACAGATCTGAAGATACTGGACACGTTGACAAAATGATGAACAGCTCAACAGCTGTGTCCGCCACTGCTGTCGTCCGTTTCCAAGCTTGCATGGCTAAGCGCCCGACGTCGCAGCCCGGTTCATATTTCCCAGAGGAGGCGAGCTGGCCGCGATCTGAACGGCTAGCCTGCGTCTAAAGCAAAGCTGATCTAGAAATGGCTAACTAATGGCGATCTTGCAATTTCTAATGGAGCACTGAATCGACACAAAGTAAATGAGTGTTTCATATCAGTGATAAAAAGGCGTAAAATAACTTTATGCTCACAATAAAACAAAGACATAGATCCAAATTCCCACTGTATGTATTTCTGTCACAGGCCTTCCTCAACAGCAAACATTTTGCTTTAAAAATCACAAAAACACACGCCTAATGCACCTCATCTCGTGCCACCACACAGTGAATCGCCTTCATTTTATATGTAACAATATCTACCTACTCGTAAAATACATACAATTTATGATCCTTGTGTGTATTGTGCATGTGTCAACTGCGGGTGCGGTTGTATTGCATGTGTGCTTTCCTCAGGTGGTGTAAGGAACCGGGTTTTCTGAGGGTCCAGGATGCTGTCATTGTGTTTAATGGAGGTCTTTTGGCCCTAATTTCCATTGGTTCGGTGATTTTGAGCTCTGCTATATCTTTGCAGACTTGGAGAGTAGATATGCTGAGTGTTTTGGAGTTCAAAGTGCTGCTCCCATGAGTGATTGTGAAGTGTTCGCCAAATGGGATATTAGCTGTTGTATTTTTAGCGTCTCTAAGTGTGCATTAAGTCTGTCCCTGACAATGCTTTTTGTTTACCCTATATACGTCATGTCCCATGGTAGGCATAGCTGGCATGTTATAAGGCAGACGCTGTTCCGTGTGTTGCATCTGCTTTGAAGTCCTGCGAGACAACGGTGACACTTTTTTATCCCAGCAGGACACGGGTGTTAGTTGAGAGGGGACTTAGTCAAAGTTTCTGAAAGTGTTTTGCCACTCTGCAATGCCACACGTATTGATAGTTTCAAGGTTCTGATTGCCGCTGTTATTTTTTGATGAGCTCAACATCTATGTAGGGGAGGCTGACGAAAGTTGCGTTGTCTTTGGGGTCTGAACGTCGCGTTTGTGTATGTGCACTTCTCGTGGGGTGTGCTACCTGAAACATTGCTCTTTTGATCATGCGAGGTGGTTTGCCAGAAACAAAGTGTCGATTTTTTGCATGCCATGATTCTAGGCATTAGCATTAGGTCCGAGACGCTTCGATCTCAATGTCTGTGCATACAAAACTGCTCTTTTTGTTTGGATGGGGTGTGCCGATAAAGATGGAAGGGCTATGGACGCTGCCATCGGTTTTATGTATAGCTCGGTCATGTGAGAATCGTCCTTGTTGATGGTCAGAAGTGTTTCAGGAAAGGTACTTGTTGTTTACTAAAATGGTCACTGCGCTCCATGGATAGTTTTATGGAGGGACAGAAGTTGTTGAGAAAATTGAAGTAATCGTCGAGTGCTTTTGATCCGTGTGTCCAAATACCCAGGACATTATCAATGTAGTGCATATATGTTATGGGCTCGTGTTGATTTGACGTCAGGAGGAGTGTCTCAACTGCGTTCAAGAATATGATGGCCAGTGGTAGAGCAATCCGACTCCCCATAGATGCATCATGCATACACATACGGATCATACACTTTCAGGTGGTCTTATGTCAATGAGCAGATCACGACCATGCCCATCGGGCATATGTGGAGGGAGCAGACACATACCCATCTCGTCTACAATACAGAGAGCATATCACGTCCGCCCACTTCCCCCGTCTACAATGCTTCTAGTGGGCCTGGTAACCCGAGTGCTCGTCCCTCGCAGGCGGCTCCCCTCGTCGCACATGCGGTTCGCACATACCCTTCAGTTGGGTAACTGCGTAGTGGCATTGACAGCACGTTCAACATTGTATTCAAATTATGTTGTTGAACAGAAATGGTTCGATAAAATGGCGGTGTCATGACATATGTAACAATCTCTGCTTAACAAAGACACTGATCACAAAGTTTAATCGATGAAGACATTTGACTAAAAGTACAAAACACCGAATTACAACGGAGACTATAATTGAGTCTTTTCATCGTCCACTGATGTGCACGTCCAGGCTGAAATGTACGAACCACGAAGATAATTAGATGAATTTAGGCAAATTGCAGGGTGTATATTTCTTAATACTACTTATGGTACAAGCAAGCAAAAGGGGATAGGAATGTCGATGGTGTGCGATGTACTCCATAGACGTCATGGTTGAGCTATGCAATCATTGGGGCATGCACAGTGGCGTACCTAAGGGAGGGAGCACTGGAGCAGTCCCCCTCTCCATGATAGGTTGTGGGCCCCAACAATTGCGCCTCGGTGCGGAAAAATAGCGTCACGCTCCATAAAAATCATGTTGGTGTCCCTTACAATCGCAAAGGGGCCCACACAAATCGATGGGTCCGCCAAAAAGTCGCGCAGGAGTCCCTAAAAAGAGGCTGGAGCCTCTCAAAATCACACCAAGGCCCCTAACAATCACATTGAAGACCTCAAAAATCGTCCCGGGACCATAAAAATGAAGTTGATAGCCCCAAAATGTGGGACCGGACTCGCGAAAATACTGTTGTAAGTTGCGCCGGGACACCGATAAGTCACGCCAGTGCCCCATGAAATTAGGCAAAGGCTTTAAAAGGTGTGATTGGGACTCTGAATCTCGCCGAGGGCCAAAAAGGTTATCCGTGGCCCCGAAAATGACGCTGGACCCGAAAAAGACTGTTCGGGGCCTCGAAATCACCCTGGGTCCAAGAACGTTGGGCCGTGACCTCTGATAATCGCACTGGGGGCACACAAAGTTGGATCGGGCCCCTGAAAACCACGCTGGGAGGAGAAAACGTCGCACTGTGGTCCTTGAAAATCACGATGGTAACCGCTCGCATGCCAACAAGCTTGCACCGAACCAGACAATTTGTGCCGGGAGAGCAAAATTAACACTGGGACCCAGATAAGTACAACACGATTTGAGAACTAGCGCAAAATCCCCCCTCAAACATATCGCGCTTTGGCGCACTTTGGACCAAAAATTCATGTCGCTAGTCATATAAATCCTCGGGTCATCAAAAATTCCCCTCAGGGCTCCCAAAAGGTTGCGTCGGCGGTCCCAGCTAATCAGAGCGTGGCCCCAAGATCGCATCGAAACCCGACAAAGATCAAGCCGGATCCCTTCAAAAGAGATTCAGAAATATTTATGTCCGAGCCAGGAAAATCGCTCCTTAGCTCAAACATACCGCCAGATGCCTTAACATATCGCATACGGCACTAAAAACGTACCGGAGGTTAAAAAATCGCCATGTGACCCCCCCACACACACACAAAATTATGTCGCCGGCGGCCCGAGAAATCAGGCCGTGGCTCGGACTTAGTCGCCTACCCCCATCTCCCTTAACGGCGAAAGTTGTGTGTTCGCTATTGAAATTTTCGGGTTATCTATCCAAAAGTGCTCAATTGCGGTATTTTGCGAAATTCCTGGGTGCCACCCTGCTGTTGACACTGGCCCTTCCACTTTTTAGACGTTCCTACACATATGCTGACATGCAGCATATTTAGTTGTAATTCAATAATAATTGAGCAGGTCTCCACATCAGCTATTGTGCACAGATGCGCTGCCTACATAGCATAAGATTAAGAAGCAAATAATTATAAGGTGTTTTGATAAACTTGACCAAGGTGATCCCTAATTAGGAATCGTAAGCATGTGCTAAGATTACAATAATCTTATATATTACCTCAAGATTTCAATTCGTTGCCATTTCCAACTGGTATATGGTCAGCAAAACTACTGTTGTGAGATATGCGATAGAAAAAGATTTCCCATCCCTGCAATTAATTGAATATATCATATCAAAGACCATATAATTGATGGCGGCCACCTTGAAAATGTCCGCCATTTTTGTCAAAGGTCGAATCTGAGATGCCCATATAGCAAAAAAAAAATCATTGAGACGTAGCCTAGCTGTGCGCAAAATTTCATGGCGGTATCATCTAACCCACGATACTTTCATATATTGACAGTACCACTATGTCGAGAAGGGTAAAATCCCGCACTATCTATGACTCTTGGCCTGACCCTGGAATTAGAGGAAAAGATGCAGGGCTATAACCTGGCGTTGCAAAGCTGTACTTTGTCCCCAGAGACTCAAAGCATCAATCAAATTATTACAATTTGTGCCCTGCACGTATGAGGTTCCACTGCAATACATGCGGCTTCGGAGTTACCGTGTCGCAGGCGACACGTACCATGCAATCCCGGGTGAAAACTTTGGAACATGTGACTGCGTTACGATGAAAGATATCATAAGCATACGCCCTTGCTCAATATCTACACATGTGCACTGCACCACGCAAGACAAGATGGCCTTGCTACTTCGATTCTGCTATTAGTGCTTGCTACGATAACATTATCGCTGTGCTTAGTTCCCAGTTAGTGTCAGATGTGCTCTGCTACAGATCAAGTAGAACACGAAGAGATGTGTCCCAGAACCAAGTAATCGCTAGATCTTAGTGGTGACAAGTGGTAATTCTCTACTCCACTAATGCCATGTTCACTCGTGATATAATATTGCTCGTTATGAGACGGAGCATCAGATTTAGCTGCTCCCCAGTATCCTGAAATCCTAATGTGGAAGCCATCGCCTACTTTATCCTCCAACGAACAGACTTCTTGAATTGATTTCTATGAAGCTTCATGACATCCGATGAATGTTGTGAACTCTGAAGTGAAGAGTACATGTGTTTTCATCAGTTGTTTTGGTAAAGTGTCTTCTCAGCGTGACAAAAGCAACCGAGGTGTGCGCCATTACTGTCATCGCACTGCAATGCATACCTCCAGACTTCTCTGTAATATTCGGCTGCTGATGTCGGTCACCGGACCTCTCGTGTGCCGCCGAATAGTCGTCCATCCAGCACGTCTCAAATCGTGTTCTAGATAGCTGTGTTCATCTTGATTGATAGGTAGCTCGTGCAACAGTTCTACTACTTCAAAGGCAGGCAGGACTACAACATGGCGAAATATAGTATCTGCACTTGAAGACCAGACTAAACTGAAACCGTAGGTTCTGATAGATTCTTATCGATATAGTTCGGACACCGGGAAGCCCAGAAACCATAATTTATGACCTGTTTTCGAAATGGTACTTAGGCATCGTCCCAACATAACTCCGACCAGATCTTTATCATTGTATTCAAGAGTGCTATGCATAAACAGACGTATATGTGTGAAATATTTGTACGTATATTGAAACAATGTTCACGTTCCTATTTTAGTGACATAGGCATTACATTTCGACACATGTGTACCGTCATAGGCACATGTTTGAAGACAACCTTGCATACATTAAAGTTTATAGAGCTCTCACGTCGAGACGCCATGACAGGCACAAGTTATCTTTGCCCATAGCCTTCCCTTCCTGAAGCTGTCTATCCGTCGCTGTCGCTGATAACCCACACCTTACTGATAATCACACCGGGGAAACATCCTTGGTCGTCCGGGTCCAATCAGCAGTACACTGGGTTTCGGGGAAGCTTTGGACATCAAGACTGGCTAATGGCAGATTGAAATTATGAGATTTGGCCTGGGTTTCGGGCTAGAGATAAGGTACAGAGAGACATGATCGGTGACCGATGGACCGGCGCGTTTCCGAAGGCCCGGTGTGTTTATTTACTGTCTCGGCGTACTTTTTATGATGATGTCACTTTGCGGGCCCCTGGATTCTTTGGGTTCTCATGACGTCTGCAGCTCCTGTGCGGTTTGAGGGCCCGGGCGCGTTTTGGCCCCGGTGTGTTTGGGCTCCTAGTACGCTAATATAAGGTTCCAGCGCATCTGTATCAGCCCTATCCAGCGTTGTAACTCTGCACTGCAACTGTGTAGCTTTTCTCCTGGACTCGCTGCGTTTTGGAGGCTCCCGGGATTTTGTTGGGTTTCCGGTGACTGAGGGCACTGCTATGATTATTTATAGCCCCCGATGAGATATTTGGTGTCCTCAACACAAATTTATGCTGCCCCAGTTCGACTTTTGTGACATATTTTGAATACACTTCATGGCATGTTATGATAGAGGAACCATGGCGGTGAAGATTGGTACGATGAATTGAATTCTCATATTTTTTGGTTGGGTGTAGGGTTACATGCGAATATGGAGGTGTACAATAATTTTTTGGGATTATTTTCTGTTTGCCGAGGAAATGTCATCGTGTAATGGTAATGGTAAATATTGTATCAAGGTAGAAATTTATCAGGAAAATACAATAGCTGAATGCCAGTCCATCTTATCCCTAAGGAATGGGTGGATCGATGAATTATTATGGAGGCACATGTCCAGAAGGGAACCACTTAGCCTTTCAGGGGGGACCTACGGTTGAAAAAAAATTGAGGGGCACACGCGAGCATTCCCGCAGGGGCGCATTTTCCTCATGGAGTGGCGCCCCTGGCTAGAATATTTGAGGCAGGGATACAGTCGGGTCTTCCAAGAGGAGCGCCTTTCCTTCAAAGGGGAGTACCCCAAAGGGGGTACCCCTCTTATAGGGCCTTCTCCTATGGGGGCATATCTGATTCTAGGACAAGTGTACGTATGGCAGATGTACGTAAGCAAATGCACTTAAGCTCAGATGTACGTATTGCAATTGTACGTAAGCGCAGATTCACGTATGGAAAATGTACGTATGCGGAAGTGTATGTAAGTGCAAAAGTACGTATGCGCAAATGTGCGTAAGCGCAAATGTAAGTTGTATCCGTGCCTGCAGATAATCGCATTTGAACTACAAACAATCGCTCTTGGGCCACCAATATTCCCGTCACGCCCCCCCCCCAAAAAAAATTACCTCCCAGTCAGTGCCGCTCGTTTTACGCCCACAGGTAATGCTTGACTCATGACGACGGGAGGTCACGGTTCACAATGCTACTATTAATGGCATGCACTAGGTGTGGTCCAACAACAGTAAAAGCACCTTGAGCATCGTGATTCTGATGCTGTCAGCACTGCACGCGCGTGACGATCCGTCAACAACGCGGACACACAACGAGCGCTTGTTCAATGGTGTCATCCTGCCATCTAGCGAGAAATATTGTAACCTATGCTTCAGCGTTCAATCTGATGACATTCATTCCTTATTCAATGCCGTAATACCAAGACCGTGCTGCTACCTAGCGAGTGAAAGCTGAACTTATGCTTCTTGGACATCACAATTGAGAGTAGATCTTCTGAACAACCCAGTCCCGAAAGTAGATCCTCTGAACATACCGGACCAAGAGTAGATCCTCTGAACATTCCGTCCCGGGAGTAGATCTTGTGAACACCTCCGTCCTCGGAGTAGATCCTCTGAACATTTCCAGGAGTAGATCTTCTGAACATTTCCAGCAGTAGATCTTCTGAACAACTAAGGCCTATTTGTAGATCCTCTGAACAATCCGGTCGCGAGAGTAGGTCTTGTGAAAAAATTATCCTGAAAGTAGATCCTGTGAACACATTCGTCTTCGAGTAGATCTTCTGAACAAACCAGTCCCGAGAGTAGGTCTTGTGAACACTTCCAGCTTTCAGTAGATCCTCTGAACATTTGCATTCGGGAGTAGATCTTCTGAACACTTGAGGCCTATTTGTAGATCCTCTGAACAACCCAGTCCCGAGAGTAGATCTTGTGAAAAACATTCTCTTGAAAGTAGATCTTGTGAACACTTTCGTCTTCGAGTAGATCCTCTGAACAATGCAGCCCTGGGAGTAGATCTTGTGAACATTTCCTCCTCCAAGTAGGTCTTGTGAACATAGACCTTCTGAAAGTAGATCTTCTGAAAATAGATCTTCTGAACGTAGATCTACTGAAAATAGATCTTCTGAAAGTAGGTCTTATGAGCCTCACCCGCAAACAACACCTGTATGCGGCGACACAGTGGATGTGGCGGTGTATCACCTAGCCAGCTGCACTGCCGCCCGATGGTCCACCAGGTATCTCGACCATCTGGTCACCGCGACAGCTGAGCCTTGGTGGTCACCAGTACACCGAGGTGTTACATGCGGACCCCTGATGGTCACCAGCAGACAGAGGTGTTACATGCGGACCCCTGATGGTCACCAGCGTACCGAGGTGTTACATGCGGACCTCTGGTGGTCACCAGCATACCGAGGTGTTACATGCGCACCTATGGTGGTCACCAGCACACCGAGGTGTTACATGCGGACCCCTGATGGTCACCAGCAGACAGAGGTGTTACATGCGGACCCCTGATGGTCACCAGCGTACCGAGGTGTTACATGCGGACCTCTGGTGGTCACCAGCATACCGAGGTGTTACATGCGCACCTATGGTGGTCACCAGCACACCGAGGTGTTACATGCGGACCTCTGGTGGTCACCAGCACACCGAGGTGTTACATGCGGACCTCTGGTGGTCACCAGCACACCGAGGTGTTACATGCGCACCCCTGGTGGTCACCAGCACACCGAGGTGTTACATGCGCACCCTTGATGGTCACCAGCACACCGAGGTGTTACATGCGCACCCCTGGTGGTCACCAGCACACCGAGGTGTTACATGCGGACCTCTGGTGGTCACCAGCACACCGAGGTGTTACATGAGCACCCCTGGTGGTCACCAGCACACCGAGGTGTTACATGCGCACCCCTGGTGGTCACCAGCATACCGAGGTGTTACATGCGCACCCCTGGTGGTCACCAGCACACCGATGTGTTACATGCGGACCTCTGGTGGTCACCAGCACACCGAGGTGTTACATGCGCACCCCTGGTGGTCACCAGCATACCGAGGTGTTACATGCGCACCCCTGGTGGTCACCAGCATACCGAGGTGTTACATGCGCACCTATGGTGGTCACCAGCAGACAGAGGTGTTACATGCGGACCTATGGTGGTCACCAGCAGACAGAGGTGTTACACCCGGACCCCTGCTGGCCACCAACATAGTTGTCACACCCGGACCCCTGGTGGTCACCAGCAAACAGAGGTGTTACACCTGGACCCCTGGTGGTCACCAGCAGACAGAAATGTTACACCCGGACCCATGGTGGTCACCAGCAGAGATGTCACACCCGGACCCCTGGTGGTCACCAGCAGACAGAGGTGTTATACCCGAACCCATGGTGGTCACCAGCTGAGATGTCACACCCGGACCCCTGGTGGTCACCAGCAGACAGAGGTGTTACACCCGGACCCATGATGGTCACCAGCAGAGATGTCACACCCGGACCCCTGATGGTCGCCAGCATTCCGAGGTGTTAAACCTGAACCCAGCATTGAGCTCACCGGCGCCGTTTTCGTCCTGTTCCAGTCGTTTCACTAATTCAGCACAACTGCGGCTGGTAATACCCTTCTATGGGCCCCTGCTCATTATCATACAACCGTACGCGCATGCATATGTATTATATTGCATTCGCATGTATGTGTGTAATGCAATTCTTGTGTGCTTAGTCGCTATGCACAATCGCTTTGAAGCGATCGTGGCGATAGTAGCTCCACAGCACCGTTGTGGCGACGTGTGGACACTCGCCAGTTGTGACGTCATGTGACTGGTGACGTCACATCCGGCCCTGGAGGGTGATGTGACTCATTCGGTCGGTACTGGCTCGCCTGGCATTACCGGTCTGCAGCTTAGCAGGCATTGGTCGGGTGGTGTTGCTGCACTGCAAGGAAACTCTTGGTCAACGCCACTGGAAAGTCGACTATTTTCGTCTTTCTAACCATGCTCAATTCTTCGTCCGGCATAGTTTGTTTTCATTACTTCTCTGGAAATATTCAGAGGAGGGGACGGGTGCCCTCAGAACATTTCTGCGCTGTATTACAGGTAGCATCGGACCATATCTGTTGTACGTTCTCGTATGTTCCCTGGTGTTAGACAGTTCGCAGTGCACATTTATCTTTTAATTCAAACCGCTTGAAAGCGGCTTGCCTTGTTCACGTGCCACTAATCCGTCATACAAGTCAATATAAGGAGGGGGGGGGGGCGCCCCTCGTATTATGGAGCACCCCTTGGATCTGTGCGACCAATGGACTGATTCCGTTGCTGCAATCTGGAATGGTAGGCTCAGTATGCTTAATAGAGGGTACATTTTATAACACAGAGGTCACAGATCATGTCCCGGGACTGGCCAAGTGAAAGTACCTCGACCCCGGAGATCCACATTGTCGTCGTAAAATTAAGCATGATGTGAAATATGAGAGCATTGTAGCACGTGTTTCTTTCATCATCAAAATGATCCACTTGAACTGTTGTGGAGGCGCTTGTCTCCGGGCAAGAAAGTCCATTTCGAACAAAAGGGCAAACAGTGACTTATATCTATTGTGGAAGATAATTCGCGCCTGCAGTCTGAAAGCGTGGCGTGTGGTGGGGTGGGGTGGGGTGGGGTGGCGTAACGACCGTCGTGCGTCTTGCCGGTATTGGCTGGGGACCGTGACAACCCTATGCGATGGCGCTGTGACAACCCTCTGTGGGATAGCGCCGTGACAACCCTCTGTAAGATAGCGCCGTGACAACCCTCCGTGAGATATCGCCGTGACAATCCTCTATAACATAGCGCCATGACAACCCTCCGTGAAGGGGATGAGTAGTCTAGAGGTAAGTTGCTCGCCTCACAGTCGAAAGGTTGTGGGTTCGAGTCTCACCTGCCGGTACGCTTCGCCCGCGACCAACCAGCGTGAGAGATTGGCGACGCTACATGACTCAACGGGGTCGCTGTGTCGTAAAAAACCAACAACCCTCTGTGGGATAGCACTGTGGCAACCCTCGGTAAGATAGCGCCGTGGCAACCCTCCGTGAGATAGGGCCGGAGGGGCATGTGACTCAGCGCCGCTCCAGGTGCCGGCATTTGTCCAACCGACCACAAATGAAGGCGACGCCACGACCCATTGTCTGGCCGTGTGGTGACGCTGCTCACACCGCAGCCAAAGCCAAAGCTAAAGCCAAAGCCAAAGCCACGGCCGCAGCGACGACCGCATTCACAGCCGGAGCCACAGCCACAGCCACAGCCACAGCCACAACCACAGCCACAGCCACAGCCACAGCCACAGCCACAGCCACAGCCACAGCCACAACCACAGCCACAGCCACAGCCACAGCCACAGCCACAGACACAGCCACAGCCACAGCCACAACCACAGCCACAGCCACAGCCACAGCCACAACCACAGCCACAGCCACAGCCACAGCCACATACACAGACACAGACACAGCAGCCGCAGCAGTAGCAGCCGCAGTCACAGCAACGGCCACGGCCACGGCCACAGCCACAGCCACAGCCACAGCCACAGCCACTAACACAGCCACGGCCACGGCCACAGCCACAGCCACAGCCACAGCCACAGCCACAGACACAGCAGCCGCAGCAGTAGCAGCCGCAGTCACAGCAACGGCTACGGCCACGGCCACAGCCACAGCCACAGCCACAGCCACAGCCACGGCCACAGCCACAGCCACAGCCACAGCCACAGCCACAGCCACAACCACAGCCCTGCAACAACAGCACCGACTCGCTGTCCATTCGGCGCATGGCACTTAGCAATCAGCAGCATCACCATCAACTCACCACTTACAACAGTGGTACATTTACAACAAACCACCATCAGCAACAGCTTTCCACGCCATCTCTCTCCCTCCCTATCTCCCGTATCGACTCACCTTTCCTCGCCTTCTCTGTGTCGACCTTGCCTCTTCTCTCCGTCCCTGTCTCCTTGCCCTCTACCTTTCCCATGTGCCCGCCCCGTCACCGTCCTATGTACGAGACCAGAGGCCCGGCAGGGTTGTGTCCGGGGGCTTGCCTCCCCTTAGCAAAAAAACATGCTAGATTAAACAAGGCGCTGGGATTTGCAACGGGGGACGAAAAAAATCGCCGCGCTGCGCGCGCCGACGTCATTGCTCTTCCTGTTGCATTTCCTTTTGTGGGGGATCGGCCTCCTGAAAATCCTGGCTGCATTCCTGCACACAGAGACGTATGACGAAGCGTGCGGGCGACATCGCTGGCTGTGGCGTCCATCCTCACCTTGCTCGTCTCCACCGTGGTGGTTGCCACTGTGGCGTTTACCATCGCAGTGGTTACCACTGTGGTGATTACCACCGTGGTGGATGCCACCTTGGTGGTTACATGGACCGGCCGCGCCATGTCGGACTGAAGCCTGAGGTGGCAGTTCGCTGCTCCCTTTGTTTGCCGCCGACCGACGAGGCGTGCCTCCATGCACAGTGCACAGTGCACAGTGCACAGGCTGCAAATCGCGCTCAGCATCATGAGCGGGGCAGGGCTGCAGCGGAGCCGGTCCGGTGACGTCATGGCTCGGTCTGCTGCAGAGCGACGCTATCACCGGTGCCGCGAACGTTGCCGCTGCGATTTGAAAATGCTGCACTGTACTCGGTGTGAAGCCTGGAAGACGCGCACTCCTTGCAGCACTCATATTGAATACGATCCATGGCTACCTGAGTGAGTCTGGGGTGAGTGCTTTGTTGGAATCCGTGCTAGGCGCATGACAACGTGGGTGTCGGCACATGAAATTGATTGAGGAAACGGTGATAGAAGTACTATTTTATAAACAAACCTGCCTCGAAATGTTTTTATCTAGTATGCTCCGAGCAGGCGCTCACCCAGGATTTTTCCATGGTGGGGGGGGCATACTGAAAAGGGCACTTGGCCGGCTCGAAAAGGGCACTTGACTGGCTCCAGAATGGCACTTTACATCCGGGGCACACTGGAAGGTTTGTTGTTGACCAGGGGGGGGGGGGTTGGCGTGTAAAAAATTGCCAAAAAGGGCAGTTTTGGGCCCAAAGGGCACCTTCGGCGCAGGCGGGGCACATCAGGCAGGTGATTTTTGGGCTAAATTTGGGACATACCGGCCAAGAGGGCACTTTTCGGTCAAAAGGGCACTTTTGGCCAAAAGGGCACTTTGGTCTCATGGGGAGGGGCCCGGGCCCCCTGGCCCCCCTCTGGTGCGCCTATGGTTCGTAGGCGCCTATGGCTCCGAGGCTTTGGTTAAGCTTCGATCTGATTGTGGAGCCAAATTAATGATTAGCGGGGTCAGTGGCCCCTTCGCGTATACAAAATGACACCCCTACACACTGGCGGATCCAAGGGGGGGCATTCCGGCCATGGCCCCCGAAACGCCTTAAAGGGGACCATCATGTCTTTTGTCCCCCCGAAACCGACAAAGGTAAACTACATTAAAATACGGCAACTTTGAAAATCGCGCTCCGGGTGAAAGAATCTCCAATTTTAAAGGTATTTTCATAATTGTTTAGAAGCCCAATATGGTAGCATAGTAGATTATGATGCACATCCAGGGTTCTATGCTGTTTAAGTTCTGCTTACAGCAAGAGTTGACAAAATCAGCAGTTTCATTTTTCCTTAGTCAGATAGCTTCATGAATTTAGTTTAGCCAGAAACGGGCAAGCAAACCCAGTGAGCAAGATTTCGAAAGCGAAATTTGAACAGAATGTTGTGTGCGTGTGTCCAATTAAGCCCAGTTGAGCAGCATGCTTCGTGTGTTGATGTGGGTCGCCAAGATGAAGAGACAGGCTACGTTGGCTGATTTTTTTTTCTAAAAAATAATAGCAAGAGGAGGTATGTAGGTATTTAGATCTTGAATAAGAGATAACTGGTGGGTTCGCAGGTAAGGGAGATTCGGGTGGTAGGACCGGGTTCTAAAACTTTAAGGGTTTTATTGCAGTTTAAGGGCAGTTATAAATTATTCGTGAAATAGGGTGGAATGTACCACCTATTGAACAATGAGAAGACATCTTTCCCAAACAACTATCGACATCTTGCTTCTTGATGTGCTTGTGAAGTCTTAATGAGTCGTTTCTAACCGTGGTTTGTCTGTAAGTATCATGCTTATGCTTACCATTATAGATTGTGATGTATCTAGTACCGAACGCGATTTCAAGTAGAGATTACCATGATATGGTCTACTGTTCAATATAATTTGCTGATAGTATGCCATTCTTATCATTGTCATTAACATAAGTATCCCTATAATAGATGTCTCCCAAAATCTACGAACAGACGCACATATACAGGCTTAAGCTCAAAATTGAGCTTGAAGGATTTAAACGATATTGTAAACGACACCACGTCCATGGGCAAGATCGACATCTTCGTGGACTCCTTTCGAAATCCCACACCTAACGAAAAAAACAATATTTTAAGGCTGGCTTAATATAGGCATCTATGAGACAAGTTTTGCACATACACTCTCATGAAGCAAACAAATAGGTTAGATTTGGTTAGGTTGGGTTAGGCTAGGTTTCTGTTTTAAGTGAGAAAATTTGTTATTTTTAAAAACAATTTTGCGGCATATTTTTCTCAGAAATCTATCCTTCAAAAATTGGTCAGGCTAGGTTAGGTTAAGTTTTTTTTTAAGCTGAATATTTTTATGCAAAAAGTTGTTTGAAATTTTTCCATTTTAAAAACAATTTGTTTTCTCGCATGGAAGGTTAGGCTAGGTTAGGTTAAGTTAGGTTGCATTTTTTGTTACTTTAAACATCACTTTTAATGCTATCTTACCCAAATCCATGCCCCTTGTTTGGTGTTACTTTGCCTCCAAACTGAAAAAGTATGCACTTCCAGAGGAAGTGAGTGGTTGCATCATATTCACAACATTTATAAGCATTGCATCAGAAAAAGAAATTCCAAAAACTCAAAAACGACCTTCCACTGCTAGTTTAGCACTACAGTGATGCCACTGTTCATTTAGATAATGATATGGATTGCCATACTCAACAAGGAAATATTCTGATAATAGCTTAGTCTTTTCTTTGAAGTCTGTTGGATGAAAAATCTATTGGTCTTTGGTAAGCTTCATCACCTTTTATTGTGAAAAGTTTCAAATCTGCTAACACCAGACAAGCTTTGCATATTACCTAGTACATACCTGGGTCGGTACATATGCACCTTCCTTGAACCTTGTGATTATTGCCTTATGCTTTGGGTATTATTGCACTTTAGCACGCGCCCTGGAGGTGTGGGGTGGGTGGGCGAAATCGGCCCACCCCTCCGGTTTTTCATACATAACTCCAGATTTTTCCGGCCGATATCCGCCATTGTTTGCGTACTCGCTTAAAAATGACCTGTGCGTTGTTTAAAGCACGAAAAACAAAAATCGGTCGATTTTTTTGTTGTTGAGTTATGGGCCGTAAATTTTTTTTTACAACGAAAAAAAAACATCAGCGCCAGAATAAAAAAAAATAGGCTCTGAAGTGCTTCCCGTTTCTTGGCAAAAGGGAAGTGTTCTTGTCAACACTAGCGACTTGTTTGATGTACATGGTTATGCTATATAGTTTCAAAGTCATGTTAGATAACAGAGGTCAAGTTCATGACAGGTTAATGGAACCAAACTTGGTCAATTGGAATGCTGTCATGAATGCAAATGACTGCCATGCGATTGATGTCACTTTGCATGTTACTCCCTGTACATCCTGAAAGATATTGTTTGTCATTGTGTACCGATTCCATTCTTCATTCATGTACTTCACTCCTTTCTTGCGAAGCCAACTGCGCGGAGCCGCCAAACGGAGCAGACAGGCGGGCGGCCTGGTTGCGTTAACTGGAACAGGTAATGGCCTAATAAAGTACTGCTATATAGGTGACCTGAGGTCAAATGCCCGGTTTAGCATCTGTATTGCATCGTTAGTAATGTCCAAACATCATTGATGCCGATTTCTGAGCACTTAAACACAATCACAGCTATCCAGAACGTTGACAAGCCAAGCCACGCAAAACCAGAAAATGTGAAATGTTGACCTCATTTGACCTTGAATACATTGATCTAAGGTCATGAAATCTGTACACAATAGAGATAACTGCTGTACACATCCACCCTGGGAATTTCATTGCTCCAGCTTCAATACGAGCTGAGATCTTGGGGGACGGAGGCGAAATCCGCCACCATCCAGTGCGCGTAATCTTCAGAGGTCCTTCAGAGCACGTGTTAAGGTATCCACAAAACAAGTTTTACCACATTTTGCCTCCATGAAGCAAGCACATAGGGTTAGGCTTGGTTCAGCTTGGTTAGATTAGTTTCGGTTAGGTTTTTCTTTTTAGTTGAAAAAATAATCAAACACTTAAAAATGCATTTTCCAAATACATTTTCCAAATACATTTTCCAAATACATTTGTTTTCTGCAAGAACATATTAGGGTTGGCTAGGCTTTGGTCCATTTTTATTTGCTTTTTGATATTAAAACAAAAAGAAATCCTTTCAACAAATTCTGACATGGAAGGTTAGGTAGTAAATTCATCGTTGAAGGCGTTTCATGAATCCTTGGAATATACCTTTCCAATGCAATGTTTAGGAATGTGACTAACACCAATTAGGACCACATACGTTCTGTGCCATTGTTTACTTTTCAGTTTGTGAGCAAAAGAACACCAAAAGGAGGCTTTGAGTTTGATAAAAAGCAATGTTTATAAACATAAAATAAAAATGCAACAGAAACTAACACGCGCCCTGAAGGGCCTCTGAAAATTACGTGCACTGGAGGTTGCGGATTCCGTCCCCGTAAGATCTCGGCTCCTATTAAAGCTGGAGCAAAGAAATTCACAAGGTGGATGGGTACTGTAGTGAACTCTATTGTGTGCAAATTTTATGACGCTAGGTCAATATCATCAAGGTCAAATGAGGTCAAAATATCAAAATTTTCTGGTTTTGCGTGGATTGGTTTGTCATTGTTATGGCTCGCGGTGATTGTGTTTAAATGCTCCAAAATGGGCATCAATGCTGTTTTTGACATTACTAATGATGCAATACAGATGTTAGACCCCTGCATGCCAGAGGCATTTAACCTCAAGTCTCCTTCATAGCAGCACTTTATCGGGTCATTACTTGCTCCAGTTACCGGAACCGGGCAGCCCGTCCGACTGCTCCGTTGGGCGGTTCGGCGCAGTCGGCTTCCCAAAGAAAGGAGTGAAGTACCTTCATGAATATAGTATTGAAACGCTTAGGTACACAATGACAAGCAGTAGTTTTCAAGATGTGTAGGGAGTAATGTGCAAAGTGACATCAATCGCATGACGGTCATTTCCGGTTATGACAACATTCCAGTTGACCAAGTTTGGCTCCATTAATCTGCCATGGACTTGACCTGACTTGACCTCGGTGACCAAACATGACTTTGAAACTATATAGCATAACAATACACATCAAATATATCGCTAGTGTCGCCAAGAACACTTCCCTTTGCCAATATTTGGGAAGCCCATCAGAGCCGATTTTAGTTGTCTGGTGCTGCGTTTTTTTCTTTTAGCGGCCCCTAACTCGAATAATTTTCGGTCGATTTCCGTTTTCTGGTTTTAAACAATGCACCGGTCATTTATAAGCAGGTACGCAAGGAATGGCATAAATCGGCTGGTAAAATCTTGAGAGGTAAAATCTGGTAAAATCTGGTAAAATGTGCGAAAATCCGGAGGGGTGGGCGGATTTCACCCCCTCCAGGGCGCGTGCTAAGCTAGCCTAACCTCGCAATGGAGATGTAATCATGGGTTGATAATCAAATGGGGTATTTTGATAGATGGAACATCTTGTTGTTCTTGTTGTGGCAAGATAATTGTCTAAACTAAGATGTCTAGGAAAAAATGTTGTGAACTCAAAGGTGCATATTGAAGTATATGTCTGTCCTTATTTTCAGTCTGGATTCTCCATCTCAACCTTCCCGTAAGGGGTTAGTTTCTTCCTCCAACCTCTCCTGTCTCGATCTTTCGCCTGCACCAGAAGTCGGCCCCAGCCCAGCCTCTGCCTGCTGAGATCCAGAGTTGTAACACCCTAATGAGGCTGAGATCAGCTTGCTTACTGTTACTCCACGGAAGAAGTTCACATTACCCATTTTCTCAATAATAAGTATCTTGGAGACAGCTGCTTGTAAACTAATGTGGTAATGTGTAATGTGGTCTTGTAAACAGCAGGTCAGGGTTTATGCACTGTGAAAAGAGCGGGGATGCAACAAATATGCAACCGGTTTAATGGTTCGAGCTTACCATGCAAAAGATTGACAACTTTTAGATACTTTTTCAATTTTTTTTCCCTTGAACAAAGGTAAGCTTGTTGTTGATGCCAAAATAATTTGGCATAAGCCAAAATAATGCTGACAATACAGTGCATTTGCCAACATTGCCATTAAATAAAATAAAATGACAGGATGGACACCCTCCAAATCCATCCCAACCTTCATGCAAATCCTAGGCACACAATTTGGGGAGAAGGGGCGGGGGCTGATGACCAAATCCAAAAGTTGGCCCCCACAAACCGGTGGGCTAGATCCGCCAGTACCCCTACATGACGGCGTGTTTGCACTGTGCAGTGTGCAGAGCGCCGCTGTTGTACATCAGAAGAGCGGGTGCCGTCTGCTGGTGTCGGAATAATGCATGCGTTTCGGACCCGCGTACTGTCACGTGAGTCGCGTGACCCGCAACACGCCTGCACCTCATCTGATCCGCAACACACCTGAACCTCATCTGATCCGCAACACACCTGAACCTCATGTGATCCACAACACACCTGAACCTCATGTGATCCGCAACACACCTGAACCTCATGTGATCCGCAACACACCTGAACATCATAATGTGATCCGCAACACACCTGAACCTCATGTGATCCGCAACACACCTGAACATCATAATGTGATCCGCAACACACCTGAACCTCATGTGATCCGCAACACACCTGAACCTCTCATGTGATCCGCAACACACCTGAACCCCCTTTGCTATGGTTGGCTCTCAATGTCATCAATAATAACTGACGGTGGACTGAATCACGAAAGCATGGGTTATCACTTCTAATCTGTCCGTTTTAGTTTCGGTCACTTTTTATTTAGCCATGCGGTCAGCAGATCGTGCCTGAAGTGTCTGGCTCTGGGGGCGCGCTCTGCAGGGCTCCACTCCGGAGACCTGCAGTGGCCGGAGTCCGGCCACCATGCTCCATCACTGCATGAAATCCGGCTTCGCTTGTCCAAGCACTGAATCTGCGCATTGCATCGGGTGTGGGGTGGATTATGTTGTCGGCTATTATTATTCTGAGCCCCCTTCCCCATCCACACCCCATCACTACCCCATGTGAGGGATGCCACTGTACTCAGAGATGCGAGACTGGCGCCAGTACTAGTGTCGGCCGAGCACCAGTCGATGTGAGACTGGCGCCGGCACCAGGGTCGGCCGAGCACCAGTCGATGTGAGACTGGCGCCGGCACCAGGGTCGGCCGAGCACCAGTCGGATCGAGACTGGCGCCGGCACCAGGGTCGGCCGAGCACCAGTCGATGTGAGACTGGCGCCGGCACCAGGGTCGGCCGAGCACCAGTCGATGTGAGACTGGCGCCGGCACCAGGGTCGGCCGAGCACCAGCGTCGCCGATGCAACGAGATCAAACAAAATCTGAGAATCTGAGAAGAAATCAGTATTTTGTGATATCGTGAAAGCATTCATGGGCATCTTCAGCTTCGTGCATATCTTTTGCAATACTACTATAATACTGTGTAATATTATTATGCCTGTCCGACACTGGTACTGGCGCCAGTCTCGCATAGACTGGTGCTCGGCCGACACTGGTACTGGCGCCAGTCTCGCATATGGTGTTCGGCACGGACCGGCGCCAGTCTCGACTGGTGGACTGGCGCCAGTCTCGCATACTGGTCTCGGCCGACACTGGTACCGGCGCCAGTCTCGCATCGACTGGTGCTCGGCCGACACTGGTACCGGCGCCAGTCTCGCATAGACTGGTGCTCGGCCGACACTGGTACCGGCGCCAGTCTCGCATCGACTGGTGCTCGGCCGACACTGGTCGGCGCCAGTCTCGCATAGACTGGTGCTCGGCCGACCGGCGCATGACTGGTGCTCGGGACTGGTGGCGCCAGTCTCGCATCGACTGGTGCTCGGCCGACACTGGGTCGGCGCCAGTCTGCATAGACTGGTGCTCGGCCGACACCGGCGCCGTCGCATGACTGGGGGCGTACGCAGTCTCGCATAGACTGGTGCTCGGCCGACACTGGTATCGGCGCCAGTCTCGCATCGACTGGTGCTCGGCCGACACTGGTGTCGGCGCCAGTCTCGCATCGACTGGTGCTCGGCCGACACTGGTACTGGCGCCAGTCTCGCATCCACTGGTGTTTGGCCGACACTAGTACTGGCGCCAGTCTCGCATAGACTGGTGCTCGGCCGACACTGGTACCGGCGCCAGTCTCGCATCGACTGGTGTTTGGCCCACACCGCTATTACAATAGGATGTATTGAAATATTACACAATGCATATTGCATATACACATATACATATTCACGCATGTAGTTATCTGTGTGAAGATGTTTGGAACGTGATGTTCCTTGTACATGTTATTCAGGGCGCCAATGCGATCACCGGAAGGTTCGGTGAATAATTAAAAGAACCGACACCGGAAACTTTCCCGGGATGAAACGTGCAGCGTCACGGCCCCCCACCCCTATCACCGCTGTTGGTGGTCAGCATGCAGTAGCCCGAGTCAGATGGTATCGTCCTACTCCTCTATCAAACCTCCGGGTGATATTCTGGCCTTGCAAAAGTCCCCGGTCTGTGGGGATGGGGCCGCAGCGTGTTTCCCCTCGCCCCATTGCGCCACACTTGTAGCTGCGCATTGGTGGGTCACGCTGTCTGAAATAGTGAGATGCTCATCCATATTGTACTAAGCCACGTCATTGAAATTGAGCCGCCATTTACAGTGGGTGGCTGAGCCGGGCTTTTGATCTGCCACCCTAGCACTGTCTCCGAAGCTGTGGCGCGTAGTTTGAGTTCAAGGTGTCGACTCTGTCTGTATATGCGACAGACTCGACAGCAGATCCAACATCGGGGGTGACTCCTCCCAAGAGACCCGAAAGGCCCCTTCAGGAACACTCGAGTGCACCCGTACCTTGACATTTTGTATTATTATCAGTGACTCCTCTCCATGAAAATTGCACCCCTTTAAAATTTCGCGCCTCCTGGCGAAATCCTGGACCATATTTGCCCTGCTTACCCACCTGCTGGTCATAACACGGTCCCCGTCAGCTCTTGCATCTGGATGAGCTTGTTCACACAGGCGCCTCGACCTTACCTGACCATCACTGCCACTCTTGACCTGACCCAACTTGACCTCACCGTCCGACTGACTGTGGTGGGCTGATCGCCCGGACTGCTGCGGCAGCAGTCTGCGCGCATGCAACTTTGGCCAGTGCAAGATTTTGACTTCGGTCTTGGTGATCTTTGAGTTCTTGAAATCATGGAATGTATTCTTTATGGCAGGGCGAAAATAATAAGTATTTGCATTTTAGTAAGACCAAAGAATGAAAGTCATAGTATATTATATTTTCATGCATTGGGAAGAATATAGTTTCGTCCCAAAGTTTGTTTTGGAATGCATGAAGCGTTGGCACCCAAAGTTTTGACAAGTGCGTTTCGACGTGCAATATGCAGCCCAACCCTGGGCGCAACCCTGTGTCAATGCCCTGCGGCCAGTCAACCGCAAGACCCGCGCCATTATAGGGAGCATAGTCCACGCCACTCAGATCATGTACAGAGCAACCGCAAGACCCGCGCCATTATAGGGAACATGGTCCACGCCACTCAGATCACCCGCGCCATTATAGGGAGCATAGTCCACGTCACTCAGATCATGTACAGAGTGATCCACTCTTCAGCTTCCATTGCGCATGCTGGCAAGTTGGCAGTTATCAAACCTTGCTAGCTTCTCATTTCTGTTCTGCTTCTGAGTCCTCTTGAAGTTTTCCTTCATCTCGCGTGATGGCGTGAAGTAGCAGATGTGTATGATCTTCAATGGTGTGTCCAGGCTGTCAGGAACCCGTGATGGCTAGAGGGGAGTACCAGAATGGATCTCTTTACCAGCCTGAGGCCAACATAGGGTATAGACCCGCCACAAGGTATAGGGCAATTTTAAACTAATCGTTCCTCGACAGGTGTGAAATCTCGAAATGGATGTCGCAGTGCATGATGTCGAAATCGGCATGGAAATGTGAGTTCAGATACTTGCTAAGTTTTCCAAACCCCGTTTTTGAGACAATTGAACACATACCGCAATATCCAGTTTCAGTGTTTTGAGATGTACTTAATTTGTGGATAGCAATATCAACAATAACGACACAAATATATATGCTATAGACCAGTATTGTATAACGTACTACACCATAGGTAATCACTCTACTTGGAATTGTGCCACGGGATGTTCGGTATCACGATCCCGGATCCGTTAGTGTCACGATCTCGGATCCGTTAGTATGTATGTATGATGCATGGTGCTTATATGGTACAAGTATGATGCTTATAAATGGGATGCTGTTAGAAACAATGCATGAATACTTCGCAAACACTGCTCAAGAAGCACAATGTCGATACATCTGTGATAATATGTCGATTTAGTGTTCAGTGAGTGGTATGTCCCACCCTATTTCGTGAATATTTTATCATTGATATAGGGCCGTCATAAGTTACAGATCCGCCACAGGGCATAGACCCGCCATATGGAATAGGTTCCCCATGGGGTATAGACCCGTCGTAGGGCATATACCCACATTAGGGGATATACCCGCCATAGTGGATGCTTCTCTCCATCACAAATATCACTATTGGATAATGCCAGGACTAGCCGTAATTGTTAGGTAAGCATGGCTGTTCATCTGACAGTGCAATGTGTGATTTATTTGGGAGTGCATACTAAGTTGGCGGACTGAAGCTAAAGCACGGACCATTTTCCAATCCTGCCTCCGGCTCACGCTTCGTCCATCCATGTCAAATCCAGACTGTCGCACACGGGCCAGAGTGTCCAGGACCCAGACTGTCGCACACGGGCTAGAGTTAATGTCCAGGACCCAGACTGTCGCACACGGGCCAGAGTGTCCAGGACCCAGACTGTCGCACACGGGCTAGAGTTAGTGTCCAGAACCCAGACTGTCGCACACGGGACAGAGTGTCCAGGACCCAGACCGTCGCACACGGGCCAGAGTGTCCAGGACCCAGACTGTCGCACACGGGCCAGAGTGTCCAGGACCCAGACTGTCGCACACGGGACAGTGTCCAGGACCCAGACTGTCGCACACGGGACAGAGTGTCCAGGACCCAGACTGTCGCACACGGGACAGTGTCCAGGACCCAGACTGTCGCACACGGGACAGAGTGTCCAGGACCCAGACAGTCGCACACGGGCCGGAGTGTCCAGGACCCAGACTGTCGCACACGGGACAGAGTGTCCAGGACCCAGACTGTCGCACACGGGCCAGAGTGTCCAGAACCCAGACTGTTTCACACGGGGCAGAATGTCGCCACCTCTGGCCAGGACCCAGACAGTCGCACATGGGCCAGAATGTCGCCACACATCTGCGGCCGCCACACCCTCACACGGGCCAGAGTGTCGCCGCCTCTCCGGGGAGGTAATCTGGCTAACGGCCCGGTCGACGACAGTGGGCGCGCTTTTTATGGCGCCTCCGAGGAGACGCTGGGTTTCAGATGTCACCAGGGAGCGTACCGTGGCGTCGGCGGCCGCACTGTTGCTCGCTAACTCGTCGGGCGTGCTGTCGACGTCGCGCTAAAAGCCAGGCTTTACCAGGTGTTGGTCCGACTGCAAGCTCTAAACATTTCGTTGTATGTCCCGTTATGCGGTAGGGAATCCAATCCTTGCGAGTCCGAGGCAAGGACGTTGCCAAGAGCCAGCAGCATCGAATATCATGTTTCTGCTCGTAGATTCTGATTGAAAACAAACGCTTTCAGGTGAAGCATTTCCTTCCCTTTGCCTTGGCGAATTCCAAAGGGATTCCGCTGAGCGATGAAAGGGAGGAGGTCTCACTTTTAGTCAGAGTGATGAGCTTGCTCTTCGTATGAGGCTGCTGGTCGGTTTGATCCTCTCCGGCGTGGTCCGAGTTTTCTGCTAGTTGTGGTCCATGTGCTGTGGTCTGTCTGGTCCACGTGCTGTGGTCTGTGTAGTCCACATGCTGTGGTCTGTGTGGTCCATGTGCTGTGGTCTGTGTGGTCCATGTGCTGTGGTCTGTCTGGTCCATGTGCTGTGGTCTGTCTGGTCCACGTGCTGTGGTCTGACTGGTCCACGTGATGTGGTCTGTATGGTCCACGTGCTGTGGTCTTTATGGTCCACGTGCTGTGGTCTGTGTGGTCCATATGCTGTGGTTTGTGTGGTCCATGTGCTGTGGTCAGCGTGGTCCATGCGCTCTGGTCTGGTGGTAGGTCCAACCCTGGTGCTCTTTGTCCGGTCTGGGTGCTCTGGTCGATGCGTTCTGGGTGCTCTGGTCTATGTGGTCCATGTGCTCTGGTCTGTGTGGTCCATGTGCTGTGATCCGTCTGGTCCACGTGCTGTGGTCTGTATGGTCCACGTGCTGTGGTCTGTATGGTCCACGTGCTGTGGTCTGTGTATTCCACGTGCTGTGGTGTGCATGGCCCATGTGCTCTGGTCTGTGTGGTCCATGTGCTGTGGTCGGTCTAGCTCGGGTGCTCTGCTTTGTCTGGTCTGTGTGGTCCATATGCTGTGGTGGGTCTAGCTCGGGTGTTCTGCTTGACCGGCCTGGGTGCTCTGGTCTGTGCAGTCCACGTGCTGTGGCCTGTCTGGTCCACGTGCATGTGGTCTGGGTGCTCTGGTCTGTCTTGCCCATTGCTCTGCCTTGTCTGGTTTTGGTTCCCCGGCCGATCGATACCTGTACCTTATCGGGTCGACACGCGCTCTGTTCTGCCGTGCCCACCACGGCCGACTGACTTCACCCGTGAACACTCGGCACCAACTGCAAGCTGGCACAATCTGCCCTCAGCGTGGTCTGTGGGCTGCTCCGTCCAGAGCGACGGCGTATTTAAGCCGGCACTGGCGAGGCTGGCGATTCATTAAATGCTGTGCACGGCGACAGGGGGTGATAATTGTGGTGATGATTGGCGTGGTGATCGTAAAACCGGCGGTAGTTGTAACACCAATATGGTAGCGCTGATACAGATAGCGGTGATACCAGTGGCTGTCGTTTTTGTGGTGGCACCGGAGAAGACGTCGTGATCGAGGATAGTGGTAGATGATAGCCATAAGCATGAACCTCACTGTTTGAACATGTCGCCTGCAAGGAACCGACGTGTTATGCCTCTCCAAGTTTGTTGCTTAGTTATTGGTTTTACGACATCTCGACCGTTGAGTTATGTAGCGTCGGTAATCTCACGCTGGTTGGTCGCGGGCGAAGAGTAGCGACAGGTGAGACTCGAACCCACAACCTTTCGATTGTGAGACGAGCGACTTATCCCTGGACTACTCGTCCCCCCTCTCGAAGTTTGAGTGTAATATGTCCCTTGCTTGAGTGGTTTTAGCCGGTCGTAGCTGCCAGACAGTTTGTGCCAGCTTTAGCCGGTCTGTTTAAATCACAGATTCAATTAGTTAATCCCCATAGAGGCGACATAGATGATCAACATATGTTTGACCTTGATGGTGTCATGTGTGGTTGTCTCTACCATTTTACCATCCGCCAGAACTGAATGGTGAAAGCACACCCCCCTCATAGCTTGTGGAAATCATCTAGCAAAGTCGTAAGATATTATATTTCATGCAGTGCCCTCCGACTAAGTTGTACATATGCAGACGGTCGCCTCGTGCTGGACCCTGCATTTTTCCCCATCAGCAGGGACGCGGGGGATGCTCCTAAATGATCACACATTGCTAACATATTTTAGCCACAGTTTTGACCTGGGAATGTCATCAGCTGATCTGTGTGTCACGCAAACGCTGGTGCTCGGGGAGGGCTTGATGTACCGGACTTTCAATATATTATGGCCTCAGGAGAACCATTGCCCGTACTCTGTTAATCAAGCCCCGCTGCCGGCTCATAGGTGATACCCATAAAGCACACCTCCGCGTCTTTAAAATGCGATTCCACGTCGCGTCTTATAGACGCCGTAAATTATTTTGCCGGCACATGTGGCTGCAAGGCACGTGCATACATTTTAGGACTTTTCGGTGAAGTTTCATGGCACATAACTCCGAATTGTCCGTAATCGATAAGCGATGAGGGAACTTTTTAATGACTCGAGGCTCAGCACACCACGAGCGGATCGGTTTTCGCCGGCGTGAAGCATCAGACACCAGCGCTACAGCCGGCTCCGAGACTCTTCACGGGGTGTGTCGGAACGGTCTGCTGTCGGACCAGCACCGCTCTCGACACCAGCACCGCTCTCAGCACCAGCGCCGCAGCCGACTCCGACACCCTTCACGGGGTATGTCGGAACGGTCTGCTGTCGGACCAGCACCGCTTTCAACACCAGCGCCGCAGCCGACTCCGACACCCTTCACGGGGTATGTCGGAACGGTCTGCTGTCGGACCAGCACCGCTCTCGACACCAGCACCGCTCTCAGCACCAGCGCCGCAGCCGACTCCGACACCCTTCACGGGGTGTGTCGGAACGGTCTGCTGTCGGACCAGCACCGCTTTCAACACCAGCGCCGCAGCCGACTCCGACACCCTTCACGGGGTATGTCGGAACGGTCTGCTGTCGGACCAGCACCGCTCTCGACACCAGCACCGCTCTCAGCACCAGCGCCGCAGCCGACTCCGACACCCTTCACGGGGTGTGTCGGAACGGTCGGCTGTCTGACCAGCACCGCTCTCGACACCAGCGCCGCAGCCGACTCCGACACCCTTCACGGGGTGTGTCGGAACGGTCGGCTGTCGGGCCAGCGCTACGGCCGGCCCCGACAACCATCGCCGATCATGGAGGCGAGTGGTCTAGGAGTAAGGTACCCGTCTGCCTGCCGAACGGCTGCGTTCTGGAATTCCACCTGCCGCTAATCTTCTCCCGCACCCGATCGGCGTGAGAGATTGGCGACGATCCGTGACCCAACAGCTCATGTATCGTGACGCCAATAACCAACACGACCGTTTCCGACCGTGGGAGCCGACCACCCTCAGGATCCCCACGACCAGCAACACCGAAATGTAGACAATGACGTCGAATTGAGAGCGTTTTGTCAGAGTGGCCGATCCAGATGAGTTGGAACTAACCGACAGTCGTTCTCAACTGCATTATGCACCGTCGATGCAATGTCTCGCATTGGCGAGCAATCAACAACTTTGGTGGCCGACTGTGGTACGGTGGCACCCTTTCATGTGGCCTCTACTTTTGCCTAATCGCTGCACAACCATGAAATCAAATTGGTGTGCACATTTACGCTCCTGGTCCGTAACGAAATCGTGCCATTTGCTGGCTGCCTTTATGTTGCAGTGGCGTTCACATATGCGGCTGGTGGCCATTGTGGACGGAACGAGTCTGATCCAGGCGCGCGCTGGTGCCGTGATCAGTGTGGTTTTGGCCGGTCACCTGCGGTCAAGACCCGAGATTGTTGGTGTTCCCGTGTATCAGTGTGTCCTGGTGTGTCCTGATGTGTTCTGGTGTGTTCTGGTGTGTCCTGGTGTATTCTGGTGTGTTCTGATGTGTTCTGGTGTGTTCTGGTGTGTTCTGGTGTGTCCTGGTGTGTTCTGGTGTGTCCTGGTGTGTCCTGGTGTGTCCTAGTGTGTTCTGGTGTGTTCTGGTGTGTTCTGATGTGTCCTGGTGTGTCCTGGTGTGTTCTGGTGTGCGTTGTTGCCGTGAGCTGTGTGGTTTCTGCCGGCCCAGGTATGTCCTGGTGTGTCCAGATTTGTACAGGTATGTCCAGGTCTGTCCTGATGTGTCCTGATGTGTCCTGATGTGTCATGATGTTTCCAGATATGTCCTGATGTGTCCTGATGTGTCCAGATGTCCCCAAATGTATCTAGGTGTATCCAGATGTGTTCTGTGTCCAGGTGTGTTCTGATGTGTCATGCTGCGTCCAGGTGTTTCCTGGCGTGTCCATGCGTATACAGATGTGTCCAGGTGTGTCCAGGTGTGTCCAGGTGTGTCCAGGTGTGTCCAGGTGTGTCCCAGTTTGCGCTGTTTCCGTAAGCTGTGTGGCCTCGGCCGGTCGCCGCCAGTCATGTACGCGAGCCCCAGTGTGTTGGTGTCCTGGTGTGGCTGGTGTTGGTGTCCTGGTGTAGCCTAGTGTACCCTGGTGCTATCTGGAACTGAGGCGGTAGGCAGTGCTGTGGCAACAATACCGGCCAGTGGTTACGTTGTCACGATCGGTGCACCATTGGACGGAACTCGGATACCGCCCCCCCCCGCCCTCCATGTCTGTCTTCGTGTAGTCACGTCGCCACGGGCCTATGCAGCCAGTATCTTTAATAATCTGTACTGCCTTGGAACCAATACGGAAGATACATGTTACCATTCGTGGACGACGCGTACATTTGAAATGGTGCTTTTCCAGTAATTGCATCAGACTGGATGCTTTCCGGGGTGCTTTCCCATGGGATGTGTTAAACATTCCGGTGGTCGGCAGGTTTTAGGGCTGTACGAGCACCCTTAGCATCATACAATCTTCCACCCATACACGTGACAAGCTTTTCAAGTAACCTATCTAAGCCTGGGCATCAGTCAGTAGTTGAGTTGCTGAGTCAGCGTCTGGGAGACCTGAAGTACGGGGTTGGATTCCTCGCCGTGCCCACCATTCCTGCCAGGGTGAGAGGTAGACGACGCCACCTTAGCTGGCTAGGCTGCTCAGTGCGTCGTATAACCACAAACAACAAACCTAACTAGGCTTTGACACATACTGTAGGCTCACCTGCAAAGGAACGGCAACGAATTGCATTCATACATCGTAGTAGTCACGAAACCAATGCATACCGTATTCAAGCTATCGTCATGCGGTATCCACTACAATAATTCAGCAGCGCGTGTTGTTGTGCAAACCGCTCTGAGGAGCAGGTTCTTTCTCGTTATAGGTTGCCAGTCATTGTTTTGGAGTTGGTGTTTGACTACTTTGCCCATCAAACACCTACTTTACTGGCCGTGCCAACGCTATTGGTTTGCACCCAGCTTACTGCTCGAAAGATGGCCAGTTTCCACCTCAGCGGGACTGTCATTGTTGGCTTTATCGATTAGTTACTGTCAATAATTTCAGTGTTCATATTTCTATGCGTGCACCGTACTCTACCATGATCTCTGCAGTGAGTTAAGTTATCTCCTGGTTAACCCAAGCCGGAGAAACGTCTGCCTGTCTGGAGGCTAAAGGCCACACGAGTCACCATCATTAGCGCACAGCGACACACAACACCAAATGAGATGACCCGTGTGGTGGCCTAACTACGTCGTCCACAGCAAATCTCTGTCTTATAATCTCACGTGATTGTCTTGTGCCGTCCCAAGGCGGCCGCGTCGCTTCCCTTCGCTTCATCGGTGAATCATAATGAGTTCTGTGTCAGCACATTCTCTGTTGACTTGGCATTATATCTAAGAAGGAAATAACTTTCCGATTGAAAAAGTTCCCGACGTAATTGAATTCATTTTTGGAGGGAATTGGATGACTCGCAGGATGGGCCTGTGGGAATTTAGAAGCAAAACACATATTAAGTGTCTCCGGTTATGCAGGGCGCCGTTAGTTCAGTCGCCTGCCGTCACATTTCGTACTGCCACGTTGACTTTATAAAAAAAAACTGGAGAAAAACAACCATCGGAAGACCGCACGGTATTGCTGCCCACTTTAGCGAAACCGGCGTGCCCCGGGCTCGATGGTGCCAATTGACTGTGGTAGCAGTGTGGACTCACAACATGCCAGCATGGTGCTGTGGATGCTCAGCAGAACAGAACGGCACCGTGAACTACCAGCACGCCAGTATGGTGTCACCTTTCGGATACCGCATTACAAGCCACGTCGAATGACGCCAATTTCATAGAAATTTAATCGATAACGACCAAAACTCGCGTTCAGTCGCTATCGCGAAAATCGACATCTAATAAATAAAGCTATAGAGGTGAGCTTGAAGTTCACCTCGACATGCACCGGTTTGAAATATTGCACGATGGCTCATCACAGACTCGCTTGATATCAGATTTGAGCAAGTTTGAGCGAAAAGGAGAAAAAGGAAGGCGACTGAAGAAACCAGTTTGCGTTGGACCTTGACCGTTAAAGTGGTCATGTTTGACCTATGTATGCTTCCAGTGCGTTCGGTAGAACCAGAATCACTTTTGGTAATTAATTCGAATGATCATAAATCTGTCGCTTAATGCCAATGTGAACACAAAGACGCTTCTGGCGAACTCGTTGAATAGGAATACGAATATGACGTTAACTTGACGTCTGTCCTTAAGGCTGCCCACAGCTCCCTCCATGGTCTTGAAGATACCTAAGAATACCCAGAGTTACGTTTGTTTAAGATATATCGTTTTGTGCGTAGGTGAATGCAACCTAAGACGTATAAAGCCTTACGATAATTGAAATTTGTTTCCGCGCAAAGCATAATTTTCCACCCAAACGAAAACAAGATGGCCAAGGTTCGTGTTATTGAAGAATGGTCTGGAAGCAGAAATTTCTAACGTTTTCTGATTTACCACTCGGAGATTTTGTGACGACAGGTAGCATGTGAAGCCCGTCGATTGCCTAGATCGGCACTTTTGGTGGTTTTCTTGCATGGCTATTTTCACTTGATAAATTATATATTTTTTGCGGCTATCATACTCAGACGTGTGAGGCTTGAGAGAAGGGACACGAAATACACTGAGGGGGACGAATCGCCACTTTCATAATTTTTTTTTTTGGGGGGGGGCGGAGAAACATCTCCCCCAGATCCTCCCCCATGGCTACAAGGAGTGATCGGGCAGAAAGTCGGCGCACTTGCGAGGTGGTAAAACCTTGCAAGGTATTGGTCTGGCCGCGACCTTTGAGTTTTAACGAGTCTCGGTCCTGTCCTGTCAGGTTATTCCACGTGGCTGCCGTTCATTCCGACATTTTGCAACAGGGCCACCGTAGTCGCGATAAAATTGCGCCCGTCCATCCCACGTCTTCGATTCACGCTTATGCTGCAGCGGTCACCGGCGTAATCGCGTGAAAAGACACGTGACCAGTTTGCTCAACAGCATGCGCTGTAACTTGCGTCTATCCTTCAGTTGGGCGACTTCTCCGATTGTGAGCCCTGTTGGCCGCCTTATCATCACCCGCCAATTGGTTTCCTCGATTGTCCGGTTGTAGCCGGGCGCCGATTTTGAGGGGGGGGGGGGCGTCTGTGACTGCTGGCCCGTCAACCGCAGTCGTGGTGCACTTCACCGTCGAGCCGAGTGTGCAAATTGACTGAGTGATGAGACAGCATGGGCAGCATGACCAATGTAGTCGATGCGCCCTAAAACCCCAATACAAAAGGAAAAAAGGCATATCAGCAGGCCAACTGAGCCGGCGTATTAGAGTGCCGACGGCGGGTGTGGCCACACCAGACGTCACCGCCAGATTTTGGTAATGCCGGCGCCTACCCCTGCCCCTGCCGACTGCCCGACCCACCCTAACGCTGCGGGCGACCGGCCAACCCTCCTGCCTCAACACCCACGCACATCGGCGCCTCTCGAGAGGTATTCGCCGATTAAGAACACTTGCACCAAAGTCATTTGCTGCACGGCGCAAGAAGTTAACCCTGAGCTATCGCCAGCAGTTTCAAGTCTGTAAACACAGCGGAGGAAACCCTGTCTGTAACAAGCAGATGTCTCCCAACGTTACTCATAGCACCGCTGGAATCCTTTGCGTCGAGACCTCTCGACCAGTTCAAAGAGGAAAACAGAGGAATACGGTGCCTACTGGCTTAATTGGTCCACTTCACTACCTACGAAAAATCGAATCCTTTGCATAGCAAGAGGTGGCTTTGTATATATGTCTATCAGTACTCCATCGGTATTCATCTTGTTCTTTTGTAATGGTTCTGCGGTTCTCCTTTTGATGGAAGTATTTTTAGCTCCATCCTATAATCTGGTTCAGCGTGCTAGGTACGCACTGGACAGTGGACAGCGACATCTACGATGGTGACAAGTGGGTGAACTGTTTGACAGCACCCGTAACGCCTCTCCTTGTTCGCTTTTCTGTCGTTGATGATTATCAGCACCCATGAACTGACAGCATTTCCTCTCTGTCACGCAGAGGGTGTCGTCATGTCTAAGCCAGTTCACTGAACGGCACGTTACAGGGGAGTATCAGCCCAGCCGTGTCAGCCGACGAAACCGTCCGCGACAAAAAAAACCTGCCCCCTGGAATCCCGAGGCTGCTGGCCTCGCCCGAGTTAGACCGAGCGCGTCCCATTCTGAGCAGGCGTCACAGGCTGCACGAGATGCGACAAACAGTGGCGCATCTGAAGCACGCCTCGTGTCGTGTCA
Source organism: Imbricaverruca yamaguchii (assembly GCA_034440575.1). Taxonomy (NCBI): domain Eukaryota; kingdom Metazoa; phylum Arthropoda; class Thecostraca; family Neoverrucidae; genus Imbricaverruca; species Imbricaverruca yamaguchii. The sequence goes on from JAOTOL010001568.1 coordinate 419,996, forward strand.
CAGCGGCTCACGGGCGTGTCGTGTCACAGCCTCTCACCGGCGTGTCGTGTCACAGCGGCTCACCGGCGTGTCGTGTCACAGCCTCTCACCGGCGTGTCGTGTCACAGCCTCTTACCGGCGTGTCGTGTCACAGCGGCTCACCGGCGTGCTACGATACACAGCGTCGACCGGCTGTTGTGACCGTCACTGGAGATGTGACTGCTGCTGACCACTCGTGGTGACCGTCACGGGAGATGTGACCGCTGCTGACCACTCTTTGTGGGCGTCACGGGAGATGTGACCGCCGCTGACCACTCGTGGTGGGCGTCACGGGAGATGTGACCGCCGCTGACCACTCGTGGTGGGCGTCACGGGAGATGTGACCGCCGCTGACCACTCGTGGTGGGCGTCACGGGAGATGGCCGCCGCTGACCACTCGTGGTGGGCGTCACGGGAGATGTGACCGCCGCTGACCACTCGTGGTGGGCGTCACGGGAGATGTGACCGCCGCTGACCACTCGTGGTGGGCGTCACGGGAGATGTGACCGCCGCTGACCACTCGTGGTGGGCGTCACGGGAGATGTGACCGCTGCTGACCACTCGTGGTGGGCGTCACGGGAGATGGCCGCCACTGACCACTCGTGGTGACCGTCACGGGAGATGTGACCGCCGCTGACCACTCGTGGTGGGCGTCACGGGAGATGTGACCGCCGCTGACCACTCGTGGTGGGCGTCACGGGAGATGTGACCGCCGCTGACCACTCGTGGTGGGCGTCACGGGAGATGTGACCGCCGCTGACCACTCGTGGTGACCGTCACGGGAGATGTGACCGCCGCTGACCACTCGTGGTGGGCGTCACGGGAGATGTGACCGCCGCTGACCACGGGTGACCACTCGTGGTGGGCGTCACGGGAGATGTGACCGCCGCTGACCACTCGTGGTGGGCGTCACGGGAGATGTGACCGCCGCTGACCACTCGTGGTGGGCGTCACGGGAGATGTGACCGCCGCTGACCACTCGTGGTGGGCGTCACGGGAGATGTGACCGCCGCTGACCACTCGTGGTGGGCGTCACGGGAGATGTGACCGCCGCTGACCACTCGTGGTGGGCGTCACGGGAGATGTGACCGCCGCTGACCACTCGTGGTGGGCGTCACGGGAGATGTGACCGCCGCTGACCACTCGTGGTGGGCGTCACGGGAGATGTGACCGCCGCTGACCACTCGTGGTGGGCGTCACGGGAGATGTGACCGCCGCTGACCACTCTTTGTGGGCGTCACGGGAGATGTGACCGCTGCTGACCACTCTTTGTGGGCGTCACGGGAGATGTGACCGCTGCTGACCACTCGTGGTGGGCGTCACGGGAGATGGCCGCCACTGACCACTCGTGGTGGGCGTCACGGGAGATGTGACCGCCGCTGACCACTCGTGGTGGGCGTCACGGGAGATGTGACCGCCGCTGACCACTCGTGGTGGGCGTCACGGGAGATGTGACCGCCGCTGACCACTCGTGGTGGGCGTCACGGGAGATGTGACCGCCGCTGACCACTCGTGGTGGGCGTCACGGGAGATGTGACCGCCGCTGACCACTCGTGGTGGGCGTCACGGGAGATGTGACCGCCGCTGACCACTCGTGGTGGGCGTCACGGGAGATGTGACCGCCGCTGACCACTCGTGGTGGGCGTCACGGGAGATGTGACCGCCGCTGACCACTCGTGGTGGGCGTCACGGGAGATGTGACCGCCGCTGACCACTCGTGGTGGGCGTCACGGGAGATGTGACCGCCGCTGACCACTCGTGGTGGGCGTCACGGGAGATGGCCGCCACTGACCACTCGTGGTGGGCGTCACGGGAGATGTGACCGCCGCTGACCACTCGTGGTGGGCATCACGGGAGATGTGACCGCCGCTGACCACTCGTGGTGGGCGTCACGGGAGATGGCCGCCGCTGACCACTCGTGGTGACCGTCACGGGAGATGGCCGCCGCTGACCACTCGTGGTGGGCGTCACGGGAGATGTGACCGCCGCTGACCACTCGTGGTGACCGTCACGGGAGATGTGGCCGCCGCTGACCACTCGTGGTGGGCGTCACGGGAGATGTGGCCGCCGCTGACCACTTGTGCGTGGTGGGCGTCACGGGAGATGTGACCGCCGCTGACCACTCTTTGTGGGCGTCACGGGAGATGTGACCGCTGCTGACCACTCGTGGTGGGCGTCACGGGAGATGTGACCGCCGCTGACCACTCGTGGTGGCCGTCACGGGAGATGGCCGCCGCTGACCACTCGTGGTGGGCGTCACGGGAGATGTGACCGCCGCTGACCACTCGTGGTGACCGTCACGGGAGATGGCTGCCGCTGACCACTCGTGGTGGGCATCACGGGAGATGTGACCGCCGCTGACCACTCGTGGTGGGCGTCACGGGAGATGTGACCGCCGCTGACCACTCGTGGTGACCGTCACGGGAGGTGTGACCGCTGCTGACCACTTGTAGCAGTTACCCGGCCATCTCTGCCAACCATAGATCCAGTGCGGCGAGTGGGTTCGCCCGCTGTTGCGGCCCTCCCGATAGACATTGTACTTCGGATGAAATTCAGAAACCGTTTATTTGATTGAGCAACATGACATCGAAATTCTGGTAAACATTTTTTTCCTATCTGCGGACACAATAAACACTCAGCTTTAGCTGTTAGCACTGCTGAAACGAACTGCGATCACAACTAGCCTCCGTGCGGACTTTGCCTCACGTGCTGCACATAGATCAGGTAACTGGATCAGGCCACGTGACAGCAATCACCATCCATTGTCGAGTGTACTATTCGTCGAGCGCCGCATTTGTGTCCAACTAGGGTATCCAGATAGTCATCGTAGACGTGAGCCTTTCACTGAGGTCCTTCACGTAGCCGGAACTGAACACACTGATGCAGATAAGTATTTGGGGCCCGGCTGGGAGGGGGCAAGAGCGAGGACGGTGTCCCTGGACCAAGTCCCTCTTGTGCCACTGTCGGTGTCCCTGGACCAAGTCTCGCCTGTGCCACTGTCTGTGTCCCTGGACCAAGTCCCTCTTGTGCCACTGTCGGTGTCCCTGGACCAAGTCTCGCCTGTGCCACTGTCGGTGTCCCTGGACCAAGTCCCTCTTGTGCCACTGTCTGTGTCCCTGGACCGAGTCCCGCCTGTGCCACTGTCGGTGTCCCTGGACCAAGTCCCTCCTGTGCCACTGTCGGTGTCCCTGGACCAAGTCTCGCCTGTGCCACTGTCGTTGTCCCTGGACCAAGTCTCGCCTGTGCCGCTCTCGGTCGACCCCCTCTGCATGACCTGTGCCGTGATCTGTCACTGTCTGATACACCGACTGGCTGCACTAGGTCAAGGATATTGCACGCAGAGGCTGATGAGGTGAGAGTGGGGCAGGACGCACTGGTAGCAAGTGTGTTGGGCGATAGCGGCAAAATACTTTTAGCTGATGGTGATTTGTCATAGGAGACCAGCTCAAATCGAGCGTAACACACAAAGAGAGGTGGAGCCGGCTTTGTGGGGCTCAGTTTTGAAGGTGAGATGTTGGGATGGTACGGAATATTTATCCGGAGGACACTGAACGGAGACGGAATGGAGAAACTTGCTTGAATTGTTTCATATTCTACTCAGTTCGGTATTTTTATGAAGACCTCGAACATCAGAGCTCAGAGAAGCTGAGCTAAACATGGATTCCTTCGATATAAACTAATGCAGCGAGTTTAAGCTGGAGAACGTGATAAACAAGCTTCATATCATGTCACCATTTCCTCCAGCAATGGTTTATCCCTAGTAGGTGTTTGCAATGCAGATGAAGCTCACTGGGAGCATTTTTCGTTGCCCATGATTAATTACGGCTCTGCCTATTAATTATTAAGCAGTAGTGCTCTGTTCTTTAATGAAGAGCACTCCTGTAATCTAATTACGCTATATTACAACCATGAGATGGTCATAGTAAACCTAGTCAAGGTAGTCCACACCACTCCCCGCCAGTATTTTTTTCTGGACACAACCCGTCACCAGATGTTAGTAATTGGATTTGGCTGAGGCCCTCTCAGACAAATAAACAAAGTAACGTCCCTTGCGGCCTAATATCCTCTGAAGCAGAGCGACGGCGAAGCAGCGTCATAACCACCGCACCACAGCTACCTGTCTGTCCACTGCCATTCTGCGCCGGAGATAACTTGCCTACTGTGGCCAAATGACCACTTGCCGAGGCCGACCGTCTACAGGGTAAACCTGGTCTACCTAAACGTTGAAGCTCAAGCGGCACGCGTGGCAGCTGGGCCAGTGTGTAGTGTGCGGCAGCGGTGATGGCCGCCGCTGTGTAGTGTACGGCAGAAGTGATGGCCGCCGCTGTGTAGTGTGCGGCAGAAGTGATGGCTGCCGCTGTGTAGTGTACGGCAGAAGTGATGGCCGCCGCTGTGTAGTGTGCGGCAGCGGTGATGGCCGCCGCTGTGTAGTGTACGGCAGAAGTGATGGCCGCCGCTGTGTAGTGAACGGCAGCAGCACTGTGTATGTAGAGTGCTTTAGTGTGCGGCAGCGGTGATGGCCGCCGCTGTGTAGTGTACGGCAGAAGTGATGGCCGCCGCTGTGTAGTGAACGGCAGCAGCACTGTGTAGTGTACGGCAGCAGTGGTGGCCGCCGCTGTGTAGTGTGCGGCAGCGGTGATGGCTGCCGCTGTGTAGTGTGCGGCAGCGGTGATGGCTGCCGCTGTGTAGTGTACGGCATCAGCGATGGCGGCCGCTGTGTAGTGTACGGCAGCGGTGATGGCCGCCGCTGTGTAGTGAACGGCATCAGCGATGGCGGCCGCTATGCAGTGTACGGCAGCGGTGATGGCCGCCGCTGTGTAGTGTACGGCATCAGCGATGGCGGCCGCTGTGTAGTGAACGGCAGCAGCACTGTGTAGTGTACGGCAGCAGTGGTGGCCGCCGGTGCTTCCGCTCTGATCAGTGTTTGTTAGCTGACGGGTGTGGCCACATCGTCACGTGCCTGTCACCTGAGTCACAGTCGGCTGGTGGTCGGCCGGCCAGCCGAGTGACTGGTGTGGCCACATCGTCACGTGCCTGTCACCTGAGTCACAGTCGACCGGTGGTCGGCCGGCCAGCCGAGTGACGGGTGTGGCCACATCGTCACGTGCCTGTCACCTGAGTCACAGTCGGCTGGTGGTCGGCCGGCCAGCCGAGTGACTGGTGTGGCCACATCGTCACGTGCTTTTCACCTGAGTCACAGTCGGCTGGTGGTCGGCCGGCCAGCCGAGTGACTGGTGTGGCCACATCGTCACGTGCCTGTCACCTGAGTCACAGTCGGCTGGTGGTCGGCCGGCCAGCCGAGTGACTGGTGTGGCCACACCGTCACGTGCCTGTCACCTGAGTCACAGTCGACCGGTGGTCGGCCGGCCAGCCGAGTGACTGGTGTGGCCACATCGTCACGTGCCTGTCACCTGAGTCACAGTCGACCGGTGGTCGGCCGGCCAGCCGAGTGACTGGTGTGGCCACACCGTCACGTGCCTGTCACCTGAGTCACAGTCGGCTGGTGGTCGGCCGGCCAGCCGAGTGACTGGTGTGGCCACATCGTCACGTGCCTGTCACCTGAGTCACAGTCGGCTGGTGGTCGGCCGGCCAGCCGAGTGACTGGTGTGGCCACACCGTCACGTGCCTGTCACCTGAGTCACAGTCGACCGGTGGTCGGCCGGCCAGCCGAGTGACTGGTGAGGCCACACCGTCACGTGCCTGTCACCTGAGTCACAGTCGACCGGTGGTCGGCCGGCCAGCCGAGTGACTGATGTGGCCACACCGTCACGTGCCTGTCACCTGAGTCACAGTCGACCGGTGGTCGGCTGGCCAGCCGAGTGACTGGTGTGGCCACACCGTCACGTGCCTGTCACCTGAGTCACAGTCGACCGGTGGTCGCCGGCCAGCCGAGTGACTGGTGGGCCACATCGTCACGTGCCTGTCACCTGAGTCACAGTCGGCTGGTGGTGGCCAGCCGAGTGACTGTTGTGGCCACACCGTCACGTGCCTGTCACCTGAGTCACAGTCGACCGGTGGTCGGCCGGCCAGCCGAGTGACTGGTGTGGCCACACCGTCACGTGCCTGTCACCTGAGTCACAGTCGGCTGGTGGTCGGCCGGCCAGCCGAGTGACTGGTGTGGCCACACCGTCACGTGCCTGTCACCTGAGTCACAGTCGACCGGTGGTCGGCCGGCCAGCCGAGTGACTGGTGTGGCCACACCGTCACGTGCCTGTCACCTGAGTCACAGTGTCACAGCCGACCGGTGGTCGGCCGGCCAGCCGAGTGACTGATGTGGCCACATCGTCACGTGCCTGTCACCTGAGTCACAGTCGACCGGTGGTCGGCCGGCCAGCCGAGTGACTGATGTGGCCACACCGTCACGTGCCTGTCACCTGAGTCACAGTCGACCGGTGGTCGGCCGGCCAGCCGAGTGACTGGTGTGGCCACACCGTCACGTGCCTGTCACCTGAGTCACAGTCGACCGGTGGTCGGCTGGCCAGCCGAGTGACTGATGTGGCCACACCGTCACGTGCCTGTCACCTGAGTCACAGTCGACCGGTGGTCGGCCGGCCAGCCGAGTGACTGTTGTGGCCACACCGTCACGTGCCTGTCACCTGAGTCACAGTCGACCGGTGGTCGGCCGGCCAGCCGAGTGACTGGTGTGGCCACATCGTCACGTGCCTGTCACCTGGATAGTAGTCACAGTCGACCGGTGGTCGGCCGGCCAGCCGAGTGACTGTTGTGGCCACATCGTCACGTGCCTGTCACCTGAGTCACAGTCGACCGGTGGTCGGCCGGCCAGCCGAGTGACTGTTGTGGCCACATCGTCACGTGCCTGTCACCTGAGTCACAGTCGACCGGTGGTCGGCTGGCCAGCCGAGTGACTGTTGTGGCCACATCGTCACGTGCCTGTCACCTGAGTCACAGTCGACCGGTGGTCGGCTGGCCAGCCGAGTGACTGGTGTGGCCACACCGTCACGTGCCTGTCACCTGAGTCACAGTCGACCGGTGGTCGGCCGGCCAGCCGAGTGACTGGTGTGGCCACATCGTCACGTGCCTGTCACCTGAGTCACAGTCGGCTGGTGGTCGGCCGGCCAGCCGAGTGACTGGTGTGGCCACATCGTCACGTGCCTGTCACCTGAGTCACAGTCGACCGGTGGTCGGCTGGCCAGCCGAGTGACTGGTGTGGCCACACCGTCACGTGCCTGTCACCTGAGTCACAGTGTCGACCGGTGGTCGGCTGGCCAGCCGAGTGACGGGTGTGGCCACATCGTCACGTGCCTGTCACCTGAGTCACAGTCGACCGGTGGTCGGCCGGCCAGCCGAGTGACTGGTGTGGCCACACCGTCACGTGCTTTTCACCTGAGTCACAGTCGACCGGTGGTCGGCCGGCCAGCCGAGTGCACTGCCGCATACGCTTCCGGCGCTGACAGCCATTGTGTCCCACTGTGTGAGCACGATCATGGCTCAGAGCGTATGGACACATCTCATTGGTCGGATATTGGAAACGAGGTCCGACTGTTGGGACGGAAGGTGCTGATTAGTCGGGGTTGTTCTTTCCTCAATGTCCCTCTGCTCTAAGGAGGTTGAATGCAAGGGACATGGGAGATGGGTAGGTGCCAGTTCCTAGAATGGGTGGTTGGGAGTTTCTGGAATGGGTGGTTGGGAGTTTCTGGAATGGATGGTTAGTGGTTCCTGGAATAGGTGGTTGGCAGTTCCTGGAATGGGTCGTTGGCAGTTTCTGGAATGCACATCTACCACCTGCGAAGTCGCATGTTATCTGCGATTTCAGCATGGGTTTTGGCTACATTGGAAGCAACTCGTCCCCCTCATACCAGTGACGGAACACGAATCTACACATGCGTCTTCCCTAGAATTTCCAAGAAGCACAACTGTGGTCAATTATCATTCCATCCAAGCTTCAGACGGTGCAGCCGAGCCGTAGATACCAATCGCATTCCTGCTTCCAACGGCGAAGTTTCTCTGAGATTTGAATTCCGACCGAACCTAGGTGGGTACACTGTATTTCCTCAACACGGGCAAGCTGCCAACTAAGGTGGAACAATTATTTGCTACATTCTGTAAAATTCGCTGTCGGTATGCGTCTTGTGTGTTAATTAAGTGACGTGAGCTCACGGGCGCCGCATCCGGTGGGGCAGACAAGGATGCCGACGTAGTCGTACATCCAGCTGAAATTCACTCACACCCTCCTTGGGATGTAAAAAGAACTTGTAAAACCAAACTGTGCCACTTTGATGTGCCCATATGAAACGCTTGTTAATTGCATGATTACCCCCTTGCTTTTGTCCTAGATCAGAGGACTTGAACACCATGATAACTAAAGAAGAATTTCTCACGAAGCCGTGATATATAATGCAATGTAAAAGCAAACATTGTTTTTAAATATATAACTGCTCGTCTAATTACAGTGGAACCTCATTATAACTATGGCAAGCTGGTACAGGTCTGCTGGCTTAGAGCAGGCAATGCTGCTGTTGAACAGAAGTGGTGTCACCGTCTTTCGTTTCGGTTCATTCGTTTCTGCAACATCGGTTATCGATTATTAATTTTCAATGATGCGCCAAGTTGGGGAGATATCCGCCGTACGAACACCGACTGAGGTCAAAAGCAAACTGTCCTAGGTTCGGAGCCATTCTGTACGCATTTGAGTCAGGTGTGTTCACCAGCTGTAATGACTGCCCATACCTAAAACGTTTCTATCATTCTGAGGCGTCACATTTACCTACCGCCACATAGTCTGTGACGTGAATTTCAATTCAGTTAGCGGATGAAATGAATCTTCGCAATGCAGCACCAGATGCCGTGCCACTACCAAGACCGCGTGAGTCCCTCCCTTTCAATTATGGCGAATTAGAGTTCATTATCAAGTTTTTGTGATCCGTGACGCTCTCCATGGTTTCCGTCGCGCAATTCACACCTCCGTGATCATCTCCATCATAGGCTGTGGCAAAAACTCGATAAATCGGGCCTGTCGCGCGGACAAAAAAGCGGGCTGCACAATGGGTGTCGTGACCGATTACGAAGCTTGTCTCAATGGCTGCCTGGAATGTGGCGCCAGACGGCAGCAGGGACGTCTGGAGTCCTCAGACGGCAGCAGGGACGTCTGGAGTCCTCAGACGGCTGCAGGGGCGTCTGGAGTCCTCAGACGGCTGCAGGGGCGTCTGGAGTCTTCAGACGGCAGCAGGGACGTCTGGAGTCTTCAGACGGCAGCAGGGGCGTCTGGGGGTCTTCAGACGGCAGCAGGGGCGTCTGGAGTCTTCAGACGGCAGCAGGGGCATCTGGAGTCTTCAGACGGCAGCAGGGACGTCTGGGGTCTTCAGACGACAGCAAGGTGACTGACATCTTTAGTGGGGAACGGAGGAGTCAGTAACATGTAGACGGAAGCAGGAGCATCGTAAATCTTGACACGGTAGCGTAGTGGAAGATATTCAGCCAGCAGTACGGCGTTGTGAATCTTCATACGGTAGCACGGCAGTGTAAAATAATTGACCATGTGACCTGGAAATTCACAGTTAATGGAATTGTGCTATTTCATCCTTGTCTTAGGTTTTTACCAATTTACTACATGTGTGGGCAGTCATTATACACATGACTGCAAAAAAATGTAAAATGCATGTGACTGAATTGAAGGGCATTCCAATTTTTTCATCCTTAAGTGGTGATCCTTTATTTTCTTCCAATCTTTCACTATTCCCAAGCAACTTCTTTCTTCATCCACACAGTTAATGGTGAAGTAATTTGATGACACTGTAGCACGGGCATTGGACTTTTTTTTTCGACAGGAGCATCGACTACATGACGTCAGATCAGGGGAGCAGACGGTGTCTGGGGGTACCTCAGACTGTGTCTGGGGGTACCTCAGACTGTGTATGGGGTACCTCAGACTGTGTCTGGGGGTACCTCAGACGGTGTCCGGAGGTACCTCAGACGGTGTCTGGAGGTACCTCAGACGGTGCCTGGGGTACCTCAGACGGTGTGTGGGGGTACCTCGGACTATGTCTGGAGATACCTCAGACTGTGTCTGGAGATACCTCAGACTGTGTCTGGAGGTACCTCAGAATGTGTCTGGGTGTACCTCAGACGGTGGCTAGGGTACCTCGGACGGTGTCTGGGTGTACCTCAGACTGTGTCTGAGGGTACCTCAGACTGTGTCTGAGGGTACCTCAGACTGTGTGAGGGTACCTCAGACGGTGTCTGGAGGTACCTCAGACTGTGTCTGGGTACCTCAGACTGTGTCTGGGTGTACCTCAGACTGTGTCTGGATGTACCTCAGACTGTGTCTGGGTGTACCTCAGACGGTGGCTAGGGTACATCGGACGGTGTCTGGGTGTACCTCAGACTGTGTCTGGAGGTACCTCAGACGGTGGCTGGGTGTACCTCAGACGGTGGCTGGGTGTACCTCAGACGGTGTCTGGGTACTTCAGACGGTGTCTGGGTACCTCAGACGGTGTCTGGGGGTCTGAGGTACCTCAGTGTTGTCGGTGTTAGCTGGTGGTGGCGACATCGACAGCCGGGACTGAACACCACCAGCGGACGGCCGCCACGGCTGCCAGCCTTTTTACACGACATTCGTGGCGTGCCGACTGCCAAAGATCAAACGCTGGCCACTGCAGCCGAGCGACATCCGGCGCTCCTCAACACGGCAACCATCCCCACCACCAGTCTGGCCACCAGACACCTGTGGCCAGACCAGTGATACAGCCCCACCCGTCACATCTAACGGTAAATCACATCTAACAGAGCCACCGCCTCAACAGGCACCGAGGTCGGTGACGCGACCGGACTGATGTTTATGGGGCAAGTGCCGTTTTTAAGTAATTTGTGTCCACGCAACGTCATAGGGCTAATACTCAAGCCCCCAACGGTTGGAAGGTCACCCACCCCAACTGTTCTGCCGGTGGTCTGCTATGCCCGTGGTCTCCCTCATCCATGGGCATCGCGGCGGTGTGTGGCACCCTTTCCTATCTAACTCCGCCGCTCTCGCCTTCGCCCCCATGCGTGATCCCTCGCGACCGTCCTAATCTCCCTCGGCCGTATGTAATCAAGACGTCTTCGCCTCTTTTTACTTGGCGCAGGTCTCTGGAGCTGGTCATGAGGCTCTGATCATGCACCTGGACACGGCAGGACCGCAGGCTCTTCTCGGCGCACTTCCCGTGTCGGATAAGTGACACACGGCCAGATGTCCAGCAAGTGTAATGCGCTTGTCTATCTAGTCTACGCAGTTGAGTTTCCGCAGAGCAAAACGAGATCACGGATGCAAAGCTTCTTTTCATAATTACCAGAATCCTGCTTGTGGTGCTTCTGTCAGCAATTTACGTTACCTGTTACCAAGCAACACCCAATCCCTCTCCAACCACATACGTTCTCATCAGTGCCGCCCCACCCCACCGTCCCCTCCGGGGACGAGTAGCCTAGGGGTAAGTTGCTCGTCTCACAATCGAAAGGTTGTGGGTTCGAGTCTCACCTGTCGCCACTCTTCGCCCGCAAACCAATCAGCGTGAGAGATTAGCGACGCTACATGACTCAACGGTCGATGTGTCGTAAAAACCAATAACCAGCCAACCAACCACCATCCTCTCCAATATCGTCCCCTTCATGGTCCCCTCCAACACCGTCCACTTCATGGTCCCCTCCAACACCGTCCACTTCATGGTCCCTCCAACACCGTCCACTTCATGGTCCCTCCAACACCGTCCACTTCATGGTCCCCTCCAACACCGTCCACTTCATGGTCCCTCCAACACCGTCCGCTCCACCTACATCAAAGAATAGTACCACACGTGCCAACATGATATAACGTCTTAGCAATCACTTCGCAATGTAGACTACTTACTCGAGCTATGAGAGCTGATCTGGTAATGTGTATGGGTTTAAGGGCGCGCCAGCAGCTGGGGCCATTTTGTACCTACTATCTGGACATGGGTCAGCCTAGTCGTCAACTGGTGAGGGCAGCTGGTGAGGGCAGCTGGTGAGGGCAGCTGGTGAGGGCAGCTGGTGAGGGCAGCTGGTGAGGGCAGTTGTTGAGGGCAGCTGGTGAGGGCAGCTGGTGAGGGCAGGTGTTGAGAGTGTCTGGTGGTATTACCGCCACTGTGATGTCACCGTGACGTCACGACGAATGCAACCGCCGCGACCGTTAAGCCCGGCGACCATTTGAATGCTGGCTGCCGACCGGTCAGATTCAGGTTCCACTGGATTTTTGGCGCCATCGTAGCTGCGCCTGACCAGGTGATCTACCGTTGTCAGCCATCTTCCAATCCGGTCAACTGCAAAATGCAGACGGTGTAGGCGGTGTGCGGGCTGTGTCGGCTCGGCGACGGCGAAGGTGATGAGGCGGCGCGGTGCGCGACCCGGCGCCAGCTGATAGTCTGTCAGAGTTCCGGTACTGTACTGACACCACCCCTGACCCCGCCGTGACCCGGCACCAGCTGGTAGTCTGTCGGAGTAGTTGACACTGTACTGACAGCACCCCTAACCACACCGTGGCCCGGCACCAGCTGGTAGTCTGTCGGAGTAGTTGACACTGTACTGACAGCACCCCTGACCCCGCCGTGACCCGGCACCGCTGGTGTTGTGCCCCCCCCCCACACTGACGACGCACCCTACCACCGTACCCACGCTGTGTGGGAGTACACTGTACTGACAGCACCCCTGACCACACCGTGACCCGGCACCGCTGTGTCTGTCGGTAGTTGATACTGTACTGACACCACCCTGACCCTGCCGTGACCCGGCCGTGGTGTCTGTCGGAGTAGTTGACACTGTACTGACAGCACCCTGACCCACCGTGACCCGGCACCAGCTGGTGTCTGTCGGAGTAGTTGACACTGTACTGACAGCACCCTGACCCCGCCGTGACCCGGCACCAGCTGGTAGTCTGCCACTGTACTCCACCCCTGACCACACCGTGACCCGGCACCAGCTGGTAGTCTGTCGGAGTAGTTGACACTGTACTGACAGCACCCCTGACCACACCGTGACCCGGCACCAGCTGGTAGTCTGTCGGAGTAGTTGATACTGTACTGACACCACCCCTGACCCTGCCGTGACCCGGCACTAGCTGGTAGTCTAGTCAGAGTAGCTGGCACCCCTGCCTGACACACCGTGACCGTTGTGTGTTGAAACAGAGATCGTTTCTGGGCCGAGTCTCCCGCCGTCGTCGCTGTTGACCGAGTCTGCTGCCGAGTATGCCGCCACCTGACAACAGCAGCACGATCGTGCCCCTGGAAAAGTCCGTGTCTCCCTAGATAGTCGTCCCTGAACTGTGCTGACCTGCGACCGACCGGGCCGCACCTAGTCGTATGACGTCACCGAAGGCGACGTCAAGAAGCCGGCCGCACCGCGACGTTTTCGTTCGAAGTGTCCCTTTGGCCACTGCATGACTCTGTAGCCGCCCCTGTGTGACCTGAGCAATGGACCTAGCCGTACTCTCATATGAAGAACATTTAGTGCTGTCCAATGTCGATTCTGCGACTTCTTGAACACACTGGGATACCAAAGAAGGTTGGCAACTGCAGTCGCACTTAAATTGGACCTGTAGTAAGGAACCCGAATTTATAATTTAGCGTCGTCCAAATGTTTCACATGTCACTGTACGACGCGTTCACAAGAAGCCGGCCTGCATAGCAACCTTTGGGAAACGGCCACCAAAGCTGGTTCGGCTCTTTCGATGTTGCACAGCTTAGGTAATTATTGCACCATGCGCGCACCAACATTCGATATATGTGCCAGTATTCTGGCTCAGCTAACGACCCCATGCTGGTGCTCTGGGAAATGTGTGCCCCGTTCATTGTTGAAGCGTTCTTGAGCCCGCAATTTCCCGTCGAGATGCCAGATAGCTGTGTCTTGTCGGCATGGTGAAAGCCGCGGAATGTGAACGCGGGCGGAGCACAACGGAAGCCGGTGCCGAATCGCCCACACGAATCTCGCTGCTTTTTGCGGCACATGTGCAGCCGGCGGAACAACACGCGCGCCGTCGTGCTGTGCCTTTCCGGCGTGCTGTCGCGCTGTTTGTTCTGCCGGGGTACGTGGGGTGGCTGGTGACGGGGGTGACTGCCCAGCCACCGACCGTCGCAGTCGGGGTCATCGTCACCGAGCGATTCGCCAGGCTGCATCCCATCTGATGGTCACCACACAGTCGAGGGACGGAACAGTAAGCGGTTTCACGCGTGCGCCAGCGGAAAGTAATCGTCACGACATCCCAATGGCGCACTCTGGGCGTATTAATTACTTTGATCTGAAAACGTTCCGGTCGGATATTGGACCAATGTCCTATGTGAATACACGGAGTATGTTCAGTTTTCAACTTCAAGTTCTTGGACTAGTGGTAGCTTAATTGTGCACAAACCCAGCAAATGTACACCTACATCCGCGCCTGGAACGTCATCTGGTCGGAAATCTGGAAGTCATACCAAGCGAGCCTGACTTCGGAAGTAAACTTTGACAACAGCTGTTTGCCGAATTCAGCGATCTTCAAATGCCAAGTTTTCCGAGCAATTGACCGCTCTAATCAATATGACTAGTCAGCTCCAACTGCGGTAAGTGATTGGCCATTTATGGAAGCTATGACGAATCATAATCCACCTTTCAAGAAATGACGTCTTTATTTGTGCTCCGATTGCATCATTTACGACTGAAATATGTTAGGCGAGCCAACAAACAAGTTTGCTTCAGATGCGCATTTTTTGACGTGTTGCCATCTTTAGGATGCTGTAAGCAATTCATTCTTTATTCCTTCTTGCGAGTACGATATTAAAAGATAAGTCAATAGGCACCCCCAACCAGAGTAGGGATGCCGGAACGTATGGAGCGCTAGGGGGCAACGCCGCCCTTAAATACATACATTTTACATCAGCATTATGGCTGTGGCTGACAGGAATCCGCTCACAAGATTCTCGCTCCCCCCATCTAAGACTCACACGTCCACCGCTACCGAATCCTACTCACTGGATCTTATTCAGGTAGGAGTACAGCGAAATATAATTAAATTAATTAAGTCGTATGGCGCTGTACAGTGGACGCCATTAGAGCTAAACAAGCCGCTTGTAAAATGGATATAATTTAATATTTTCGGGAGCTCCGAGATGGAATCGTACCATCTGGAAATTATGTATCTTCGTATTTATTCATAATACGAGTACCTCAGCTATACAATAAAACGTTAAAAAACATATTCATCCGCAGGATGTATAATGCCACTTCATCCCTAATGTTGTACATTTGCTGGTAATACAATGACAAATTTATGTTATATCTGACAACTCTGAACTCCCGTGCCCTGGTGCCAGATGTGACCAGAGGTGGCCAGATTGGCTAGTTGCTTATGGGAGTAGGTTTTTTTTTAAACAATGCCGCTCTTTGAATATATTGTTTGAGTTTTACCTTGAATTTATTACTTTACAGTGATAACTTCTGGAACATTTCATATCCACAGATAAATTTCATGTATTTCAATGGCATGCCCTTCATACTAAACGAAGTCATCAACATTGTATCCCTGTGCTTGTTGGTCGTCATGATACGGGCTAGTGTCGTCCCGGAAAGAAACGTTCTGAGTGGACGGTGGCTCAGAGAGACTGGGAGGTCTTGGTCCCGGGGAGGGTAGTTAGGCTGGATGTAGACAGAGCGTCGGGTGTAGGGATGGCCAGTCAGATTCCAATCGGCTGACCAATGGTCGACGTGATGTCCTACCATCCCATTGTCTCATGCACCGTCATCCCATGTCGGTCCATCACACAGTCTGTCTCGCACTTGCCACCACTTTCCCGTCGTCGTGCACGAGTCTTTGTTGGCTCGAGTGTTGAACTCGGGATTTTTGGTACCCAGAGCTCAGCACCTTGACCTGTCGGCCATTTCCGCCCCTTTCTCGCCTGCTGTTGGGCGGTCAGCGTTCACACTTCCGTCCCATTGTCTTAGCGTTTCCTGCCTCCCAGCCATCTCACATGTTTCCTCAACGGGTGCCCCACACTCCTACTCCCTCAGTTTATCCCTTGTTCCCTGTGCTGTACTGCCTCCTCGCCCTGCCATCGTCTCTCCATGTCGACTTCTGTCGGGACGCGAGGGACGTGGGAACTTCATCCGACAAGCGTCCGTGTCCGCACCGGGGCGCCGGAACGTGACGAGCGAGTGTGGCTGGCGGCTTTTATGGCGCACTGGGCCGCGTGCTGCCCGACCTCCTGCCTGTACGTGCCTCCCACTGCCTGTACGTGCCTCCCACTGCCTGTACGTGCCTCCCACTGCCTGTACGTGCCTCCCACTGCCTGTACGTGCCTCCCACTGCCTGTACGTGCCTCCCACTGCCTGTACGTTCCTCCCACTGCCTGTACGTTCCTCTCACTGCCTGTACGTTCCTCTCACTGCCTGTCCGTTCCTCCCACTGCCTGTACGTTCCTCCCACTGCCTGTACGTTCCTCTCACTGCCTGTACGTGCCTCCCACTGCCTGTACGTGCCTCCCACTGCCTGTACGTTCCTCCCACTGCCTGTACGTTCCTCTCACTGCCTGTCCGCGTCTCCCACTGCCTGTCCGTTCCTCCCACTGCCTGTACGTTCCTCCCACTGCCTGTACGTGCCTCCCACTGCCTGTACGTGCCTCCCACTGCCTGTACGTGCCTCCCACTGCCTGTCCGTGCCTCCCACTGCCTGTACGTGCCTCCCACTGCCTGTACGTGCCTCCCACTGCCTGTCCGTTCCTCCCACTGCCTGTACGTGCCTCCCACTGCCTGTACGTGCCTCCCACTGCCTGTGTTCCTCCCACTGCCTGTCCGTGCCTCCCACTGCCTGTACGTGCCTCCCACTGCTCGTGCCTCCCACTGCCTGTACGTTCCTCCCACTGCCTGTACGTTCCTCCCACTGCCTGTACGTTCCTCCCACTGCCTGTACGTGCCTCCCACTGCCTGTACGTGCCTCCCACTGCCTGTCCGTTCCTCCCACTGCCTGTACGTGCCTCCCACTGCCTGTACGTGCCTCCCACTGCCTGTACGTTCCTCCCACTGCCTGTACGTGCCTCCCACTGCCTGTACGTGCCTCCCACTGCCTGTACGTGCCTCCCACTGCCTGTACGTGCCTCCCACTGCCTGTGCCTCCCACTGCCTGTCCGTGCCTCCACTGCCTGTACGTGCCTCCCACTGCCTGTACGTGCCTCCCACTGCCTTTACGTGCCTCCCACTGCCTGTACGTGCCTCCCACTGCCTGTCGTTCTCCCACTGCCTGTACGTCCTCCATCTTGCTCCCACTGCCTGTACGTTCCTCCCACTGCCTGTACGTTCCTCCCACTGCCTGTACGTGCCTCCCACTGCCTGTACGTGCCTCCCACTGCCTGTACGTGCCTCCCACTGCCTGTACGTGCCTCCCACTGCCTGTCCGTGCCTCCCACTGCCTGTACGTGCCTCCCACTGCCTGTACGTTCCTCCCACTGCCTGTACGTGCCTCCCACTGCCTGTACGTGCCTCCCACTGCCTGTACGTACGTGCCTCCCACTGCCTGTCGTCTCCCACGTGCCTTCCCACTGCCTGTACGTGCCTCCCACTGCCTGTACGTGCCTCCCACTGCCTGTACGTGCCTCCCACTGCCTGTACGTGCCTCCCACTGCCTGTATGCCTGTACGTGCCTCCCACTGCCTGTACGTGCTTCCCACTGCCTGTACGTCTTGCCTGTACGTTCCTCCCACTGCCTGTACGTTCCTCCCACTGCCTGTACGTTCCTCCCACTGCCTGTACGTGCCTCCCACTGCCTGTACGTTCCTCCCACTGCCGTGACTGTAGTCGCGCCAGGCTCTCCGTGCAGGGGTGCCCGATCCGTTACCCAGAGCGTGCCGGTGAAGGGGCACGTCTCTCCTCCCATGGACAGAGGTACCGGACCCGTGACGAAGAACGTACCGATGAAGGGGCACATGTCTCCTCCCATGGACAGAGGTACCGGACCCGTGAGGAAGAACGTACCGATGAAGGGTCACGTGTCCTCTCCCATGACGAGGCATTCCTGTGACAGAAAACAAGCCCGAGTGCATGCCCTTGAGTTTTTAGAAGTAGAAAGTAGAAAGTGCGCCTCTTCATGGACACTTAAATGTCCATGGAGAAGCGACTTTTCCCTTAACGGTTTCTCAATCATTGGTGCCCGCGGATAAATGGTGCCCTTCGAGACGAGTCCCTCTCGGCCATTAAAAGTCCCCAGTCCACCCTCGCCAAACAGGTATTTATGACTTGCTTTATCTGAGTAAGCTAGTTCATTATGCATTAATCTGCCACAGAGGAAATATTAAGGTGGAAGCTAAGACCTAATTCGACAATCCTTTCTACTTCTTCCATTACTGGAGGAAGCAGCCCATTCTCCATACTGCCAGCTTAGCACGTGCCAAATGTGATGAATATAAAATAGGTAGATACCTAGCCAGTTTCATACGTTCTACATGAAATTCATATTGAGATCACCAAGTTCATGAACGGATGATGCTCTGAACTAAAGAGAATTATGACGATTAAGTCATGATTGAATCACATAAGTGACAGGACATGTTAGACTCTGTCTAATATTTCAGTAATGTTTGTAACTGCACAGACTGCTTTGTTAAGAAATCCAGTGTTTCTCAGCTTCGTTGTATAGCAAGGAATAGTGAAGCCAAGCTTAGATTCAGCATCATCATGCTTGTAAATCTGTATCAGGTCATATACAAATGTGTTATTTTATATCGTATCCACAGTGATTTTACCCGACTACAAAGCGATGTATTACTGGCCACCTTTTCTCTTTTGAGGAAGTTATGGCATGATAATTGGGAATCAGGAAGCGCTGTAAAATGTTGGAAAAGTATTGACCCATCTTGTCACTGGTGCTGATAATGTGATCTTCACTTTGTTCTTATCGATTTTCTTATAATTTCAACCGGAAAAAGGCCAAGAGACCTCGAAACATTTGGTGGGTCACCGATGTTTTGAATTTGAACGAATTGTCTATTGTTGCACCTTAAAGTTCAGCACATTTTCCTGTTGATGAAATGCAGCGTGTCAATTGGTATGGATTATCGGCATTGAAAGGTCGAGACGAAATGCTAATTTGAAGCATATTTAACACGATGCTTGCGGAGTGAGAGTTGCGAATGTCCAAATTTTGGCACAGTTATACTGATAGCAGGCCAGTTTCCAATCGCGGTTAATACAGTGGTTGGAAAAGACTGCTGTTGAATTGTGATGTGAATTCTTATCACAAACCGTGCAACAGACTTAATATTTAATATTAAGTCTGACTTGTAAAAAAGTATTCATGTTTGGCAGCGGCGCACAACTTCTGCATCTGTCCACGGGATGTGGTCATGGTAGCGCGCCAAAAGTAAGGCGCCCTATTTGATTCCGAAGCCGTTTACGTACAAATGTCATTGTCTCGTTTTTTTCATGCATGCATGAGTGCAACTATCACTCATTCAGTGTGGTTCGTTGGTTGCTGTAGGGTTCATCTTGGGTGCTGCGCAATTATTTGCTAGCGAAACGTTGGGGTGTGTGGGTGGTGGGGCGGGGAAATGGGGGATAGGTTCTTATGCCCTTTGAGATGTGTTCAACTTCACCACAATATACTGTTCTCGATGTCGGCATTGTGCAACGATAAATTATCGTGCAATCAAAGTGCTGTTGCATACCGGCCAGTTGCTGGCATTATTCCCGGTATATCCTGATATCCGGTGGATCTTCTGATATCCTGTGGATCTTCTGATTTCTGTGTATCCTTTGATTTCCTGTGGATCTTCCGTTTATTTTTTGCAGGATGTTGAAACTAGGAACTGTGAAAACTCGTTGTACATCTATATCCGACACAGCTAGCTAGCGTTTCTCTTTGCGTCGATAAGCTGCTTACCTATGGCTCGTCCTCATTGAACAAAACCTCGTGGCGCCTGCTCTGAATTAAGTATAGTTTCCCGGCAATTCTTGGGACTATGCCAATCTTTGTTTGCGTGAGGCCACCCCGCTGTTTCCTGTTCCTCTGCAGGCGAACAAAATGGAGAAATATCAGCATTGCGTGCAAAAGCAGCCTCAAGGTGAACACGGCTGAAGAGCTATCCTGTTATTACTGTAGATGGGCGAGGCTGCTCCTTCACCTTGCTCACCCTCCGCTGTCCCGCTCTCGGATCTCTTCTATCATTGTGGCCGTCTCTCTGGATTCTGTTTCCTTTCCGCGGAGCTGGTAGCCTTGTGGCCCTCCCTAGATTGTCTTCTCTGTGTTTCCTTCTTGTGGAGCCGGTAGCCTTGCGGCTAGCGCTCGTGGCCGTCTCGGGCTCTGATCTTGGGCTCTGATCTCAGTCTCGGGCTCTGATCTCGCCGCTGCTGCTTGTGATCTCGGCTCTCCCATAACCATTCGGCGTGAGTGAGTGGCACCATTGCATTGCCACGCAGGTGCATGGCTATTCGGCGTGGGAGGGTAGTACCGTCCCTCTGCCCTCCCTCTCGTCATCTCGTCACCTTTTTCTCTCTGTCCTGTCCCAGTGGACCAGACCGTGTCGGAAAGGTGACGTCGAACGCGTGCCAGTACACCTTCAGAGCGGCGTGATGGGGTGGGAAAATGCAAATCTGACCTACAACTACCATTGCTGGTGTAAGAGCAGTCCCCACAACGTTGGATGTCACTGGTGTAAACGAGCCATTTTCGCCCAAACTACCGCTTTCCCTTTTACTTGGCTAGGTAGGATTGAGAGCATGTACTTAACTGGAGAGACATGTGAGGTTAGATCAGCCAAATGATCACCTAATCACGCAAAATTGTGCGTGCTTATGCTGTGACACATAGGTAGTCGCCTAGCAGCGACCGTGCTCTCTTCACCCCAAATAATGCCCTCTATCAGTGTCACGTGTCTCACCAGACAGCACATTTTAGTCAGTGATGGTGCCTCTGCAGATACTCGCGACTAAAAGATCGGCTCTGGTGGGAAGGCTGTCACGTTACGAACACTATCGGATCTATAGGGGACTAAGCACGGGGCCATAGTCTCCCCTTCAAAAAGCCGATTTTCCCGACTCTGCATGAAAAGAGCATTTCCCCGATGTCTAAGAACATGTTATGGGAGGAATCGTGGTTCAACCGGACTCGACGAATGTTAAGCATTCGCATCTCATTTTGTTTCGAAATCGGACGACAATTTTTCTTCTCATCCCCCCAACCGCGCCAAGTCCTGTTGATCGGAAAGACACCAATAACTGTCCTGGAGCCGCCTCTGGCTCGGGAGCGTCGGATACCCCTGCCTAGCCGCCTCTGGCTCTGGATACGATCACGTCGCATGACGACACCCTTCCTCAGTCTGTCCTGGAGCCGCCTCTGGCTCGGGATACGATCACGTCGCATGACTACACCCTTCCTCAGTCTGTCCTGGAGCTGCCTCTGGCTCGGGATACGATCACGTCGCATGACGACACCCTTCCTCAGTCTGTCCTGGAGCCGCCTCTGGCTCGGGATACGATCACGTCGCATGACTACACCCTTCCTCAGTATGTCCTGGAGCCGCCTCTGGCTCTGGATACGATCACGTCGCATGACGACACCCTTCCTCAGTCTGTCACGATACAATCAGCGGCCCGGCCTCGGCTGCCTTCGTCCGTCTCGCCGTGATGTGCTGTCTGTCTCTCAAAACCGGTCTTGGTGCCGCTGATCATGTCCGCTGACGGGCGCCGAATCGGAGCGTGTCTATCGTCTGACCGCTGCGGGCAGTGCCAGTTGTTCAGGCACAAAAAGCCGCCGCCAGGATGCTGGGCAGGAGTTGTCGAAGGCTTGCGATTGATGCTAGCTTCACTCAGCATGATCGTCAGTCTTGTGCTCCTTTATATCGTGGGGTATTCTTCGGATTCCCGTCACGGTTGGTAAGCTATAGGACTGCATGGACATGTCAATGCCGATACACGAAGGAGGAGAGAAGACCAAGAATCAACTGGAGAATCGAATAGAGCTATTAAGCTCACCAGAGTTAAGAATTAAGCTCGCAAGACTATCTGAAGTTAGCTCTATCTATATTACCTATATATACATTATTATTGGAAGGGAATTATAAGAATAATGTATAGATAGGTAGTTTGCAGAAGCAGAATAATAAATAAGAGGCCTGCAGACTAGCTCAATTCACCTATGTTGTCACTACCAACAACGATATATTGTTAAATAGCAATATATCGAAAGCGTACCACATATGGCAACAGAGGCTGAAACACCACCTGGAACACAAAACAGAAAACTTGTCAAGCCGGTTCGAGGTAGCGATATTTTCACCACCAACAGTGCATGACTAGTAGTGCAGTTCGATACATTATCAAAGGCGTCACCACCTTCAAGTCCCACCCACCCGCAGGGGCACCGGCTTCGGATGGTGAAGTGTTTAGTGACACGCGGACTCTAGCTGTGAATCTTTTCCATCCCCCGGATGAGGCACCACCTTTACGCGGTGGGGGGGATTGAGTGCCCCAATGACCCGGCGACCATGATACCGGCGGGGGGTGAGACCAGGAGTGCCTCACTCGTCCTTCAATCCATACGCTCCCATTCCAATTCCCATATCATCCCAACATCCATATCCTTCACCTGTCCCTGCAACACGTACTTTCCCTACTACGAGCAGGTAGGACAACTTCCCCGGCCCTGCCCACCAGCTCCGTTTTATCGGGGTAGCCACGCCCCCTCGGCCCGCCCCCCGGGGTTGACGGAGTCCTGGAGGTTGAGGTCCCCCGTCGCACGGTGCTAGTTGTGACGGGGGACCAACACACCTCTTTGGTCCCGATATCCCGGAGGGGCGGGCGGGCCCGTGGGGCCTCACACGGACCAAGTGGATGGTAGCCTCGGGCCGGGGACCTGGGACCTTCCCAGTGCCCGCCGGCCCGGCCGGCTGGGGTCAAGGGGTGGGCGGTGCTGGATCCCGGTCGCGGTGGTGAGTATCTCTCTCCCGACTGGGCAAAGGCGCCGCCTGCCCCGTATAGCTCCTCGGGCGCCTGGCGACCTCCCGTTCGCGGGACCCAGGCGTCCCCTCAGTAGGGCCCTATGCGATGGGGCGCCCGGGGAGTGGAAACAAAAAACGATGCATGGCAACTTCCAACATAAAGAACCCACCGGCCCCCTCCAGTAGGGGACAGACAACCCGAACTGCCAGAATTATGGGAGTAGCGCATGGAGGGCCCGGCCAACACGCGGGTCTGCCGACACCTCGCATTATCATCATCAAATCACTCGAAGAAAACATGAAACTTTCTCTGCTTACCCCGTTCCAAAGGAAGGAAGCATGTGACAAGCTAGGATCGGTGCTAAGGTGTGAAAAGCTCAGAGACGGAGGGCTTGAAGTTGAATTTGAAACTGCTGAGGACGCAAGGAGGGCGATGGACGCAACAGAAATCACGTACACAAAATGGTTCAAAACCAACAGACGAACATTCACCATACGTGTCGAGATTCAGCCCCACAACACAAAATATTACTCCAAAAGGATTTATAAACTGCTACGACCTAAGGGATGTTTCAGATGCCGACATTGTGGATGGCCTAAGGGAGTGCGGAGTAGTAGAGGCCCGTAGAATTTCAATTAGAAAAGGACAGGGATTACAACCCACAAACATCATCTTAACTTTCCGCATAACAGATCTTCCTGAGTTTATTTTCGTCGGATATGTCCGTGTGAAGGTCCGCGTATTTGTACTCCATCCCATGAGATGCTTCCGATGCTCCCGTTTTGGTCACACGCCACAACATTGTCGGAACTGAGAGACATGTGGACGGTGTGGATCTGCAGAGCATGTGCAAGATAAATGTAAGGCGAACAGTCCGCATTGTTCAAACTGCGGCCCAGGCCAAACACCCCATACCACCTATGATCGTTCTTGCCCCATTTTCTTGAGAGAAAAGAAATTAGGTACAATAAAAAGTTTCAAAAAGTCACATTCCGTGAGGCGCGTGATATCTACGAGGCAGCAAACCCGGGAATATCATATGCAGCAAATGTGAAGCTGAACTCCAGCGTCACACAACAGTCGCCGATGCAGTCGCACACGCACATGGGTGCCTCTCATCTTATAGCTCGACTCAGTGCCTTTGCAATGCTAGCCTTTGGTATTGAATGTACACCAATCGGAGAAAGAGCTCTGTCCTCTACCCGGACGGGGGAGAGGAAGTCCTCCGCTGCGGACCCAGTAGCGACTCCTCAAGGAGAGTGGGTCCAGGTCCAGCGAGGAAACAGACCTGCCCGTCCATCCACAACCAAACCCAACCCATCCGCAACCACTCCAATTCCTACCTCCAGCACTCCCCTCCCCTCCCTGCTTCCCGTTCCGCCCAGCACCCCTTCTCCCCCAGCACTCCTCCTCCGCCCAGGACTCCACTCTCGTTAGGGAAGAGCACAGGAGCTCTTCCGGACCAAGCCTCGAGACACAAACGTCTCAGAATCGCGTCGAACCGACGAGGATCCAATCCCTACCCGCCGCCGTCTCCAACCCTAAACCTGTCCAACCCATCCCTACACCCTCCCGAACCACCCCAACTCCCCCTCCCCCACCAACAAGTTCTGAGGAGAAGGCCGTGGCCCCTGGTCGGGTGCCGGTAGTAGCACCCTCAACGGCCCGACCACGCCTACCGATTGAGGTCTGCCCAGGGGCGCCGGACATGGGGGTTTCAGGCCGGACATCCCGAGCTGGGTCAAGGGATACGTCGCCAAGTGTAGAAAGACAGGATCTCGGGGCTTGCCCCCCATCGTCCCATCTCTCCAAGCCAGCTCTATCCATACCACAGGGACTGCGAAGGTGATGGAGCCACCCCCCTCACACCTCCCCAGGCAGGCCAGAAGCGTGCCTCGCCCTGGTCAGTCTCGCCGACCGGCGGAGTCAGTCCGAGAGCACGAGCGCGCACAACATCGAACCCGTGGGCCCAGGCTGGTTCGCTATGAACTGACATGTCTTAACCCCTTTTAACATAGCTCTTTATACAGACTTTACAATGGAACTGCAGGAGTTTTAGAAGCAGTGCCCATGACTTGCAGGCAGTTCTGAGCAGGGTCTGTCAGGTGGCATTCTGCCTTCAGGAGACCAAGCTGTCACCGAACATCGCAATTCAGGCGAAATGCTGCACCCTTCACCGAAAAGAAGTAGCATCCGACACTATTTCCCATGGTGAAATTCCACTAGGCATCCACCATAGTGTTCCTTCGCAACCACTTGGGATGAACACACGCCTCCAAGCCGTCGCTGCCAAGGTGCACTTCGGTCATAAAAGTATTTCATTATGTTGCATTTACCTGCCTCCGGGCACTTCATTTCCATCTAGTGAGCTGAAACTTCTTTGTTCTCAACTCCCGGAACCGAACCTTACTTTGTGACATAAAGACATAAAGATAGTGCAACTCTGACATAGGGCCCTTCTTGGTTGCACTCTGACTTCAATTCACATAATACCGTTTTGGGATGTGAAGATGTCAATGGGCGTGGACGTCTGATGGAGAAATTCCTACACGAGGAGTCGTTGGGTATTTTAAACACAGGTTCCAGAACGCACTTGACAATGCCGTCTGGACAGACTTCTGCGCTAGACCTGAGTGTCTGTAGTCCCCAACTTGTGCAAATGTTTGATTGGTCGGTTGATGCTGACCCTCTGGGAAGCGACCATTTTCCAATATGGCTGGAATACCCTGGGTCCTGGGGCAGAGGCCGCGGCGATAGAATCTTCGCAAAGCCAACTGGACGGACTACAGAACACATAGAAACAGCTTGCTCTGCTGATGGGCAGAATAAACCACACAGTATGGAACAATTTACATCACTGCTCCTACATTCTGCCTCCGCATGCATTCCTCGAACCTCAGGTGATCCACGGCGTACCCCAGTCCCATGGTGGACGGAGGAATGCGGATACGCCATACGCACAAGAAAGCGAGCTTATCGTAAATTCAGTAAAGATAGTAACACTATAAACATGGTTGACTTCCGGAGATCCAGGGCTTTTGCACGTCGCATTATAAGATCAGCAAAACAGGCCTTATGGCGAGAATATGTAAGTGAAATGAACAAGCAAACCCCGCCAGCACAAGTATGATCCAGAATAAAACGTTATTGCAGGCCAGCATTCATCCGTTCCCGTACCTGTCTTACGCATGGGTAATAGGGACGTGACCAAATCAGTGGATGTTGCCAACGAAATCGCCTGCTCCTTGTCAGAGCGTAGCCGTAGCAACGATTTGGACCCGCAAATTCTTGCGTCACAAGTTGCAATGTGAAAAGTTCCCTCCTGACTTTGTCACAACGGAAAATATATCGTATAACAAGCCATTCACAATGGCCGAACTAACTTCCGCCATAGCGAAGCTCAGAAGCGTATGTGAAGGTCTGGATATTATTCAAAACGAAATGATAAAGCATCTCCCTACATGTGCAATCGAAATATTTTAAAGCTTATTCAACCATCTGTGGCGACAAGACGACCTCCCAGTAGCCTGGCGAGAAGCCTTGGTGATACCATTGTTGAAGCCTGGCAAAAGTGGACTAGAACCGCTCCACTATCGTCCAATAGCACTCACCTCGTGTTTATGTAAGCTAATGGAACGATTGGTAACTACCAGTCTAACGTGGTTTTTAGAAGTGCATAATTTTTATCAGATGCACAATGCGGTTTTAGGAAGAACCGGACTTCCGTAGACCACATTTTAACACTGGACTCAGTAATACGTGTAGCGTTTAAGCAGAAACGACACGTCGGCGCTGTCTTTTTTTTACATAGAAGCGGCTTATGACACGACCTGGCGCCATGGCATTCTTGGAAAAGTATATAAATGTGGTGTCCGGGGTCAATGGGGATTTTTATACAGAACTTTCTCACAGACCGACATTTCTGTGTTCGTGTTGTCCACCAGCTATCCAGAAGATTTATACAGGAGAATGGCGTGCCACAGGGAAGTGTATTAAGTGTAGCACTGTTTGCCATAATGATGCATGATATTAGCGACGTACTTCCACCACAACTTGGTCGGTCTCTCTTTTTAGACGACTTCGCTATCTGGTGTAGCACAGCCAGGCTATCTGTTATGTCTAGACGACTCCAATTGGCCGTGAAGAAACTCGAGAGGTGGGGCGTAATGAATGGATTCCGATTTTCAACAGCAATAGACAACCGCAATGCATTTCTATCGCCGGCGAAACTGTCCAAAACTTTGTCTCAAGCTGTATAGCAGGCAGATACCGAGGCCACCTGCTGTGAAGTTCCTTGGAATCACTTTTGACTCGCGTCTTAGCTACAAGGAGCATTTGAAAGCACTCTGTGACAAGTGTTTTAAGTCGCTCAACATATTGAAGTGTGTTTCTCGCACTAGCTATGGAGCTGACTGGGATTCTCGTATTCTGCTTTACCGCTCACTGATACGTTCTAAGTTAGACTACGCCTGCTTTATCTACGACGGATCGCGCAAATCCGCCAAACGAACTCTGGACACTGTTCATCACACCGCTATTCGCATCGCGACCGGAGCATTCCGCACTTCGCCCACCGTGAACCTTTTAGCCGAAGCACACGAGCCACCTCTCTCTCTCCGCAGAGAAAGGCTCGGAATGCGGTACGCCTGCAAGCTCCGCCAAGTTCCCGACCATCCGGCTTTTTCGCACGTCTTTTCACGTCGACTATCGACCATTTTTCCAGGGGAACGAAATCTGAGTGTCGCCCCATTCGGTGTTCGAATTAGAAGACTCCTGCGGAAAGGTCGAGTTAAGCTTCGGGGAATTCGTACAGTCCAGAACATGGAGACCCCTCCATTGGAGATGATTACAACGGAGGTGGATATATCTCTTGCGAGGATCAGGAAATCCGATATCCCTCCAGCAGAATTTCGTGCACTGGCTCTCCAACATATTGAAACATTCCAGGAATGGATAGCCACGTATACTGACGGCTCTCGAACAGAGGATGGCGTTGGCGGCGCTTTTGTTTGCGGATCTGTCTCCCGCTCGTTTTCGCTCCCGACGTACGCATCGGTATACTCGTCGGAACTTGTGGCTATCACGAAAACTCTGTATTATATCGAAGTGTCTGGGGGTGATCGACATGTCATTTTCACCAACTCTTTAAGTAGTCTTATGACCCTGAACACGTTTTATCCATCAAACCCCCTTTTGCGGGATATTGTGAGCCGTCTTACCGATATGGAACGCCTTGGACGACGAGTTATTCTATGATGGCTTCCGAGCCACGTTGGCATTTCGGGTAATGAGTTGGCGGATGCTGCGGCGAAACGAGCGGCAAAGGCACCGTGCTCTCGAGCGGTGCCACTCCCCGCCACTGACCACTATCGAGAGGTGTCCACCTTCCTCCTAGACAAGTGGCAGGCTATGTGGGACGCGACGTCGGCGAACAAACTACGAACCATCAAACAACGTTTTCGACCATGGGGTTCGTCCTGTCACAAACGTCGACAAGAAGAGGTCACATTGTGCTGTCTCCGTATTGGGCATACTTATGCTACGCATGGGTATTTACTATGCAATGGCGACAATCCTCTGTGCTCAAGATGTTGTGCACCGCTAACAGTTCGCAACGTTTTGATATCGTGTCATCATTACGCTGATGAGCGCAGACGTCATCTTGGGTCTGACCAGGTGGATTCCCTTAGCGATATTCTCTCCGATAACTCGAGCATTGTCCAGTCGGAACGATTGATGGACTTCTTATCTTCAGTGTCATTCTCCGTAATATATTCTACTCGCTGATATGCATGGCATGTAAACTTTGTACCACAATAGGACCATTCTGACGGCTACGAACGATGTGAAGTTTGATACTGTACTTTGTTAGCTACAAGAGTTGTGGGCGCAAAATGACCTTAGTAGTCCATGCGCCCTTAAGCCCAAATAATCAATGAATCAATTATCTTTTCCATCCCGATCCATTTATCCCTTCGCTGTCAATGTCCGTTCACGGGCGACTCGTCGGTCGGAACTCCCAGATACTTTTACCCCAGTATATCTGCTTAACTGTGCAACAAGTAACAGTCTTCATGGGATGCTGTCCTCGCTAACAAATGTAAAGCAGTAGAACCTCTTCTGGGTGCATGGCTGTCTTGCTCGCAACGATCGAGGTATAAGGAGATGATTCTGTGTCGTTTACGTCCAGAACACACATTTTTCACATCACTACCTTCTCAGTTGGGACGAAGGACCAGCCTGTCCACGTTGCAACGATATCCTGTCCGTGGCTCATATTATCAACGCACGTCGTCACTTTGAACGGTACGCCACCACTTCTTTGAAACCCCATCGCCCACCCTGATCAAACTACCGGGAGACAGTTCGCTGTGTTGCCGAACTCTTCCCGTTTCTCTTTGCGCTTAGATTTGACGCGATGCACTCCAGCCAACAAAGGTAGCATTCGGACACCGAATATTTTCTGACATCGTAAAATAACTTCACCATGAAATATGTATGTTGTAACTCAGTCCTGTCATTTACTTGACGCCGATACGTTCACACTTGGTTCGACTGACGAAGTTATGGTCGCTGCATATTATTGCTGCATATGATCGCTGTTGATGCGCCCCTACAACCAAATAACAACAACAATCGCCTTCAAATGTCCGGTGTGATCCAGCCCGAGACGCGGATGAACGATTTGACCTTGACTGTCCGCTATTGCCCTCCCTGCCCCGGTATTACTCAAAAATGGCAGTTTCGGCCAAGGTGTCTGAGCAGTCCCGTTGTATGCTTTAATTTGGTCTTTTTCCGATTAAAACTGTCCACTTAGGTGCCCGAAAGCCGAGCCCCGGTATTCCTCTTTGTTTCTATTATCTTGCCAGAAAAAAACGCTGAAAACGCTCGTGATTGTCAAAGTGCGTTTTGGAATCCTGCAAATGTAACAATAACTATGCCTATCACGGATCATATTATTTTTCGTCAGCTTAATCGCGAGAACGCTAAAGGGCGTGAGTTCCTATCGGATGTTCTATGACTGACTTGTGTATCAACTTATTAACATGTTGATTGGATTAAAGTGCTTTTCTGAAGTTTCCCAGTTTTACAGGTTAGGTCGGACCCCACCAAAACAGCACTGGCGGCGGGTGGTGACTGAGGTGGATCAGCAGTGCAGTGTAAAAAAATTAACTTTGGGGCCAAAAAAAAATTAATAAAATTATGTTATTTTATTTTTTTTTTTTTTTTTTTTTTTTTTTTTTTTTTTTTTTTGGGGAATAATTTTATAAAAAAAAAAAAAAAAAAAAAAAAATTAATTTAAAAAAAAAAAATTTTTTTTTTTTTTTTTTTTTATGGGGATTTTTTTTTTTTTTTTTTTTTTTTTTTTTTTTAAAAAATTTTTTTTTTTTTTTTAAAATTTATTTTTTAAAAATTTTTTGCAGCAGTGGTGAGGTGTGGTGCCGGTGGTGGGTCAGCAGAGATGGCGGTGGTAGATCAGTAGTGACGGGGTCAGCAGCGGGAGAGAGGTGGTAGATCAGCGGCTTGTTAGTGCAATGTTGGTTCAGCGATGGTTGACTGACACCAGATGTGACGACGTCCAGCACTGTGCCACACGTCGCACGCTCGTCAACACCACACCGAGGAGACTGGACGAACCGTACACACTGGCTGCCATCGTCACCGACACCGACACCGACACACCGTCACCGACACTGACACTGACACCGACACTGACACTGACACTGACACCGCCGGCCACCGCCGTGGGCGGCACCCTCTCGGCTGGAGCTGTGGCTAATCGTGGGAACGCCGCGGATCCCATTACAATGGCGTGAGACTGGGCGTTTACGCGGCCCGACGTGGCGACGGCCGTTGACAGGACGCCGTTGTAGAGCGCTGCTGTGGCGGCTATCTCGGCAAACTGGGGGTTCGGCATGCCCTGGAGGGTGGGGTAGATGGGACGGGTCACTAACAGGACAGCCGCTGTTGTAGAGACCGTCTTGTCTTAGTTTGGGCGAGGCTCATCAGAGGCTGATAGGTCTCGTAAATCATTGGCGGTCTCGTCAGCAGCTGGTCAGTGTCGTCATGGTCCCATCAGCCGTTGGGAGGTCTAGTCTGGCACTGTGGTCAGATGGTGGGTCATGCCGCGAGACATTGGAGTATCTCGTCAGATGCTGGGAGGTCCCGTCAGCTGCCTGGTTGTATTCCGTCAGACCTGGGAAGTTCTCGCGGTTTGGTCGTACTGTGAGAACCGTATCCGGTACAAGTCGGACGAGTCCCACCAGAACTTGCACTCGACTCCGTGGGGCCTGACCTGACTGTTTCAGTGCAGCGATCACGTGCCAAGAGGACACTTCGTCAATCGGAACAAACCGCGTTGTCATGACTATCGGCTGCGGTCTGCCAGCTCGGCGCTCGGGGCGGTCCGGACGGTCTGGACGGTCTGGACGGTCTGGACGGTCTGGACGGTCTGGACGGTCTGGAGTGTCTGGAGTGTCTGGAGTGTCTGGAGTCTCTGGAGTCTCTGGAGTGTCTGGAGTGTCTGGACTGTCTGGACTGTCTGGACTGTCTGGAGTGTCTGGAGTGTCTGGAGTGTCTGGAGTGTCTGGAGTGTCTGGACTGTCTGGACTGTCTCGACTGTCTGGACGGTCTGGACGGTCTGGACGGTCTGGACTGTCTGGACTGTCTGGAGTGTCTCGACTGTCTGGACGGTCTGGGAGTCTGGACGGTCTGGAGGGTCTCGACTGTCTGGACGGTCTGGGTCTGGACGGTCTGGACGGTCTGGACTGTCTCGACTGTCTGGACGGTCTGGACGGTCTGGACGGTCTGGACGGTCTGGACGGTCTGGAGTGTCTCGACTGTCTGGACGGTCTGGGCAGTCTGGACGGTCTGGAGTGTCTGGACTGTCTGGGCAGTCTGGACGGTCTGGGCAGTCTGGACGGTCTGGACGGTCTGGGCAGTCTGGACTGTCTGGACGGTCTGGGCAGTCTGGACGGTCTGGAGTGCCTCGACTGTCTGGACGGTCTGGACGGTCTGGACGGTCTGGACGCTCCGGACGCTCCGGCTGGGTATCAGGGAGCTGAGCGGTCTGGGCGGTCCGGTTGGTCCGGCTGGGTACCAGGGAGCGTCGGCTGTCGGCTGAGCGGCTCGCGTGCGTGCCCACCACCAGTTACGCGACCGGTCAGGTTCGTCCGTCTGGCGTACCTGGCCGACCGCGGACGCCCGCCAGCGTGGGATGGATGACCGTGGGCTGCCAGATGACCCCGTCAGGCGGGCAGGGTGTGCTGCCAGATCACCTGCCAGGCGGCCGGTCATCTCCAGACGGCTTGCGAAGCCCACAAGGGGAACCGTTCCGCCGCGCCGACGGCCCATCACAGCGCGCGTCCGGTCTCCCGCCGCGGGAACGCCTGGGTGGGATTGCTGCCTGGAAGAATCCAAGTGCCACCAGGAATGCGGCGGTGTTTTCGCCCTGTGTTGCGGGTTTGACACCGGAGTTCGTGGCTCGTGACGCTTTGTGACCAACGATGCTCGGAGCGAATTCCATGGATTCGCCTTGCGTTGCTTAATTTGATGCGCCTCTCCGAAAAGCTTCGAAATCGACACACCTTAGTCCCGCCCCGCCGGTACCCGGCATGGGCGGGTACCGGCAGGGCCCATTGTCCTCACCGGTACCTGGCGTATCCCACTACCCCCTGTCCTCACTGGTACCTGGCATATCCCACTACCCCCTGTCCTTCACCGGTACCTGGCGTATCCCACTACCCCCTGTCCTCACCGGTACCTGGCGTATCCCACTACCCCCTGTCCTCACCGGTACCTGGCGTATCCCACTACCCCCTGTCCTCACCGGTACCTGGCGTATCCCACTACCCCCTGTCCCCACCGGTACCTGGCGTATCCCACTACCCCCTGTCCTCACCGGTACCTGGCGTATCCCACTACCCCCTATCCTCACCGGTACCTGGCGTATCCCACTACCCCCTGTCCCCACCGGTACCTGGCGTATCCCACTACCCCCTGTCCTCACCGGTACTTGGCGTATCCCACTACCCCCTGTCCTCACCGGTACCTGGCGTATCCCACTACCCCCTGTCCTCACCGGTACCTGGCGTATCCCACTACCCCCTGTCCTCACCGGTACCTGGCGTATCCCACTACCCCCTGGCCACGCCGGCACCGGCTCACCGGCAGGAATGACGCGCGTCCAAAGGAGTCGGAGACTGCGTGGCGAGGGGTGCGTCCCTCTCAGTCCTGTTGATGACGACGGCTTTAGTCACGCACAGACGGCAAAGGCGCCGCCATAATCGCCGCTCACGCTCGCAGCGGTGCGTGAATGGCAGTTGAGCTATGCGGTAGTCTTAAGTACTCAGCTTTCCTGATGAGATGGAAATGGAACTCTTTTTTGTAGGCTATGCGAAATGCATGGTGTTGACTGGTCTTAGAAAAGGCACGTACAAAGGACAAGATGATAAAAGCCATCCTTGGATTCTCATGATACAGTTTCATGGAAATCTGGATCGCAACAAAGTAATTCTGGCAGCTACACGGTTGGTTTGGCCCAGAACCGAAGGCACCTTCGCGTGGGCTGACCAGCGTTCCACAAAGGTATCTGGCTACGCTTCACGATTTGAAGCCTTCTCATGATTCTCACGAATCAGCTTCATAAAGATATGCACTTGATAACTATTTACGTACAACTACTTGTACTGTCAGCTGGTCTGGAGCCGGAGATTCTCTATGAACTGGGTCTTAAATAGTTCATTCGATGAACTGGGCGTCTTAAATAGTCCGCTACCATTGCCTGGTAAGTTAGGGCTTCGAGTATTTATGGGCCATGGCAATACCGATATCACGTGTTCACATGTGACCGATGCCTAGGTTGCGATTTGTGTGTGACGTTGTCATGCCATTAATTTTCTTTTATCGACTGCACAATTGGATGCGGGTTCACCTGAAGGGCGGCATATGTGATGGAACAGGCTAGGGGCCTTCATGGATATGACACTGCAGCAGCTAGGGTTCGCCTGGCATCATTCGCACCTGATGTGACTCAGTATGCTATTGACCGTTCAAGGCGGAAGAGTTGCCACCTATCGGCAGAGACGTTAAACTACTGTGTGTCATATAAAGGTGTGACGCATCTGGCGTGCTACCAAAAAACGACGTGAAAACAAGAATGCAAACAATACAGAATGACATCCATGCATTATATTTGTATACTGCTGACTGATCCTCATTACACTCCAATGTGCACAAGTACCTGGTCACTCTTTACCACTGCTATTTCATCCAGATTTTCATACTTCTCTGCCTAAGTTCTCAGTGGAAAATGATCAGTGTAAATCCACATAAGGGTGAAATTCAGTCCAAAGCGCAGGGTAAATATCAATATAATCATCAAAATACATTACCAGTGAATGCACATGCAGCTGGCTGCATTATTTGTTTTTAAGTAACAGTGTTGTGATTAGGAACTACCTCCACAAAATGTGCGAAATTAGGTATCTCAGAACAAAGGAAAAAGGTACAAGTGTGAATATGCTGCTCGATCAAAATTGTGTTTAAAGAACTTATGTCATGCTAAGGGACAGCATTTCCATGACAAATTTGGACATCCTGCTGGACTCATTTCGACATCTCACACCTAACGAAAAGCCATTATTTTGGCTCTGCTTAGCATTCGGAGTAAACAAATCCATGAAAGCAACGCAGTTCAATCAGATATTCGCAACATCAATAATTCCACAAGGCTTTCACATTTGCATGATGAGGCTACGCATATATGGAATTTCTGATTTCATCATTGGTCAGAGCCTTCTGGGTTTATGCCCTGCTAATGCTAATTTGCCATTTCAATATTCGATCTGTACACTTCTGCCAATCATAACAATCACTCAATCCTTCATTTTCTTCACCTGTTTAGGTAGAGCAGCAGGGCAATGCAATGCTTGCAGCTTTATGAGAAGCCAGCTTTGCATGAGCACTGAACCCAGAATCTCCCACACTCCACCACAGCATGCAGCTCATGGAGCTTCTCGCGTAGGTGGCTAGTTTGTATGCAATGCCTCCACCATAACCTTGGCTGGTTCTTTCCAAATCTTACTACAAGAAATCATGTATTCTGCATATAGTACAGGTTCGCCCTCGATGGCACCACGGTTTTTATCTCAGGTACGCATATTTTTCATCTGCCACATAGCCGCCATCTTGACATTTTGCACTGCCATCTAGCGGCAGGTTGAACGGTGAATAGTCTCGGGTCATAGCACACCCGGAATCATATTTCATGTGAGGGTATTATAGTGAGTGGTAGGTGATAACCTTCGAAGAACATTATCACTATGTTTGTCAGCTTAAATGACCCGCGAGCGTCAGACTGGTAGCAGGGTCGGAGCTTGTAAAAAAAAGTGTAGGTAGGGCTCAATGCATAGAAACAAATAGGAGGATACGAATCGGTCGAGAAGGCACTCCATTGGGTCCCATGCTGAAATCCGAAATTATTTGTGGATGAGCGGGGGAGTGGGACGCTTGAGCTCTCCCCGTGACACCATTGGTATATTATTTGTTTAGAGTCAGGACATCATTTTCACAGATTGGCTCCGAATAGTGGATGCCGATCTCTCAACGCCTCACTGAATATCTTGTGCGTGTCGGTAAGCGAAGCACTGTTCATGGCCATCACTAGTCTGCCGTTGTTTTCGTTTTGTTGTGTATTTTGGCACATCTCCTGGGAGGTTTGTCGTCGCCACCCCCACTGCGTCAGCATCACCGCAGTAACTGGGATGTTTGTGGTTCCGTAAGTATCGGATGGGTTACTCCGTGTGAGGTGTTTGACTTTCGTATATCAGTGAGACCCATCCACCGTACCGCCGGAGCTGTGATTCGTGCTGCAGCGAGGGCAACACTTTCCCTTCCCCCTCACTCTCCCCTCCTCCGACGTTAGAGAACAACCCTGCGCCGGGCTGGTGACGCCCCGTGCCGCGGCGGGGCACCTCACCACGTGCCGCGGGGCACCTCATTACGAGCCGCGGGTGGGCACCTCACCACGTGCCGCGGTGGAGCACCTCGCCACGTGCCGCGGTGGAGCACCTCACCACGTGCCGCGGGGCACCTCACCACATGCCGCGGGGCACCCCACTACGAGCCACGGGGCATCTCACTACGAGCTGCAGCGGGGCACCTCATTACGAGCCGCGGGTGGGCACCTCATCACGTGCCGCGGTGGGGCACCTCACCACGTGCCGAGGCGAGACTCCTCGCTGCTGCGGAGGCTGGTGAGAGATGGTGCCGGCGGCGCCTCATCTGCATACATTACTGTCGCCCCACCTGGCGCCTGGTGTGCACGCTGGGTGCGGGCGGTGCGGCGGGCCGTGTAGGGCCGGCTGGGCACCGGCCGGTACGGTACACACCGGCCGGCTGGAGGGGTGTACCTGCCCTCGCCCGCTGTCCGCCGCGGCCCCCCCCCCCCCCCCCCCCCCGCCCGCCCCCCCCCGCCGCCGGCCGCCCGCCGCCCGCCGCCCGCCGCCCGCCGCCCGCCGCCCGCCGCGCCGCCCGCCGCCCGCCGCCCGCCCCCGCCGCCCGCCGCCCCCCCGCCGCCCGCCGCCCCCGCCCGCCGCCGCCCCGCCCCGCCGGCCGCCGCCCGCCGCCGCCCCGCCGCCCGCCGCCGCCGCCGCGGCGCCGGCCGCCGCCCGCCGGCCGCCGCCCGCCGGCCGCCGCCAGACTCACCCCGACGCTGCCGTGCTCCCCACTCCGCTAATCCTATTTGTGCCGCCTGTGGGAGCGATAAAGCCGGCTGGCCAGAAAATAGCGCCGCCTCGGTCCGCTGCTAGCCTTGTGACACTGACTGACACCAAACTCACGTGCCGCCGCCTCGTTCAGCTGCTAGTCTTGTGACACTGACTGACACCAAACTCTCGTGCCGCCGCCTCGGTCGACCGGCAGTCTTGTGACACCGACTGACACCAATATCACGCGCCGCCGCCTCGGTCGGACGCCAGTCTTGTGACACTGACTGACACTGAGCTCGCGTGCTGCTGGCTGTACATGTCTTGCCAGTGTAACAGTTGTCGTGTAATGATGCGAGACGTATCTGGGAACAAGGCCATTTATCCAAGCTTGGGATTGACAAAATTCGGTCTAAGCCCTCTTACGAACATGACGATTTTATAAATTACTCAGCTGTTTTACTTGGATTTCTTTTTCTTCGTAAATGAGTTGTTTGCGATCACCATACAGAAGCTTATGCCTTTTGTATGGTGATAACCATTCTGAACTAAGCAACTTTTCATAATCGTGCAGGTGTTCTTAAGTTGGTTACCAAACTGAAGCAAGTATTTCATCTGTTTGTGTTTGTTTTCGGAGAATTACCCACCCATGCTGCATAGTTACCAGCCCGTGCCCGCCGTGCTCCGAGCCCCCCCCCCCCACCCCTCCACCCCGAGTCGGTAGCTGCAGGAGCCAATGTGCCGCCGGCACCGGCCCGGCCTGGTCAGCGCATGTTGTTGTTGTGGGGATAATTTGAGGGCCTTCTTTACGTGTCACCGCGTCGCTGTCGGCTCTCATCGCAGCACCTCTGGCTTCCGTCTCTATCGGCTCTCATCTGTCTGTCTGATAAGACAGACAGATGTATGTCATCTGTCTGTCTGTATGTGCCTGTCTGTGTCTGTCTGTGTCTATGTATCTGTTCGTCTGTGTCTGTCGTTGTGTCTGTTTCTGTGTATGTGTGTGTGTCTGTGCCTCTGCCTGTGTCTGTGTCTGTGTCTGTGTCTGTGTCTGTATCTGTATCTGTATTTGTGTCTGTGTCTGTCTGTGTCGGTCTGTCTGTGTGTAAAATAAATTTAATCCAAGTGCTTGCTTGGGTGGTTTTATGAACCAGGGTCTACTGCTAAGTAGAGCTTGTTGCGTGAACACTGGGCCCACCACCCGATCCATTATTTCCAGTTCAACGGCAGAATTTTGACCGAAAGTTTAATCGGGTCCTTATCGGGTTAGGTACCAACTGACACTCCCAGCCGGGGGCAAAATGCGAGCGCGCGTAGCGACTCGAACCCCGTGGTGCCAGAACAGGAGAGGCCAGTGCAAGCAAGCGTTCTGACAAACTGAGCTATCGGGGTGCCTCTGTCTCCGTGTCTCTGCCTCTGTCTCTCTGTACCTTGTCTCTTTGTATCTATATCTGTATTTGTCTGTCTTCGTCTCGTCCTCTGATACTGAGCTCCCAGGTTTCTCCGTGGGGAAATGTTTTTTCTTCTGTTTTTCGTTTGGTATCTGTGTTGAAAGATCGGTTCTGATCCACACTGCCCTCCATAGCCACTGATTGCACTGTCCCCCATGTTTTGTTCTTAGTCCGGTGTCGTTTCCTCAGTGTTCAGTGATGTGCTGGGTAGGTCACATCATCGACCTTAGTACCAGCCACATTAGTCGTTCTCCGAATTAGTGTCACCCAATGACTCTCTCACACACACACACCCACATACATGCATCTGGTCCCCGTCCTAGTCTGCTTTCCCCTGTCCCGTCTTTTCATCAGTGGTAAGGCTGCCCCTGCTGGCATTGCAAAAAAGGCCGGCCCACCGTCTGCCCGACCACTGGCAATCATTGGTATTCATGAGCCCACTTCTACGCTTTGTAAGTGGATTATGCGAATGTCAGGGTTGTATTAGGCTGTTTTTGGCGTTTTCTCTTCTCGGAATAGCTGTCCGGGGCGCCGCTGTTGCGGCCTTAGACTGGCCGATATACATTGACCGTCTTGGACGCCGCTGCCGCGGTCCGAGATTGACCGACACCAGTGGCGCATCGGGGGGGGCAGGGGGCCCGGCCCCCCATGAGACCAAAGTGCCCTTTTAGCCAAGTACCCTTTTGACCGAAAAGTGCCCTCTTGGCCAGAATGTTCCAAATTTAGCCCAAAAATCACCTGCCTTATGTGCTCCGCCGGTGCCGAAGGTGCCCTTTGGGCACAAAACTGCCCTTTTGGCCTAAAAGTACATTCCCCTGTGCCCTTCCCTGTCCTATGCGTCATGGAAAATTCACGCCCCCTTCCACGGTCAACAAGCCTTCCAGTGTGCCTCGGGCCGCAAAGTGCCCTTTTGGAGCCGGTCAAGTGCCCTTTTCGGTTCGGGCCCCTCATGGAAAAATCCTGTGTGCACGCCTGACCGACACACTTCCGCCACGGTCCAAGACTGGCCAACACACCGCTGCCACAGTCCAAGACTGGCCGACACACCGCTGCCACGGTCCAAGACTGGCTGACACACCGCCGCCACGGTCCAAGACTGGCCGACACACCGCTGCCACGGTCCAAGACTGGCCGACACACCTGCCACGGAGTGGCCGACACACCGCCGCCACGGTCAGACTGGCTACCCTGCCCGGTCCATGCCCACTGCCACGGTCCAAGACTGGCCGACACACCGCTGCCACGGTCCAAGACTGGCTGACATACCGCCGCCACGGTCCAAGACTGGCCGATCCACATCGGCCGTCCAGGACACCGCTGCCGCAGTCTAAGATTGACCGTCATTGACTTACCTCGGTGGCCAACGTGGTTCGAGAAATTGTACCAAAACTACCAACTTAATTGTTGTGTAACATTGCATTATGCACAAGTTTCAACCCTTACCGCTAACTATAACAAGCCACTTTCGCAGATGAGAGCGACGAGGCAGGTGCTAGTATTGATATTTTTGTGGATAGATATAATTCCCTGCTGAAGTGACAATAGTAGTATTCATGTGCTAAAGAACATTGTATCTAGGAACGTGAAAGGAGATTTCCGTTGGATTTATAGCATGACATACGCTAATGAATCAGGGGAAGGATACGTTCCAAACACATGCCAGTGGGATGTTTTGTTGCCCTCGTATTTTTCCAACCACTCGACAAATTCCGTTCACTTAAAAGGCAAAGTAAAAAGCTCAGAGTTTTAGTGAGGATACATTATGTTGTTGACCTTGAGGTCACTGATAACAACCATGCAATGCTGATGAAGTAGAAGTGTTTCGACATCGTGAACCCACATTGCCATCTTCAATTTATAGGTTTCAACATGAAATCTGGAAGGTATCCATGGGAGAGAGTACTATTGGATCAGCGAAATCATGTGGGATGCCTGGTGATTTGTTCCAGTCGCCATGGCTGTGCAGGTAAAGGTCCTGCGATAGTAGAGCTTGGAGCAATATTGTGAACTGCATTAGCTGCTTGACATACTTTCGGTCGCTTGAGTCCGCATTAAAGCTGGACATTATTGGGATTTGGAGAATATTTGAGGCATCCAACCGCCAGGAAGATTGCGACGCCGCATGCGGGCCTCAATCACATTTGGAAGCTGGAGGAGCCCACTAAAATTCCTCCGATGCCCAATTGATTTCGGATTTCACAATACATTGAACAATACAGCATTGGAAAAATAGCAATTATAGCATAGCCACCTCCCTCTCCATCTTTTCCACCGAATGCTTTTATCCATTGGTCCTGTCATGCCCGGACGAAAATATATCTCCATGAGGTATCATTGCTTGTTAACCCCCTCAACACAGGAGTTCGGCATTTACTCTATGACATTTCGTGGTGAATATTGAGTATAAAATGAGTGCTGGCTTAACGAGATTCCTCAGCCATTGAGTGGGGTCCCCAATCAGAGTGTGTGCGCTCTACATCTAGTCGCATATTATGATGTGATCTGCTACACCACTCCAGCGATCGGCACACCCTTCGTCCGACATGTTACATGCTTAATTTCAATTCTCGTCCGGCTTATTTCATCCCTCCTCCGATTGCTTCAGCCGTCGTTCGGCCTGCTACA
Organism: Imbricaverruca yamaguchii; assembly: GCA_034440575.1. Lineage (NCBI taxonomy): Eukaryota > Metazoa > Arthropoda > Thecostraca > Neoverrucidae > Imbricaverruca > Imbricaverruca yamaguchii. The sequence goes on from JAOTOL010001568.1 coordinate 460,689, forward strand.
CCCCTCCCTCGTCCGGCCCGCTACGTCACTCACTAGCCACGTTCAGACCTGGCCCCACTTCCATGGCTGCTTCCCCCCTGGGCAGGTGAGGGCGTGCCGCCGGTCGTGCTGCCATACAGTGACAGCCGCCGTCACCTCTGTAGAGTCGGACCCCCACCGACTAACCACCCGGAGTCGTACAACTAACTAACGACAAAAAACTCGAATGTCCGGTCGTCTGAAGGTGTCTGGCCGTCTGTAATCGGCACCTTGAAACAAGCGCAGGTCTCAAACAAACGGCTGACCCAAACAAAAAAGACATGACAAACGACCCATATTGTCAAGGACGGAAGATAGCTAGTCTTGCCGTCAAGGATCATGCACCTCACGACCCACTGTCCCGGAACACACTCTGTCCACTGTCCACTGTCCACTGTCCCGGACACTCGTGAACGCATTATTCAACACCTTTTAGACACGCACAATTTGGTATTACTGAACACTGGAGAGCCAACTTTTTTCATCTCGGACAACACAGAAACTCCAATAGATTTAACGATTTGTTCTCCGGCTCTAGCCAACGACTTTGATTGGACGGTGGACGCCGACATTCACGATAGTGATCATTATCCAATAAAGTTAACATCAACATTTTCGAATGCGTCTGATACCACACCAAGTTTTATCCCACGTTGGAAAATTTCGAAAGCAGATGGGACCAAATTTCAGGAACTTTCACATACTCAATACAACCCCAATATTTCTCCAGTCGAAAACATCGACTCGCTTACAAATACATTTTTCGAGTCAGACTCCACAACTATTCTACTTCCAAAACCATTCACAAAAAGGAAACTAGTACCTTGGTGGTGTCAAGAAATTTCCAAAGCCATTGCCGTTAGAAAAAGAGCATTTAGGAAGTATTTACGACATCCCGATCAAGACAATTTAATCACCCGTAACCGTGAACGTGCGAGAACCCGCCGCATCATCCGCAATGCGAAGCGCCGTTCATGGTCCTCATATTTACAGCAGCTCACTTTTCAAACACCTTTAAGTAAAATATGGCAATTAATCCGACGTTTGGCCGGACGCTCCCCTTTTACATCTCTACTGGCCCTCAAAATACACAATCTCACCATTACGGACCCACAAACCATAGTAAATACCATAGCTGATACAATAGCCCACGATAGCTCCGATGAGAACTACCGTCCACATTTCTTACAAAATTCACAACACACTTTTCACATCAACCTCGACCTCTTTCATTCCTACAATAATGAGCGCTACAATGCTTCTTTTCATATTTCTGAACTAGAGAATGCCATTTCTTCCGCCGGGGCAGTTCAGTAGGGCCTGACAAATTACATTATTTCTTTCAACATTTATCTGACCACACCAAACAACGCATCTTATACAGATTTAACTCATTATAGTCAAATCACATATTTCCTGAAACATGGAAAAAAGCTATCATCCCCATTCCAAAACCCGGCAAAGACCATAGTATCCCAAATAATGTTCGACCAATTGCATTCACCAGTTGCTTATAAATTTTTTTGAACGAATAGTTACTAAAAGTCTGACTTGGCACCTGTACACAAATTCTCTACTATCTCCAATTCAGTGTGGTTTTCGACGAGGACGCAGCACAGTAGATCATCTAATTCGACTAGGAACTGACATTCGCCTAGGTTACAAAAAACATGAACACACAGTTGCAGTATTTTTAGACATAAGCAAGGCATACGATATGGTTTTCAAACCCGCATTACTATTAAAAATTCAACAATTCGGTATAAAAGGACATTTAGCACATTATTTAGTAGGCTTTTATCTGGTTTTCGACAATTCAGCATCAGGTGCCGGTCAACCATTTCCGATCCATATTTTCTCCAGAACGGCCTACCACAGGGAAGTTGTCTTTCACCAGTACTATTTTATTTAACATTATCATCAATGATCTTTTCGATGACATGCCTCCATATCATATTCACTTTTGCAGATGATAACGCAATTTGGTGCTCCGGCAAAAATTATGAACATTGTTTATTTCCCTTACAAAACGCACTTGACAGATTACACGAATGGTCATTGAAGCACGGTTTATTTTTTTTTCGGCCACACAATCTGCAACACAGATATTTAGTAAATCGACTCCCTGCCCAAACCCAGACACACCGCTTCACCTCGGGGGACAACCACATACCTTTTGCAACCTCACTTAAATTTCTAGGCATAATTTTAGACCGCAGACTTTCAATGCATAAACACTTCGAACACATCTGTAACAAGTGTTTTCACCGACTCAATTTATTTCGATGTATCACTTCTTCATCACCTGGAGTCGATCGCCATACACTTCTACTTCTCTACAGATCTTTAGTTCTACTCGTAATAGAATATGGATCCGTAGTATATGCCGGTGCCAGCACATCATCTTTAATGATTCTAGACATCATTGAAAACAAATTTCTCCGTATCGCACTGGGTGCAATGACTACTTCACCCATCAATTCTTTAGAAACCGAAGCAGGAATTCCTCCATTAGCTCTTCGACGAATGCAACAGACACTTAGGTATGCCTCAAAAATCCATTGTAACGAAAACCACCCAACACACACATCCTTACACGTTCTTCCAAACATACATCATGATTATCTCGGTCCAGCGGAAAAGATGGCCTCCCTATAGCTTCTCGGATAAAAACATTTTCTACACGACTTCAATATAATATTCCACACATTACTGCTATTACTCCACCAACTACACCACCGTAGCAGGCGGCTCAACGGCACATATCTTACCTAACCAACACCCCAAAATCACAACTTAGTCCAGAATATGCCAAACAAAAATTGCACCAGCTTCGGTCTCGATATCCCCAGGTTCCCTTCATCTTTACTGACGGATCTAAGGGTGCCAACACCACAGGAAACGCCATTGTTTCAGGAACTCACACAGCACAACATCGTCCACCAAACGGAACTTCTATTTTCATCGCCGAATTACACGCCATTCGAATTGCCCTTCGTTATATTCATGATCGTTTCATTTGTCACCCACTGCGCAGTGTCGTTATTTGTTCTGACTCGAAATCTGTTCTTCAATCACTTTCTTCATTTTCTCTCCCACCATTGCCATATTTCCATCTACGACACACTTCAAACACTTGACGTGATGGGCGTGAAGGTCAGTTTCCTGTGGGTGCGCAGCCACTGCGGTATCCCAGGAAAAAACCGACAAACTAACAAAAGAATCATTACAACTCTCGAACATTACAGAACTTCCACCACATTTTGACGCCATTAAATCATCAATACAAGATAAAATTCGACATTTATGGACCCAAAACTGGACCCAAAACACAAATCACACACAATTACGAATGGTCAAACCTAATGTCGAACCGTGGCCATCATCTTTTTAAAAAACCGACACGAAGAACAAGTTCTATCACGTTTACGCATCGGTCATACTTTTCTCACTCATCGATATATTTACACAGCTTCACCTCGACCTTCATGCCCATCATGCGACACCCATCTTACAATCACACATATACTCCTACATTGCCAAAAGTACCAGGACCCTCGAAGAACACTGACAAACTACTGCCGAACACCCAACATTGCCTTTTCTTTACCCATACTACTAGGAGACCACCACCTTTTCTAATGAAGTTACTTTGCATCTTTCTCCGACGAACAAACCTGCTACAGGAACTATAATGTAACTTTTACAGCATAGTACTTTCATTTCACGGCACGAAATGGCCTGAGGAGGCCGAAATGCCTATTTTAATAAAACAAAGGTGTATTGTGAATACGCAGCTTGTGATTTCAGTCACACCAAATTCGGTGTGAATACGCAGCTCGTGATGTCAGTGAAGTTGGCATCTAACGTGGACACAATGGTGTTTATGCTCATCACTAACCTTGTTTGGATGTCATTTTGGGATTAAATGTATTGTCATGTTTTGGCTGGTTGATACTTGTTCATGTTCACCAGTTTGCATGAACCAGCTACAGACACTGTTTACCGAGTTCAGTTTATGCGCCCCTGACATATAAATTTCGGCCAGATTCCATCATAGGGTGGCTGATGAATTTGGACCGTTTCGCCTATGTGCAAGAAATACTACTCTGGACATTATTTCAGGGTTTGGAATGTTACCCTGGCAGTGTCATAAAATTACTTCACCATTAACTGTGTGGATGAAGGAAGAAGTTGCTTGGGAATAGTGAAAGATTGGAAGAAAATACAGGATTGCCACTTAAGGATTAAAAAGCGGAATTCCTTTCACTTCAGTTACATGCATTTTACATTATATAGCAGTCGTGTGTGTGATGACTGCCCATACATCATGTGGCAAAATGGTAAAAACCTAAGACGAGGATGAAATAGCACAAGTCCATTAACTGTGAATTTCCAGGCCACATGGTTAATTATTTTACACTGTACCCTGGACACCGTTGTCAGGGTATGGAATTTTACTCTGGACTTTGTTGTCAGGATGTAGAATGTTACTATTTTGTGTGGAGTATTTTGCGGATGCTCCCTGGCCAATATTAACCCTTGTCGGACCAAGGGGCTCTCGAGAACCTCTCAGGTTTTCCGGGACAGCGGCCGAATAAGTAGACTCGGAGACCCAACGCACTCTGTGCCCGCTTACGTATCTGTTTGCATATCTTGTGCAATTTCCAGACCATTACCCTGGGATGGGTCAAAGCGAGTAATGCTTTAAAATCTTTGAATTTTCGCAATTCGGAACGTCTGCGCTACTCAGAACACGATGTTTTTCATCAAGACGAACACCTCTGCTATTTCGAAATTTGAGTCCAGGTCATTGTTACTAGTTTCAGGCTAAGTCAATTTCCGAATGAACGATTTGTTGACTTTTATTCTGTTTGCACGTTTTTTAATGGTTCTGTTGAAGGAGCCTGCACATATTTATTTTCATCTCTCTCTCCCCTCTTTCCCCCTCTCCCTCCCTCTCTCTCCCTCCCTCTCCCTCCCTCCCACTCTCCCTCCCTCTCCCCCTCTTACTCTCTTTCCCCTCTCCCCTCCCTCTCTCTGTCTCTCTCTTATTTCTCTCCCCTCTTTCCCCTCTCTCCCATATCTCTCCTCTCTCTCCCTCTCCCCTCTCCCCTCTCTTCCTTTCACCTCTCCACCTCTCTACCTCTCCCCTCTCTCCCTCTCCCCTCTCTCCCTCTCCCCTCTCTCCCTCTCCCCTCTCTACCTCTCTCACTCTCCCACTTTCCCACTCTTCCCCTCTCCCCCTCTGCGCTCTCCCACTATCCCTCCCCCTTCCCCTCTCCCCTCCCTCCTTAGCCAGTCGGCACAATATGTTTATAGTCCATTTAAGGCGGCGTGGATGATGCGTCGAGATGCCACCAATTTGTCGAGATGTCACCGATCTGTCGAGATGCCACTGAGCTGCCGATGTAGTCAGCATGTCCCGCAACAGGCTGTTCGTAGTTTCTGGGAAGGCATCTGGTCCCAATTCGATCCCATCCATCGTAGTTGTCATCAGAAGCAGTCGCAAATAGGCTGCCTTGGCTGCAGCTCGGTACCCATCTATATCACCGACCCATAATCTAATAGCCTGGGAATGCTGCAGATGACTAGCGTGGCCGACGTAACTTTAACTCAAACGTGAATGGCCTGGGTCGATTTTAATGCACATTGCTTTGCGGCCCGCTTAGCCGTCCACTTTGGGTGATCAACGACTCCATTTAACTGCGGGAAGCATTGCTAGCCACCATTGCCAGCCACCATTGCCAGCCACAATTGCTAGCCACCAGAAAGACAGAAAGCCCATTATCAGTGACATCGCAAAATGTCATAAATGCCATGGTCACATGGTATCGTGTGCGATATTATTCAGATAAACGTGAAAAGGTTGCAGCGAATCAAGGCAAACAAGGATAAAATGTAAAGCAAATAGAACAAACTTGCCGACTAGACCAGCTAGGACAGGGATCCGAAGCTGACCTGTGAACACTGGTAACAAGCATTCAATTTCTGACAGGATGAGTCACTGTTCTGCAAAGTGAAGCGTAACCTGAGACGTAAGGAAGCGATCCTTAGCTATAGCGTCCAGTACTAAAATACGACGGAGAGAAGATACGGAGATGCATTGCCTTTCAGCTCAAACCTTAGCTTCTGAATGGACCTGCTGGACGTTCTGCAAACATAGCACACATGCTCACACCAGGGAGCATCAGCTGGATGCAACCCACATCAGCTGGGTTCAGAACAAATCATTTGATAAAGCAGATCTGCTCATGCCACGAAATGCCACCCGACGATGCAGCAGATGAGCTCGGATCGAGGCAAGTTGTCTTAGGTCGGGGCAGATCAGAGCGGATGAAGGTTGATTGCATGAAGTCGGGACAGGTCCTGTTTTCATGGCAGATCGGTTCAATTAAAAACCAATCCTCCAGGTTCCCTCTTGTTTGTCAGGATCCGGCTGAAATTGGCGTTTGAACAAATCAGCCACACTTGAATCAGGGCAGCTGAAGTCGAATTATGGAGGGAAATTATAAGACGTGATGCTCGCGTGTAAGCATCATATAGGTGTTCGTCAATTCCATTCTTGACGGCTAATTTGATGTCGTAAAGCCAAGAAGAGACCGGCGAGCGCCGCGCTTCCAATACTGTACCATATGTATAGGGATTTCACCCAATTAGCGTAGTTCATCAAATGCTACTCATTGATCTTCGAGAGCACGAACACCAGTTACATAGTGGAAGCACCTTGACGTCGCGAGGGTTCGTAAAGCAAGGCTATCGTACTTATTATGGCTCCAGCTGGAGTGCATGCGACTGCTCGGGCAGATCCTCACTGTGCCCGGTCACCGGGGCCGATATGGTAGAGTTTTCTCGCCTCTGAAGCCATGCGGTATATCGGTGGGGATGTCAGCCAGCTATGCTATAGTCCGGTCTCGCTTGCGAAGCCGTGCGGTATATCGGTGGGGATGTCAACCAGCTATGCTCTAGTCCAGTCTCGCTTGTGAAGCCTTGCGGTATATCGGTGGGGATGTCAACCAGCTATGCTCTAGTCCAGTCTCGCTTGTGAAGCCTTGCGGTATATCGGTGGGGATGTCAGCCAGCTATGCTCTAGTCCTGTGTGGCTTCCCGCCTGTGAGGGCGTGCGGCATGTCTGCGGGTATGTCAGCTAGCTATACTCCACTCCAGTTTCGCTTCTCGCCAATCGCCGTAATTAGCGTCATCTCACCAACAAAGCACGCCACTCTAGTCAACAATGGATGGCCTCGGTCCCCCGTCCCCGCCGCCCGCTCTGCTCCCAGTGACTGCTGCGTCCGTGCCGTGCACCGTAGCACCAGTACGCGGTGTGGCGCGACGTTTTGAAGTGCAAATTTCGCCGTGCGGCTGTGCGGGACCTGAATGACGCCACGACATGGAGCTGCCCGGCTCGGGTCCGGACGTCAGCTGGCCTCTACACGCGCTCGGCTCACCCCAGCGATCGAATGAGCGCGCGGTACTTTGTGTCCAAAGGATCCGCTAATGTCCCGCTACATCCATAGAGCGCCGCTGGTGAGGAAGAGGGCCGCTGAATAGGACGCGATAGTGTCTGCTCTCGTCACAGGCGACGAATGACAGGCGACGGCGCCACCGACCGAACAGGGGCGACGGTGCCACCGACAGACCCCGGGCGACGGTGCCACCGACAGACCCCGGGCGACGGTGCCACCGACAGACCCGGGGCGACGGTGCCACCGACAGACCAGGGGTGACGGTGCCACCGACAGACCCGGGCGACGGTGCCGCCGACAGACCCGGGCGACGGTGCCACCGACAGACCCGGGCGACGGTGCCACCGACAGACCCGGGCGACGGTGCCGCCGACCGAACATGGGCGACGGTGCCACCGACAGACCCCGGGCGACGGTGCCGCCGACAGACCCGTGGCGACGGTGCCACCGACAGACCCGGGGTGACGGTGCCACCGACAGACCCGGGGTGACGGTGCCGCCGACAGACCAGGGGTGACGGTGCCACCGACAGACCCGTGGCGACGGTGCCACTGACAGACCAGGGGTGACGGTGCCACCGACAGACCCGGGGTGACGGTGCCACCGACAGACCCGGGGTGACGGTGCCACCGACAGACCAGGGGTGACGGTGCCACCGACAGACCAGGGGTGACGGTGCCACCGACAGACCCGTGGCGACGGTGCCACTGACAGACCAGGGGTGACGGTGCCACCGACAGACCCGGGGTGACGGTGCCACCGACAGACCAGGGGTGACGGTGCCACCGACAGACCCGGGCGACGGTGCCACCGACAGACCCGGGCGACGGTGCCGCCGACCGAACAGGGGCGACGGTGCCACCGACAGACCCCGGGCGACGGTGCCACCGACAGACCCGGGGCGACGGTGCCGCCGACAGACCCGGGGCGACGGTGCCACCGACAGACCCGGGGCGACGGTGCCACCGACAGACCCGGGGTGACGGTGCCACCGACAGACCCGGGGCGACGGTGCCGCCAACAGACCCCGGGCGACGGTGCCACCGACAGACCCGGGGCGACGGTGCCGCCGACAGACCCGGGCGACGGTGCCACCGACAGACCCGGGGCGACGGTGCCGCCAACAGACCCCGGGCGACGGTGCCACCGACAGACCCCGGGCGACGGTGCCGCCGACAGACCCGTGGCGACGGTGCCACCGACAGACCCGGGGTGACGGTGCCACCGACAGACCCGGGGTGACGGTGCCGCCGACAGACCAGGGGTGACGGTGCCACCGACAGACCCGTGGCGACGGTGCCACTGACAGACCAGGGGTGACGGTGCCACCGACAGACCCGGGGTGACGGTGCCACCGACAGACCCGGGGTGACGGTGCCACCGACAGACCAGGGGTGACGGTGCCACCGACAGACCCGTGGCGACGGTGCCACTGACAGACCAGGGGTGACGGTGCCACCGACAGACCCGGGGTGACGGTGCCACCGACAGACCAGGGGTGACGGTGCCACCGACAGACCCGGGCGACGGTGCCACTGACAGACCAGGGGTGACGGTGCCACCGACAGACCCGGGGTGACGGTGCCACCGACAGACCCGGGGTGACGGTGCCACCGACAGACCAGGGGTGACGGTGCCACCGACAGACCCGTGGCGACGGTGCCACTGACAGACCAGGGGTGACGGTGCCACCGACAGACCCGGGGTGACGGTGCCACCGACAGACCAGGGGTGACGGTGCCACCGACAGACCCGGGCGACGGTGCCGCCGACAGACCCGGGCGACGGTGCCACCGACAGACCCGGGGCGACGGTGCCGCCAACAGACCAGGGGTGACGGTGCCGCCGACAGACCAGGGGTGACGGTGCCACCGACAGACCAGGGGTGACGGTGCCACCGACAGACCAGGGGTGACGGTGCCACCGACAGACCAGGGGTGACGGTGCCACCGACAGACCCGGGGCGACGGTGCCACCGACAGACCAGGGGTGACGGTGCCACCGACAGACCCGGGGTGACGGTGCCACCGACAGACCAGGGGTGACGGTGCCACCGACAGACCCGGGGCGACGGTGCCGCCGACAGACCCGGGCGACGGTGCCACCGACAGACCCGGGGCGACGGTACCGCCAACAGACCCGGGGCGACGGTGCCACCGACAGACCCCGGGCGACGGTGCCACCGACAGACCCGGGGTGACGGTGCCGCCGACAGACCAGGGGTGACGGTGCCACCGACAGACCAGGGGTGACGGTGCCACCGACAGACCAGGGCGACGGTGCCGCCGACAGACCCGGGCGACGGTGCCACCGACAGACCCGGGGCGACGGTGCCGCCAACAGACCCGGGGCGACGGTGCCACCGACAGACCCGGGGCGACGGTGCCGCCGACAGACCCGGGGCGACGGTGCCACCGACAGACCAGGGGCGACGGTGCCGCCGACAGACCCGGGGTGACGGTGCCGCCGACCGAACCGGGCGACGGCTGTCCTTTAGCGTGCTCAGAGACTGAATTCGATCATCAACATTAACCCATGGGCTCGAGGATGTCCATAAGCCGCGATACTGAGTGCGGGGCCTGAGGCTGCACCTGAGCCAAAAGACTGAAGGCGGAGCCGAAGGCTGTATCTAAGCCTGGAGGATGGGCGCGGGCCGGAGACTGTCCCTGAGCCCGGGATTAATACGGCGGCCGAGGCTGTTCTGCAACCACAAGACTAAACCAGAAGCCAGAGGTCTGAGACTGTTCACAAGCCCAGAAACTGGGAACGAGACTTCAGCCTGGTACCTGATACCAGAAACCAAACCCAAGGTCATGAAAGAGCCCATGGGCTGTTCCCGAACCCCGCAGCTGCTCAGAGCTGACGGGTTCTCATTGTATGCTTCTGAGCCAACTCCTGATGGGTGTCCGTCCACCTTTCCCCTCAGTACTGTTCCGGACCTCGATTTGAGTTTATGCACCTCTATTTTCGAATTTTCTAAGCAAAACAGTTGTTTCACGGTGTGTCTTCTCTGGTACTGAGGATCTGCCATGAACCTCGATTTGAGTTCATCCGAATCTATTTTCAAATTCTCGAAACAAATCAGTTGTTTCCTGGTGTATCTTCTCTGGTACTGATGATCTGCTGCACAGCCGGGAGATTACTTGCCTGGCTGGGTCCCGGATGTAAATGTCGCAGGTTTGCCAGGCTGGGTTCTGGCTCTCCATGTTGCAGGTGTCGCACCATGCTGATGTTCTGCCCCACTCTCGGCCTTTTGTTCCGAGTTGTTAGCTGGAGTGCTTTATTTTGGGCTGGATTGTCTTATGGTATGATGCATTGGCAATATAGGAGGCTCATTTCCTGCAGGGTGTGCGGTGGTATATGATGGATGAATAGTTACTTGTGAAGGAGAGCTAGGGCACCTCGTTTCCTGCCAATGTTAGGATAGGGCCAGGCGAAGTCCACGCTCATCTTTCCAGCAGTAATGTAAATGGTGGTGTAAATATCATTATCAAAGTTAGATTCAGCGATCTATACTCATCCTTAATAATTGCATCAGTGTTGGAAAATATTTACATTGTTCTGATGGAATTATTCATACTACGAACGTACTATCGGCTCCTTTTGAATGATGGTAAACGTTTTGCCATCACTTAAGTTTTTCCGCGCACTTCTGTGCTTCCTGTGTCCTGATATTCGAAAGCTGCCTGCGATGCTCTTCGGGATGTAAAATAAGTAATAGTAATAAGTAAAATCATGTGTCAGGCCACGCGCAGTCTGGATGAATATCACGAAATTGACTTTGTTGTTCCATGATTTGACCCGTGGTCTTTTCCACATCAGGAAAATTCCAAACCTTCCATATAGGCCATCCACGGCGTGTGTTAAGTTGGCAAGTTGGTCATTTGGTCCATTGGCTGTCGCGTGTGAATCAAGTCCCCTGATCGTCTGGTCAGCTCGTATTGAACGTTCGATGTCGGCTTGTAGCCCCTGCAACTGCTGCGCTTCGCATGCAGTATTTCCGTATCAGTTAGCGATGGCCAGTGGCAGAGGCGCAGCCAGGAGGGTCCCTAACAGAAACAAATGCATTAGATCAAGGAAGATATTTTCGGATTTGCTCCACCGGTGATGTCATTTTTTTTAAAGAAAAAAAAACTTTGAGGGGCCGAAGTGTTAATGTACCAGACCACCGCCCACCGAAAACTCATCGTATTTCGCCTACTTGATTTCCAGATCTCAGAAATTCTTATTTTATATTTGACGGATTGTGTTAGTGTTTATGTTTATTAAGCATCCTTCCCAACGGGAAAAATCGTTCAATGAAAGGTAATGTCACATAAGTAAAAGAGCAGTGCATAGTACATGTCAGCATAAAATGCAGAGCCACAGCATGTGACTACAGTGACATACAGTGGGCTCGGGTTCACCGTCACCGTCACCGTCACCGTCGCCGTCACCGTCACTGTCACCGTCACCGTCCGTTCGACGCGCCCCTAAACTCCAATCCACCACCATCGTCATCCTCCTCCCCCTCACTCTACACACCAACAAACACACCCTGACTAAAATAAAATGTTTCAGCGCCTATATGCGGGCTAAACACGGGCAAATTCTGTGGTACCGACGCGAGTTTTTGGTGCCCTAGCTCTTTTTATGGGATACCGGCGCGACTCTTTCGGGAGGGGAAAGGAATTTTCCTCTCTGATACGCCACTGTGGCTGGTCAACTATATTTTTTTTTATCCCATGGCACCTCGAGAGTAGAAAAGCTTTTCGGACTATTTTCTTTCGGGACCTGTGATGAATTTCCCGGTGCTCGAGTCCATTCGCTGGAGGCACCTCGTGGTGGTGTAACCCGTGACTGGTCTGGCGCACCGTGTAATGACCTGCTGGATAATCCGACTGGGCACCGTGGTGATATAGCTCTTGACTGGTCTGGCGCACCTTGTAATGACCTGCTGGATAATCCGACTGGGCACCGTGGTGATGTAGCTCTTGACTGGTCTGGCGCACCGTGTAATGACCTGCTGGATAATCCGACTGGGCACCGTGGTGATGTAGCTCTTGACTGGTCTGGCGCACCTTGTAATGACCTGCTGGATAATCCGACTGGGCACCGTGGTGATGTAGCTCTTGACTGGTCTGGCGCACCGTGTAATGACCTGCTGGATAATCCGACTGGGCACCGTGGTGATGTAGCTCTTGACTGGTCTGGCGCACCTTGTAATGACCTGCTGGATAATCCGACTGGGCACCGTGGTGATGTAGCTCTTGACTGGTCTGGCGCACCTTGTAGTGACCTGCTGGATAATCCGACTGGGCACCGTGGTGATATAGCTCTTGACTGGTCTGGCGCACCGTGTAATGACCTGCTGGATAATCCGACTGTAATCCGACTGGGCACCGTGGTGATATAGCTCTTGACTGGTCTGGCGCACCGTGTAATGACCTGCTGGATAATCCGACTGTAATCCGACTGGGTACCGTGGTGATATAGCTCTTGTTGACTGGTCTGGCGCACCGTGTAATGACCTGCTGGATAATCTGGCCAGTGGCGGTCGCCTCAGCCGGCCAGCCCCCACGACATTGACTAGAGAGGACGACGTGCTGACCAACGCCTCGCCAGCCCGTAGCAACGACAAATCGTATTAATTATTAAGGTAGCAGGTGATATAACGGCGCCCCGAAAATATCCCATAGTTCATTCTGAAGATTGACCGTTGGCCGATAGCACGGCGGTGCAGAGCCTACAGAGCAGACCTCCGGCGAATTAAGCTCTAGATTGGCTCAGTCGGATCGTTTCCTAAATCCCTAAGTTTATCAAGGTTATTGGACGTGCGCAATGCAGTTTTAATTTCCATCCAATGATTCAGCTCAGGCTGTTGTTCGTGACATGAGACATTGTAGGATGTGATGTGACCCGGACGTGATGAATGATGTTCGGCACGCAAGTTGAGGACATCTTCGGTTGTTTGCAACGAATCGAGTATGTTCTGGGACATTCCCTTCCTAGCCATGTGCGCTCCTCCCTTGGGATCTGGTAAGGAAGATAAATAAGTAAGATGGTATATACTACAATAATAAATAAAGAAAAAGTGACTAATTAAGATGAGGTAAGTAAGATCAATAAGTAAGCACTGTGCACTTCTCCCTTGGGATCAGATCAATCATAGCCGTGCTTCTCTTCCCTTGGGACGAGATAGCTCTTTTGCATAAAAGTACCTATTTTGTTGCTGGTTTCTGTAACAATACCTAGTTCCGTCAAAATAAAGAAAACAAATATTGAAGCTTGTAAGATTCCGGATTAAAGTAGCTCAGTTGATTGAGCGTCGAACTTGATCGCAAGACTGTGGGTTCGAATCTCACAACCGATAGTGTTTACTGAATCCACCCGCGACCAGTCGGCGTGAGACGTTGGCGACTCTATATGACCTAGCGATTGAATGCGTCGTAAAAGAACCCAGGGTTCCGGGTTCAAATACCGTAGTGCCCTATCACTCCATCTTCTTCATGAATGTTAGGCGTGAAGGGGTGGCAGTGTCATCTGACCTGCGTGTGTGCATGTGTCGAAAGGAAACACTCGGACAGATTTACTCCTGTTTTACTGAAAACTTGTGCGTTACACTGTCATTTCCTCCATCTACTGCCGATCGATTCTCTGTGCATCCAACACTAAAAACGCAGATTAATTCGCACTCACCCGGGTCCATTGGTGACAGTGTATGATGCATTATTGTAATGCACAACATGAAATGACAGGGTTTCTCAGACTCGGGCAAATCATCAAATATCGTCGCAGAGCTGCGGATGCAGCAGTGTCATCTGCTGCACACCCGTGGTTACTGCTGGTACTGCACACCCGGGCTTACTGCTGGTACTGCACACCCGTGCTTACTGCTGGTACTGCACACCCGGGCTTACTGCTGGTACTGCACACCCGTGCTTACTGCTGGTACTGCATACCCGGGCTTACTGCTGGTACTGCACACCCGTGCTTACTGCTGGTACTGCATACCCGGGCTTACTGCTGGTACTGCACACCAGTGCCTACTGCTGGTACTGCATACCCGGGCTTACTGCTGGTACTGCACACCAGTGCCTACTGCTGGTACTGCATACCCGGGCTTACTGCTGGTACTGCACACCCGTGCTTACTGCTGGTACTGCACACCCGTGCTTACTGCTGGTACTGCACACCCGTGCCTACTGCTGGTACTGCACACCCGTGCTTACTGCTGGTACTGCATACCCGGGCTTACTGCTGGTACTGCACACCAGTGCCTACTGCTGGTACTGCATACCCGGGCTTACTGCTGGTACTGCACACCAGTGCCTACTGCTGGTACTGCATACCCGGGCTTACTGCTGGTACTGCACACCCGTGCTTACTGCTGGTACTGCACACCCGTGCTTACTGCTGGTACTGCACACCCGTGCCTACTGCTGGTACTGCACACCCGTGCTTACTGCTGGTACTGCATACCCGGGCTTACTGCTGGTACTGCACACCCGTGCTTACTGCTGGTACTGCATACCCGGGCTTACTGCTGGTACTGCACACCCGTGCTTACTGCTGGTACTGCACACCCGTGCTTACTGCTGGTACTGCACACCCGTGCCTACTGCTGGTACTGCACACCCGTGCTTACTGCTGGCATTGCATACCCGGGCTTACTGCTGGTACTGCACACCCGTGCTTACTGCTGGTACTGCATACCCGGGCTTACTGCTGGTACTGCACACCAGTACCTACTGCTGGTACTGCATACCCGGGCTTACTGCTGGTACTGCACACCCGTGCTTACTGCTGGTACTGCATACCCGGGCTTACTGCTGGTACTGCACACCCGTGCTTACTGCTGGTACTGCATACCCGGGCTTACTGCTGGTACTGCACACCCGTGCCTACTGCTGGTACTGCACACCCGGGCTTACTGCTGGCACTGCACACCCGTGCCTACTGCTGGTATTGCACACCCGTGCCTACTGCTGGTACTGCACACCCGGGCTCACTGCTGGTACTGCACACCAGTGCCTACTGCTGGTATTGCACACCCGTGCTTACTGTTGATACTGCATACCCGTGCCTACTGCTGGTACTGCACACGCATGCCTACTGCTGGTACTGCATACCCGGGCTTACTGCTGGTACTGCACACGCGTGCCTACTGCTGGTACTGCACACCCGTGCTTACTGCTGGTACTGCACACGCGTGCCTACTGCTGGTACTGCACACCCGTGCTTACTGCTGGTACTGCACACCCGTGCCTACTGCTGGTACTGCACACGCGTGCCTACTGCTGGTACTGCACACCCGTGCTTACTGCTGGTATTGCACACCCGTGCCTACTGCTGGTATTGCACACCCGTGTCTACTGCTGGCATTGCACACCCGTGTCTGTCCCACACAACTGGCAGCTCATGTTCGACAATGGATTCGCGATGCCCTGCAACAGCGCCATTGCAACAGCTCCGCGGCGTGTCAACGACAAATTTCGAGCGGCATTTTCGCCGCATCAAATCCCACCTGCGGCGCACACTAGCAGATTGGACGGAGGTTTCCATCGGACGGAGGCCGCCGACGGCTCGGCCCGCCTCGTCGACGGGCTGCGCTGCGTCGGCTCTGTCGTCTACCGGACATGCTAGCCCGCGCCTTGCTGGCACCACGCCGTCTGGAAGGCAAACCACCGCCGCGAAATAGCAACTTGACTGATACATGAGCTCGCCGTGCTGGAAGCGGTCTGCCCTGGAGCCTCAAACAACTCAAAGAGTTATAGCTGAAAATTGGCTAGGTGTCCTGAGCAAAGTCCTTTATATCACAGCCACAGCCACAGCCTTTGCATCTGTAATCCTGTATGCAGCGTGTAGCTCCCAGCACGTCGCCATGGTAGCCCAAGTAATAACCAGCGCACAATCAATGTGACTGTGTGTGTGTGGGGAGGGGGGAGGGAGGGGCAGGGCAGGGCAGGGCAGGGGCAGGGCAGGGCAGGGCGGGGCAGGGCAGGGCAGGGCAGGGCAGGGCAGGGCAGGGCAGGGCAGGGCAGGGCAGGGCAGGGCAGGGCGGGGCAGGGCGGGGCGGGGCAGGGCGGGGCGGGGCAGGGGGGCGGGGCAGGGGCAGGGCAGGGCAGGGCAGGGCAGGGCAGGGCAGGGCAGGGCAGGGCTGGGCAGGGCAGGGCAGGGCAGGGCAGGGCTGGGCAGGGCAGGGCAGGGCAGGGCAGGGCAGGGCAGGGCAGGGCAGGGCAGGGCAGGGCAGGGCAGGGCAGGGCTGGGCAGGGCGGGGCAGGGCGGGGCAGGGCGGGGCAGGGCAGGGCAGGGCAGGGCAGGGCAGGGCAGGGCTGGGCAGGGCAGGGCTGGGCAGGGCTGGGCAGGGTAGGGTAGGGCAGGGCGGGGCAGGGCGGGGCAGGGCGGGGCAGTGCAGGGCTACTTTTTAGACGGGCCAGACCATAAAGATCATTTTCTCCGCCCATGCGAATGCGTTACTTGTGCGTCCTTAAAGCGACTGTTTGCAAGCGAAGCACAGGCAAGCGTACGTTTACGTTAATGGAGTTTTACGTCATAGCTTGTGTGATGCCTTAGATGCTTAACGCGCGGGGGTGACTGCGCGAGATGAATGTAGGACATCTCCCAAATGACAAATGGTTTTTGTTTCACTTTTCTCCTCTACAAGACAATTTGTAGTTGGGGAGGGAGGGGGGGGGGTTGTTCTGAGACTGACAAGAAGTTGATTTTGCCAAGGTGCTGGTCTTTGCCTTCTCTCCTCGAAGAGCACCGAGGGATATTCACTGCGTTTTACTGTACATTTACTGTACATCTTGGTAACCGTACCTCTGAGTTGCCGTTTTACATTGGGCTAATAGTTTTACGTGTCCCGCTCGTCGGGGCGTGTCCCGCTCGTCGGGGCGTGTCCCGCTCGTCCAGACGTGTCCCGCTCGTCGGGACGTGTCCCGCTCATCCGGAGCTGTCCCGCTCGCTGAACTTGACATCACCGTCGGCAGGGAGCGAGGTGCGGCGACGACGACGACGGAATGAAGACGTGCCCGCCTTCCAACAGTCTGTGTACACCACCCGCAACATCACCGCCAACACGCCCAACAACACCCAGCTGATAACGGTAGGTGGTCTGTCGCAGGGCTTGGCAGGTCAACCTGGAAAGTAATCACAGGTCAGAGGTTATCATTGGAGGTGGGGTCATGGGTCAAAGGTCCTCATGGGTGTATGGACACAGGTTAGAGGTGGTGCTGGGAGGTGGGTCACGGTCAGGGGTCATTATGAATGGTGATCATCATGATAGGATGATGGCCACAGGTCGCGGTGTGTATATGACATGTAACTACCGTAGTAGTATGCGAGGGGAGGGAGAACAAAAACGATCACTCGTCCCCAGCCTGGGGAAACAAAGAGTGCGTTTCATACTAATCTTCAGGTTGCTACTGATTATTGTGAATGCTTTCAGGTGAAGTAGTGGTTACAGTTTGGTCCGCATTTATTTCTGATGTTTATTTTATTGAGACATGGGCAGTTATATGACTGTTCCCTTAATTATTGCCTATGCATTCTAAAAATATAATCAACATTTCTTCATGTAGCACTTCTTGACCGGGGAGAACATTTCAGACTTCAGATGTAGTAGCTGCACGTCGACGAGAGGTTTAATGCCGTTACGTTCTTTGGATCGATGCGAAACTAAGCCGGATTGGTTGAGCTGGTGTTGTGAAATTCAACACGCAATGAAGAGGTGGTCAAGGCAGGTCGGAATCACAATTATAATTTGCTCCTTTCGATGACTAAGCTTATTAGAACAATCATAATCAGGTCAGAATCAGATCAGAATCAGAAACGGCCTCTCCAAATCAAGTTCCACTTGCCGCACACGGTAATCCGTTGATGGTGGTTTTCCTTCCCCTCGTGGCAATGCATGAGTCTGTGCCTACCCCGCTCAGCCTGCTGGGATCTGCTGAGACCCCGGCGAACCTGGTGCATATACAACAAGTAGCAGGGCGTCGCGCTCAACCGACCAGAGACGGATCAGTCTCTCGGCGTCGTTCGCTGAGGACCGTCATGCGTGCCAGAATGGCTCCTGGACCGGGCGGTGTTCGTCCATCTCAGCAGCACGGACGGTGGCCAATGCAGGTCAGACAGCTATGAATTCCTGGAATGGTGCGGGAAGTTACCACCGGTCGGTAGAAGTGCCACTTAAAATGCAGGGCCACCAGGGACCTTGAGATGTGGCACGTTGTGGCATAACCCATCAACGGCAGAGCGCGGGCATGCACGGGTGCGGCGGCTGCTGGCGATCCCACGGCTGCATTTAGGTGTGACAGCGTAGGAACAGACCATGGACCATGTGCCATGGCCCAGTTCCCAGTGGTAGATCCATGGGGACGGGGCGGGAGAAACAGGACCATGCTCCTCCCATGGTCGGGGCGGGAGAAACAGGACCTCCCCAAAGTCCCCAAAGTCATGGCCTGACTTTGGGGACTTTGGGGAGCCTATATTTCTGAGTAACGGAAAACTGAAGCTTTCTATTTGTTAAATATCAAATTCAAATATTCGTCGATATTTGTCAAACTACAAGCTCAAGTCATCAGCTATTAAAATCCAATGATTTTTAGAAAATTGGCAATCATTTTGACCCCCAAGCCAACTCAAAACCGATGGGCGCTGTATGACCGAAGCAGTCGATGCGCCCCTAAGCCCAAATATCCAACCAACCAACTCAAAACCGACTGGCCGTATCCACCTCTGACTATGGTGCCCTGATATCTGTACATATTTCGCAGCGCTATTTTACTTATGCGAGCACAAGGTCGGTGCAGCATGAAATTCGTGTGCCACGAGTAATGGAAGTCCCGGTACGTGGGTCGGACGTGAGTCATGATCCGCGATCCACTGCCGCCCCGATCATTTCCGGCGAGGTCGTGACCCCGAGTCAGTCAGCACTACGCCGCTCCCTCTCGATGTCGGGAATGCTCCGTCCCTCCAGGTATGGTCTCTTGGCGGGAAAATCTGAAGGCGGGTTGTGGCGCCCTACGGGTCGATTCGATGAAGCTGGCCACGTCGAACAGGCACTTCGAGCTTCACTCATTGTGATGTGGATGAATTGCATGTACGAAACCGAAATATTGTACCGTTTAGACACCGGAGTTTGCCTTACTGGGGTGTCTTAATCGCTAAGGAAAGTCAATGACACTCAGTTCAGCAGCACATAACAGATGCGCTGACGGAAATTCCCATCGTGTGATTCGAAAATTCCGGCTGGTGCTGGCGCAATGCTCAATTTCCAAACTATCCCTGGTGAGTTGCATGCTCAGCTGAAAAATCTGGTGGTGTTATAATAAATTTAGTGACTATTCACGAATATCTCCCACACTTGTTTCTGAGGTGGATAGACAAGACAGATGTGAAGGCATGGGTGAAACTGTTCAGGCTGTCACCCGCCGAATTTCGGGCGCTACCAGGCCGTCACGTATTGATAGCTGACAGCAAAATCCTTAAACCCGTGTATAAGTGTGGATCGTTATAAGAAACCCGTGTACGTGCTGAGATGATCCAAACAAAAATGTCTTAGGCTCTATGTGGTACTCAGTCGGCATCCAGCCATTTATGTATCACCATTCACCGGTATACGTCGCTGCAGGGAACGGTTACATGCTCATCGGCTTGGTAACCAGCAGTGAGGGTCAGGTATAGACATGGAAGAAAAAACAGATTGTAGTTAGTTAGGAAATTATCTATACCTGACAAAGTTGCATTGGTGTTAAGATTCCTTCTTTTTACTTGAGATCTTTTCTTTCTTTCAACAAAATCTTCCACAGCTGACATATTCAACAACATTGCTAAGTCGCTACATCAAACATATCTGGTGCATGGAACCATCAGACCAGTGGGGCAAGAAAAAAAGCAGCATGTTAAAAAGTTAAGGGAGGCACATTCCATGCAGTTCCTTGCCAAGCAATACGGTAATGGCAATTATTAAATGGTACCAAGCTATGAATAATGGATGGGACAGGAGCGAATCTAGTGAGGAGGGGGTAGGCTGCAACCCCTATCCCGCCAATAAGCAGTTTTGGCCGAATTGTGCACTAAAGTGTCGTTTTTTTTTCTCAAAGCCTAGGAACGTTCCATGGGATAATTATTTCCTTAAGGTAACCCGACGTTCAAATAAGCCGTTCAAATCTTAAGTTTTTCGTTCTAAATCGTGGAAGTTTTTCATTGGCACTCCCTCCTCAAACCATGCTCTTGGATTCGCCTATGGAGGGGAAAGGTGTGTGTGTGTTCCATGCAGTGACGAATTATTCGTGAAATAGGGTGGAATATACTTACTCAACACTAAAGCGACATCATTCCAAAAGATGTATCGACATCGTGCTTCTTGGTGCGGGTTTGAATGCTTCGTAAAGGAACCCAAATTACTTCTTCTGAAGTTTTCATGCTTTGTTTCTATCAGTAACAGATTTACAAATAAGATACTTATGTACACCATAACGGATCCGGGATCGTGATACCGAATATCCCGTGGCGCAACCCTTGGTAATGGATTACCTGTGATGTGCCATGTTGTACAATGATAGCATATTGCATGGGCATCTGCATCGTTATCGTTGTTATCGGTATCCCGAAATTAGATACCTCGAAAAACCCGCAAAACGGGTAAAGTCATACGCACTTAATTGTCTCAAAACTGGGTTTGAAGGATTTGTAGTCGCAGTGTGAGGGTAGTCAATTTTAGAGTGATTCGCGTGGCCCCATTTTATACCATTTTATAGATGATTCCTAAAAGTCGTAGTCACAAAATGCCAAGGCTTCACCATCGCCGTGCCGGAGATGGAGGAGGACTCAGGAACCAGAATCCCTCATGTGTTCAGCGGCTGAATGAGAATACGCATATGCTCGACATTTTCAGTAGCTTATTATGCATCTGTTTTGCATACATTGCAATCATTTCAGGTCCCGGTCATGAAATGTCATTGACCTGGAACGAGTGAAGGGGGGTGGTGTTGCAAAATATTCGAAAGTGCCGCTAATCAGAGTAGCTGCAGCATATAGCCACCAAACTCAGAGCATGCTGTTCATTCATCAATAATGGCACATTCTTACCTGCAAATGTTCATTAAGTTCGTGGGTACTAGACCTGACGTCAGGCCGATTTCCGCATATTTTTTCCCGTATTCAGTTGGGGAAATTTACAATTTGGGACTGTGTCACGCCAATAATGATACAGAGCATGATAGAAGCATTGTGTTAATCATGGTATCAACGGTCAATGCGATCAGTCAATGTTATCCGGTTACGCAGAAGCGGGACAGTTTGCAACGATGCTCCAGTATCATATCAGTTATTCTTGGAACCCAATGAGATATTGAAACATCAAAAGTGATGTTTTGATATATTGAAGTTTGCAGGTTTGCACTCATTTCACCTGACCATATGGTATGATCTGACTTGACCTGTTTCAGATGTCAATCAAATACAAATATTTTTCTTGAATGGTCATTTTTGAGATGGCCTCGAAGCATATATAAGTATATATGTATATATATATATATATTGCGTGAGACGAAATGTACGACCCTCAATATACCAGGAGGTGCTGGGTTTACTCAACATCAAAAGTAGCGTTAGGGATCATGCTATATTACTCAACGTTTCGGCCAGGGGCCATCATCAAGTCTAATAGTCTATATATATATATATATATATATATATATATATATATATATATATATATATATATATATATATATGCATATATATATATATATATATATGTGTGTATATATAAGTATACATAAAGATGCTATGTACACAAACTCTGACTTTTCTAACCATTGCCAGGGACTTAAGTCAGGACCGATATGTCGACCTAATAATGACCTCTGGTGAACTTATCGATTAAAATGAAAATATCCGATATTCTGCGGGTTTGGTATTCCGATATTCTAGGTCAGGTTTGTCAGGACCAATTGGTTTGAGAGATTGGCGACACTATACGGCACAACAGTCGACGCGACGTGAAACCAGTAACCACCGATGGACATGGGTGGTGTATGGTCAGTGCAGTTGACACGCTGTACACTGTTGATACGACCTAATTGATACCCCTACGCGCTGTTGATACATCCTAGTTGATATGCCCCAGTTGATGCGCAGTTGAACCCCCATCCCCGCCCCACCCGAACCTCCACAAGCTCCTGGCTCGGCCCGAAGGCCCGCTCCAAGGGCCGTGCTTAATCGTCTGCGAGCTCGCCATGGTTGAGATGGAAAGGGTAGATCACCTTTCATGACCACAGAGGCTTTTCTCGGACCCTTAGGAATGGCGACGAGCACCTACGAACATTGGCATGCTCTTATGGACGTCTACGAGCCCATACGAAGGCCTACGGGCCCTTGCGATCGTACACTGGCCCTCACGACCGTCTACGGGGGATTATGGACGTCTGCGGCCCTTACCAACGTCTGCTGGCCCATAAAGACTCCGAGATCATATTTTTTTTTTAAACATACATGCGGGCCCTTATGAAAGTCCCCCGGACTCACCAACTTTTTATAAGCAACTTCTACGGACCATTCATCAAAGCATATTCCAGATAAAGTGGCCGAAATCTGGGTACTTTGTTTGGTGGTTGTCCGGGAGGGGAGCTCGCAAAGTCCGCCCCCTCGCTGGAAAATTCCTGGCGACGTCCTTGTTCCCCATCGGCATACCATCGTGTTGGTCTCACTGCTTACTGAGCGCACGACACGGTAAAGTGCATACCGAACAGCATCCAGCCCTCAAAACCCCAACCATGTAGAACTAGAAGATAATGTAGCTCAACCGTAAATTAGGAGAAGTAAACTTACTTATCTTGCTTTCCCCAGCTGGTACTACTTCGAAGCGCCATTAAACACCCTCCAGCTGGTGCGCCTGAGGTTGTAAGGAATAACTTTCTTTGTTTGTTCAGCTTACAAAAGAACTGTTTTGATTCGGAACACCCTCATTGGTCGAAAAATTCACAGTATTTTAACTGGAATTAAAAGTATCGTGTACTTTACATTTGACCCGTAATGCAGGTTACCGGTTTACAATATAATATAACTCAGCCAGTTCCCAAAAATAACTCTTTAAAAATGTTTAAAGAAGTAATGCATACGTTGCTTCTGAAAACCACAACACCGGAACCTGAAGACAAAGGTGACGAGCAGTCGGTTGTAAATTACGTAGCCTGCGAACGACTGTGAAATCGAGGACTATGTTTCCAAATGTTATTCAGGTCTTGTTTAGGTAATAATTTCTACCATGACCACAATCCGAGTGCTAGACTGTGCCTAGTCCCCCTCCATCCCCACACCTGAGTCGCCAACAATTTATATCGACGCTATTGTGTGTGCCTTGCCGGCAACACAGAATCAACGAGGCTCCGTAGCTCCGAGGTATCGTCAGGACTCACCCATTTTGCGCACAATGTTTTCCGTCCGGTCGGTCAGTACGCTTTATCTGAATTATTGGAAAGCTGGTTTGGCGAGGTATGGCATCGAAGGAGCGTGTTTGTCGCTGAATTGTAGGCGAATCCGACGTTTTCTAGGCGGTGCCTTCCGTGTCAGACGCCAGCCGGCTGGGGGTTCCACAAAAAGCGCTTATTAACGTGTTGTGCCTGACATAATTGAGCCCTAGGTTGACGGAGGTGATTTAATACGAACCGTGCCGCCAAGACAAGCGTGTTGTTTCACCCCGAGTACAAATCGTTATTTTTTTCAAGAAAAGCGGCCGTGTTATAATATGGTCATCATTTGGTCCAGTACGTTGTAATTTAATATATCTAAATCTCATTTGAAGGCTGGCGTAATTCATGCTGCAAGTGGCTTTGACTTGTATGATTACCCATTTTAATGGGTGCCGTTATCATGGATGTTCGCGTGATCAATTTTTTTTTAACTGGGCCGTTATGTGTATGGTGCAGATAAATCGTGCTTAATTTTCGGTATTCAGTGTGAGGTCCGGTCTTGTTGCGTTACAGATTTAACGAGTACAGAAGGGAGCGACTCGATTAAGGAGCGGCCTGCAGTGAAGAGCACGAACGTCGGGATCGCACACCCGGTTTACTCGGTTCAGCACAAAGCACATCTGGTTCTCCCAGTTTGCAGCCGACTGCCGAATTCGATGCGATACTGCGAGATTGGCAGCGGTCTGTGTGACGTAGCGCTGCTACTGCTGTGCTACAAGCTCCAACAGGGATGACGAGAGTGCGAATCCCAAGAGTTTTGCCGTCGCTTGCTAGTAGACGACTGTTGGGGCGGTGGGCTATGGGAGGAAAAGCCCCGAGTTTTGCCGCATTGATGTCGCCATGCGATGGACGGTGGAGAAAATGATTCGTTCTCAAACCAGCCAATTCCTTTCGAGATACGGTGGCTCTCCGTCCACTTGAAGAACATATTTTCCTGATCTAAGAACTTTTTTATCGTTATTTGTCAGTCTGCTTTTAGCGAGGTAAGGTCTTGAGTTACTACAACAATTAGGAACGTTTTACGATGTGCGAGGCATGCCCATATTGGTGAGGGATGCCATCTAGACCGGAGGAACTGACATAAATGGTTGGCACCTGATGGGATCCTGCTGTTTTTGCACCATAAGGTGAGTTATTGTTGACAAGTGTACATGAGGAACGTTGCCGCTGCCTATCTGGGGGGATGCCAACTTGTATAGTCGGTAACTTAGGGTTGCGACGTTTGCACTCGAACGACAATCTCGGCATCAATTGTCGATGCTTTCCAATGACGGCACAATGTGTTTTGCGATGCTCTCACTCATACCAATTCTAAATGGCCTTTGAACGACCTGAAATGGTGAGATCGTTTCGTTCCCCCTTTTACACAGTATAGATGCGTTCCAGTGGGTATTCTGGGTCCAGATATTACTAATATGTGAACGCTACCAATTGGCTGTTGCAGCGCGACTTAGTAATACAGCGCCAGCTCGTTTACATTGGAACTTATTGTCAGCTTTCTCGTTACTTCGTACCGCTGTCCAATAGCAGTACCGGAACTCGATACCAGTATGAACAACTACCATCACTAGTTCCCTGGATACCAACATGTTAAATCTGTGTTTCTTTTAGAGCAAGCGGCGAAATATATAGGAGCACATAGTCGGACATGCTGAGGTCGCTTGTTCAGGTACGACACCATGACAAAGTAGACCTGCGAAACACCAAACAGCTCTGTGCTTGTGTTCTGTATAGTTTGCGGTGGGTGGAAATGTGCTGGGTGCCCGCCGATAGCATCTTCACGTCATTGTTAGTCCCTGACCAGGAGAAAAAGTCCGGCTGTTCGCTAATGATTAAAGGCTGGTCGAAGTGTCCTCGATTCCAAATAGCAGACCACAATTAGTGTAGCCCGGTGCGTATCTTAGATATGCCGGCATCCCTTCCACAAATTATCGATGTCATGTTTTTCGATGATTCTTTATGATATATTCATATTTATTTTCAAACGGTATCTCGTTGATAAGTATCATGTTTATATTCACCAGTGCTGATAATGATACACTTACATCTCTACCATAATTGATAACATCTCTTAAAACACGATTCCAGGTAAGAGGACTACCTATTGTGTAGCATGTCGTACAATTCCAATAGGTAAGCATATGTATTTTGCATATTTATTGTTAAAATAGTTATCCCTAAGTTAAGTATCTGGCAAAAAGCGAAACAGATACACGTATGATTATGCTGTTGGATCAAAATTGTGTTGAAAGAGCGTGTTCAGCGACGTCAGTTCCATGGCAAATTTAGACATCCTACTACTGTCGTTTCGACACCTCACACCTAACAAACAAAAAATTGTTTTACCACAGCTTCGCTGAGGTAACCAAACATAGAGAAGCTCCCACTCCGATCTGCCGAAAGCCCAGAAAAGCTGGTTACGGCGTGGCCAGCAGTCCGCCATTGGCGAGGTCTCTCAGTATGAGGCACCGATTCTGGCGGGTGCGCGGATTTTCATTAAAGACATCCGTACCTGAGACGGTGGTCTCCGTGAAAAGGGACCAGAGTTGCGTCACTGTGCACAACGCTTGACCCGCCTTCACATACATCCAACACATTGAAATACCAGGGAGGTTGGGTATTCCTGAACATTAACAACAGACGAGTGAGTCTAATCACGCTCCTTCATCTACACGTTCATCACCGTGTAGCTCAGTTGGATGAGTCACTGGGTGCACGTGGTACATGGGCACCAGCCCGTAGCGCCAGGCGGATCAGACGTACCGCAGGGCCGGTGATGCCAAGCTGACTATATGTACTTTGTTCTCCAGTCTGGTAATTTATAGATCGGGATTGAATGTTCACAAGACAGAAGAAGGTAAGTTTCAGATGGTAGTTCTTTGAGAGCGGTTTTCGGTGGCAAATAATTGGAGGACATTTTCACCTATGCTGCTGCTTGTGCACAAACACTGGTGGGTACCTCTTCCGTTCCTTCATATGTCTTGCTTCCCACAAATCTTCATTACCACTGTTATTTACGCGCATCGTTTCCCTCTAGTGTTGGCCCACAGATATTATTCAAGGAACTTCACTGCCTTCCTTGAAATTATGATTCCTTCCGTTGTTTGTTCACAAGTATTGCTTTCTGGCGCTGTTCTTTGTTCCTAACCATTGATCGGTGCCCTGTTTGTCACCGAACACTGATTCGTGACTGGGGGAGGGGAGGGGTGGGATGGGGGCGTTAGTTGACCTGTCGGACTACCATCTGATAACATCGGCTGACGGTCGCGGTGACGTGCGTGAGCTGCGTTTTTGTTGTTCTGTGGCCGCGATGCCGACGTGCGTGTGGCACGATAGGTTGTGTCGTTCAGCTGTCGATGGCGACTGGCGACGTCGCCTCGTGCCCCATCCCACCACTGCCCCACCACTGCATCGCTACCAGGTCCCCGCCCAAGTCGCTTCCTTGTCCGCTTCCGCTCTCACCAACATTTGCTCCGTCTTAGGTGATCCCCTTGTATCCTCTCCTCTCCCCATCTATATCCATCGCCCCCAAATTATTTCACCGTCTCCCTCCCCGACCAATATCCCATCTTTGAAGACCCCACGCGTCCCTCCTCCTTCCATATCCATCGCTTTTCCTCTTTCTTCACTGCCTTCTTTTCCAACTTGTCTTTGCTGATTTCCATGCGGCCTTTTCTCGCCCACCAATCCATCCGCTCCTATGCTTCACCAACTTTCTTCCCAACGGATACCCGACATGTGCTGGTCCTCATGCAGCTTCTCTTCCTTATCCATCAGCTTACATCCTTCACTATCTTTCTCCGTAACGAAAGCCCTACCTTCACTGGTCCCCGTGCAGACTCTTCCGTTTACACGGACTCCCATGTCTCACTATCTTCTTCCTCAACAGATGTCCTACCTTCGCTTGTCCCCATGCCGACTCTTCCTTATACATGGACTCCCATGTCTCACTATCTTCCTCCTCAAGGGATGTTCTACATTCGCTTGTCCCCATGCTGACTCTCTTCCTTATACATGTACTCCCATGTCTCACTATCTTCCTCCCCAACCGATGTTCGACATTCGCTTGTCCCCATGCGGCCTCTCTTCTCTATCCATTGGTTTTGTTTTCTGCAACTGGTTTCTACAACTTCTGGAGCTTTTATAAGATCGTATAGCCTATCCTCAGCCAGAGGATAGGTATAGCTTTCAGTGTTTCAAAACGTGCTAATTATTTACTTGTATTATTTACTTGGGACTGTAATATAACAATCGCGAACAAACATTTGGCTATCTACCTCCAAGGACGCCATACCTTTTTCAGATTAAAATATATAGATGCTAAAGTATGTTTTAGTATTTTCCGCCGAGCAATCACGAGCTGATTTTATTTTCAGCCATTCTTTTAGATGTTCAAACACGTCTAACCTTACTTCTACCGTATCCATCCCATATTCCCTCTGTATACTTTATTGCTTTCCTCCACAACCGGTGTGAAGTTTTTGCTTGTGTAGCCCCTCCACCTCTACTGATTCATCGCCTTCTCTTCTTCTTCACCACCTTCCTCCCCAACCGATGCCCATCCTTTGACGATTCCCCTGCAGCCTCCTCTCCATTCCGTATCCGTCATCCCTTATTCTTCCCTGTCTTGCTCCTGGACTCAGCTCGCACCTCCCTGATCCATGGTCAACACATGCTCTGCTACTGCAAGCCGTCCCGCAGACCCCTCCGCGTCCGCCGTTCACCGTGGCAGCCAGACGTGGTTACACGCCAAATGTTCATCAGACCCTTCAATTGCCGGCTGGAGATCGGTGACGTCACATTTGCTGAAAATTTGGTCGTCCATTGGCCAGTCCAGCTAAACTTCCACGTTTCCACACGGCATTTGCCAACCTAAATATTACAAAAATAGGACTAAGTTAGGTTTGCTTGAAAGCTTAAAAAGTTGTTTCGATGAATATGAATCTTGTTTTCCTTCAAACCTAGCACATTTTCTTGTACCCATGTTGAGGTACAAGAAAATGTGTTAAAAATGTGCTTCCTCAGGAATAGGGCCTGACACAGGGGACCGTGTTTTCACCGAGCCTCTTCATCATCATCATGAACGACATACTTGTTGATCACACAGACACTTCACTTCAATACTCACTTTTCACGGACGACATAGCAGTTTGGACAACAACAAAATGTTTTTAAAAAAGCTGAAAGAAATACTATTCAAGCAGGCCTAGACCACATCGTAAATATTGCAAAACGTGAGGCTTCACCCTGTCCGCAGAAAAATCGGAAACTGTCGCATATAATCTCCGTCTTCCACAAGATCCCCGATGACGACCACAAAACACTCGTATTCATGGATGGGTCGGAACACGAGGCCAAGGCAGGTATCGACATCACAGGACCAGGTCTTAGGCTTTCCAAGCGTCCACCGGATAACTTCTCCATCTACTCCGCTGAAGAAATGGCCATTCCGGCTGACATCTCCATTCTCATCAGGCGTAAAGCTAGAGTCGTGGTAATTCGCTCAGATTCCAGATCCGCCCTTTAGTCAATTAGCAACATCCACCACTGTCCACGTCAAATCATGGACATAATCCAACAAATCGTGGCCCATAGCGCAAACATGAACTTTACCTTCCTCTGTATTCTGGGCTACGCCAACATCCCAGGCAACGAATAAGCAGGCAATCCTCGGAGAGCAAGCTTTGCCGTTGAACATTTACCCAGCATGGAATACTCGGTAGACGATTGCAATATACTCCTACAATGCCACATTTGCCAATATCACCAGAAAACATGAGCACAACATAACTCAACACAATACGAACCCAGCCACACACACGACATCAAACCAAAGGTTGGCAAATGGAGCACACGAATCAATTCCAGGGACAAAAAGAGGCCTCCCTCACTAGACTTAGAACTGGTTGCACAAAACCAACAGCCTCAATTAGAGTGTGACCAATATACTACACCTCGCTGCGACACCTGCAACGCCACACTAAGCATAGGTGACATCCTGCTAGACTGTAGTGGCTTCAACTTTCAGTTACAACCACTTCAGGCCTTCTGCCAAAAACAGGGCATCACCCTGTCGCTTCCATTGTTTCTGGGTGACAAGCAACCAGAACTCCTTCAATTGCTATTTGAATATATGCATGCTACAAAACTAGCAGGAGCACTGTAGGCAACACACCACTCTCACCTCAACGCACAGTGCGTGCCCGCGAAATGCTCCTAGGAAACACGTACATAGCCATTCTCGAAGGGCGTGGACGAATACGAGCCGACTTGCCCTCCAATTAGGAGTACATGGTTACATAGCCGTGCCGTCGGACGTAGATGAGCCGACTTGTTTTGAAAACAAAAATGAAAAATAACGTAAAACGACCACCCAGAGGAGTCATTGGTCGTAGTTGATCCGATTTACCTTGCAACTCAACGTAAAACAACTACCTAGACCTACAGCGGACGCAGATAAACCGAATTGCAAAACACCGTGCTTACCAAGCTGACAACCCTTCATGGCATGCTTAGGCTAACATGCTACTAACAATTAGCGTGCGGCGGCCGGGGCGAGAATCGGTATGGACAATTTCCTCCTTGTTCACGTATTAAAGATTTTCGGTGGTCTTCGAGAAGAGTAGGCTAATGCTGACACCCTAGCAAAACCAAGCTTCTCTTCATTCTAAACCCCCACCCTCCCAGATACAAAATATCTTGCGGAGGATTAAAGTACAACTAAAACCATTGCGACATTAGGGAAATGCCCCCACCCCGCCTTCAGCACCTAAAGCATCACACGCGCTGTAACGTAAAACTCATTTGCCGTAAATGTACACTTGCCTGAGCTTTGTTTGCAAAGCACACTCGTTTTAAAGACGTACGTGACGTTGCACTCGCATGTAACATAGTCGTTCTAAAGGCGACGTAGATGACCATTGGGTCACCATTTAATCTGATCTCCAGACATGGGGTGGCCTGTAGCATGAGTTACTATGCATTTATAAGAGATGTTTTGCCAACACTCAGCTGCTAATATTGTTTTCTCTGGTAGCTGCACTTTTATGTCTTTAAAAAATGTTCGTTACCTTTTCCAATATGATCCTGGCAGCCAGGTGCAGCACAGTATGGCATTGGTATTCTTAACACTCGCACGTCCGGCGGTCCGCGCCAACTTCGCATGTCTGGGGGTCAGATGTCTGCCCCCCATACGATCTCTGGAACTATGCTAGCTAGCGACAAACGGAAAACGGCGTTGGATAGCTGGTGACGGGCTCCATGGAAAGTGTTTCGGTCATTTTTTTCCCTCAGGTTAACATTCAGGTCACTGGTCCATCATATGTCAAATTCGACCAAATCAGGCTGGACTCAGATATTGACGCATATCTCAGCATCTTAGAGACAAACGGCGAACGCTGTTCAACAGTCCTTGAAATGCGCTACCGACAATAGGCGGTGTAATTTAAGGTCAGGTCAACCGAACCTCAAGTGAAGGCCATGCAGTCATGACCTCAGGTCAAAGTCATGAAGTCGCATAGGGAGGTCATGTAATGTATCAATCGACATGTCTTGGTGATACAAGCACAATGACGGCAATTTCAGCCTTCTAGCTCAATGCAGTGCGATATAATGCGCAGAAATGTGTAGTGATCTCAGGTGATCTCGGAGACCTTGGTGAGGTCACTGAACAAAAATGTCAACGGTACCATTGATGATAGCTTCCATCTACATGC
Source organism: Imbricaverruca yamaguchii (assembly GCA_034440575.1). NCBI lineage: Eukaryota > Metazoa > Arthropoda > Thecostraca > Neoverrucidae > Imbricaverruca > Imbricaverruca yamaguchii. The sequence continues at coordinate 492,348 of JAOTOL010001568.1, forward strand.
CACAACTGTTGTGAGGCCATTCCGAGCGAAAATTTGTAACCAGGAAACATTTGTATACATTACCGTAGCCCTATAATGAGGAAGCCACGACCGCGACCTGACCGAAGGTCAACGCTACGAGAAAAAAAACGATATACATATTATGGTTCCGGATGAGATCATGACATGTTATAAGTTTGAAATCAATTGCGCAATTATTGTGGAAGTTATGCCACCTAGAACTCCGAGTGTAGTTGGGTCACTTCGCCTGACCTGGTGACCTGACCTGAGATGACCCAGGATAAAAAATGTATGAGGATATGCGAAAATGACCAATGAACAGCTATGCGAGGTTTGGCCTTGCTAACCCGATTAGTTTGGCGGCAAATGAGGAAAAACCGGAGGGGGCAGATATCTGCCCCCGGACGTGCGCGTGTTAAAGCAAACGCGTTAGCAATCCTAAAACACAGGAACAGCTTGCAGGAAAGCATGAAGATACGTACCTAACGACCTGGATATATTGAAAGTAACTGCAATGCACTTGCACTCCAGTAAGAGAGGTAACTTATATTATGCGATATATTTTAGAAACCTGGTGGCATTGTAAATTCAGCACCGTTTCACATGAGGAAATGTTTCCATTGAAATACACTGTAATACTACCTTCAAAGTTCTGCAATAAGTTCGACACAAATGTACGGATGGATAGAAAACTTGTTTCATTATATATATATATATATATATATATATATATATATATATATATATATATATATATATATATATATATATATATATGCTCTTCGCAAAATATAATATTTCCTCGTGTTATATCTTCCTCGTGTTCAATCCGTAGTTCGCAATACTACGGATTGAAACATATTCTTGGCCTACCACCGTAGCTGTCCATTTCTGACTTCACTTTTCATATCTATATGCCAGTGGCCACTTGCAGCCCATTGGCAAGGACCACTCGCAGGTCCGTACGGTCCTGAGGTCAGACGTGTGAACGGGTCTAGCGACAATATTAGCTATCAAGCATAGCCGTTAGGCACCAAACCGGAACAACATCTGGTGCTCATAGACAATTGTTGGACTTTACCCTGAGTGTTGCGCCAACAGCCGCCTGTCGCGCCAGCATCACAGTCCAGACCAGACCAGACCAGACCAGGCCAGACCAGACCAGCGGCGGCGGCGGCTCGTGTCTGGCGCCGCTGCCCGAATGGTCGGCCGCAGTCTTCCCACCAGTCAGATCAGTCGGGACAGCAACGCTTTTCGAAACCAATGTAATGTGAGCTCGAGGAGGCGTAGAAGACAAATATTGTGGTTTGAAGGAAATCGATGCACCCATCTGTTCGTGATATATCGATTATACCGGACATATCTAAATTTGTTCGACCCTAATGTGACTCCCAAAAATATTTACATGTGCATAATAAAAGGCAGGCAGTAAGCGTGAAATCGCTGTTTTCATTTTTAAAGCATTTCATCAGTTTCTATGTCAATATCATTTGTAATCCGGGCATAAGGGAACCTCATGGACATATTTAATCAATATTGGTGAGGGATGCGTGTACTTGATTTATTGAGTTGGTTTTGATCCATACAATGTGCACGCGAATATGCATTCACTTATGAATATATGACTTACCTATATAGCCACGCGCGTACATTATGACATGGTTCGCGGTATCTGTTATGGTGGGAAGCGCATTCCCCGGCACGTAGCCGAGCAGATCTGACGCGAAATTGTCTGTGGCCCCACGGGATGGTCGCTGCATGACCGACGCGCCCGATGCGCCCGTAAACTCCACTAACCAACCAACTAAACCACGATACTAGCGAATATTTCAAATTCTGCGCACAGGTTAATTGGTAATACAGGTATGGAAAGCTTGCCACGGAGCCAACGCAGTCGCAAATTTCATATTTTGAAAGGAATAATTTTCACAACTTTGGCGATAAGAATCTCAGTGACGCATACGTTTAAGCAAGATATCTATTTGCGTGCAGACCCTCTTCCGCATCGCCACAGACGAGTCCGCCGATGGTGGCGACCGGCCGCCTCTCGACCGAAGCGTCCACAACGGGCACGATAACGCCACCGGGCGGCAAACGCCGAACTTGAGCGCTGGGGCTGCATGAATTTTCACTTGGTAATCTACAAACATTGATGGAGCATGTTTAGATCTACCTGAGGTTAATGCTGCTATTAGACCCGAATCGGTTTCGGGTGGACCTACCCTAACATGTATGGATGGGCGCTGTATGACCGAAGCAGTCGATGCGCCCCTAAGCCCAAATAACCAACCAACCTAATATGTATGGGTTAAGCCAGTATGGTCCCGACCCCCTGAACCATTTCAGTTTGTTTTATAACACTACACAATATATCCCAGCTGCTTCATATGTTGATACGTGCTTTCAACTTTTTGGGTTCTTTTTCCAGGAAAAATTAAATGAACCTATATCATGCTATGTCAGTTGTTTGAAACATCGTGGTTTGCGAGGTAGGCCCGGCTTTTCAAGTAATTCCGCTCCTGATTCAAAGCGATTCACCCTGATTCAAGGGAAAGCAACCGACATCGCTGAGAAATCCGTCAGCATAGATATCGATTTGCTGCTTGTTGCAGCCATCGCTGGGGCGAGCATACCTGTTCCAGCAGTTGTGGTCAGGCCACTGCGACAGCTGTGGCCGCTTTGGCGGTCGTCACCGCCGGGACGGCTGGCCGTTGTGGCGCCTTTAGCCACAGCGACTGCCTCCGCCGCCGCTGCGGTGGCGGTGGTTGAGCTACTCAGTCCTCGGCAGCATGTATGGCTCTCAAGGATATATATTCCTGAGGGATTTGGTTCAGGGGGCGAACATCTGAAGAGGCCCCCACTATTACTCGCACCCATCACCAGTTCTCAAGGACGCTGTCAGGGCCCCCGGTTCTTTAGCTGCCCATTCCAAAGATCAGGAACATCCCAGACCACTTCTCTCTGGCTCTTGGGAAACCTATTCATCCGTCAAGAACCGTCTCCAACTTGTATGGGCCATTCCCGGTCCTCGATAAATATCTGTTGCTACTTGGCTATAAACCTCACTGCTATGTTTGTATCTCTCCCCCTCGCTGTTGCTCTGTTGGATCGTCATATTACTACTGCTGTCAGGCTTTGGTGTCTGTTGTTGGGCCGCCGCCGGGCTGCCTCGGCACGTGCGCTGATGCGCCGGGTCACGTGACCCTTGCCGCCGGGGGTGGCTCAGCGGCGTGTCGTGTTATGCGACAGTGAGAATACAGGTGTCGAAGGTGAAGGTCTGTGACAACTGCTCTGGCGAATCGCTTCCTCACTCCCGCTATGTTGGATCGCTATACCTCTCTGCTACATTGGAGGATCGCTTCCTCACTGCTGCGCCATTAGATCGCCACAGTTCGGTGCTACATTCGAGCATCGCTATGGCCGCTGCACTGATGTATCGCTATAGCTCACTGCCATATTGGTGGATCGCTATAGTTCACTGCTACATTGGTGGACCGCTATGCTCGCTGCACTTGTGGGGATTGTCATGGCGTACTGCTGGTTTCGTGAACCACTTCGTCACTGTCGCAGCGGTAGATATATCCTTCCCTTGGGGCAGGGTGAAATGCAGCGTTCTGGCAACGATGAATAACCCCCAGTCGCAGTGTAGTGGCATTCTGCCTGCTATGAATCTTCTGGCCACGTCCAATGTCTTGTGGCTTTAAAATTTAAAAGCAGACGTATATCTTACATAGGCGTCGATGTTCCTGTCTTATACGTGGCGGGATCTATAGCTAATGCAGCAAATGGGTCTCGAATCGGAATAACAGTGACGTGGGGGAAATATTGCTTCATTGAAGCTGGTTTAGCTCATTTTGCTTACCATTTTAATATAGCCTTTTATAAATTTTGCAGACATCTGTGACAACTGTAATATCGAGCTACTTCATTACCAGTCCGAATAGAATATTGGACTTCCATCTCGTGTCTTCAACATAACCCTTACCGGGTACTTCCGTGAAGTACTCACATGCAAGTGCGGGTAAGGTAATATCTGTTCATACATCGATGGAGTCAATGTCCCATTTAGCTTTGCCGTGCTCTTTCCACATCATGATGTGATGTTCTTATTTTACAATTGGATTGGGAACAGCCGCCAATAGGCTTAGGGACATCAGCTGGCGTGTTGTGAACAGCCATTCATGTTTGAAAACCCATTGTGTTGTGAACAAACCTTAATATGACAATTCATCGTGCTGTGAGCAGCCCTTCATTTTCGGCAACTAATCGTGTCGTGAACAGCCTTTCATATTAGCCAGCCGGAGCAACTCTACATTTGCGTATTTTGTCCCGTTGTTGCTTCTATTTTATTCAGTTATCATTTTCCCCCGACATGCTATTCCCAAACAATAACTATACACCAGCTCGTCGCTTGGTTTACGGGAATGTTCCTCCGCTTCTGATTCCCGCGAAGTTCATAGTGCCGCTGCTGTCCTGGACTTGGACGACGAACAAGGTTCTTAATGGATCATTTGTGTTGCTCGAAGATTCCTTGATGAGCGTGCGGCTATGTGGTGCATGCTGCCCGACCTCTGAGCTGAACTAGTGGCTGACCGGCAGCGGATGGCTCTGTTCGCATTACACTAACACCGCGGCTCAACCACCTCGTTATCCATGCCGCATGCATTTGTAATGCGCTCCGCAGCATTGTCGCAGTTTGTCGAGCGTGCATATGGCTCAATCGGAACCTGTGGTTATGGCTTTATTGCAAGTGTGGACAGCGCCACCGGTCCCAAGATTTGTGGTTTCACCAGGCTTTCTACAGTGTCTTTATTGTTTAGCTTTCGTTTGAAATCGTATTTTCTGTTGCATGTCAGTAGTCTTGCTGCAGTTAAGTCCATGTTCACTAATTTATTGTTAGATTTCATTTAAAAAAAAAACATTTTCAGCTGCGTATTGCACTTCCGCAGAACTGAGGATAGCCAGAGTACCAGCTGAGGTGGTGTATGGAGCAGTGTGTGTGCTGGTCGGCACGGTCAGTGTGATGGGCCAGCTGAGGTGGTGTGTGGAGCAGTGTGTGTGCTGGTCGGCACGGTCAGTGTGATGGGCCAGCTGAGGTGGTGTGTGGAGCAGTGTGTGTGCTGGTCGGCACGGTCAGTGTGATGGACCAGCTGAGGTGGTGTGTGGAGCAGGTGTGTGCTGGTCGGCACGGTCAGTGTGATGGGCCAGCTGAGGTGGTGTGTGGAGCAGTGTGTGTGCTGGTCGGCACGGTCAGTGTGATGGACCAGCTGAGGTGGTGTATGGAGCAGTGTGTGTGCTGGTCGGCACGGTCAGTGTGATGGACCAGCTGAGGTGGTGTGTGGAGCAGTGTGTGTGCTGGTCGGCACGGTCAGTGTGATGGACCAGCTGAGGTGGTGTGTGGAGCAGTGTGTGCTGGTCGGCACGGTCAGTGTGATGGACCAGCTGAGGTGGTGTATGAGAGGGTGTGCTGGTGGACGGTAGTGTGATGGACCAGCTGAGGTGGGTGGAGGTGTGTGTGTGAGGTGGTGATGGACAGTGAGGTGGTGTATGAGAGTGTGTGTGCTGGTGGCACGGTGGTGTGATGGACCAGCTGAGTGGTGTATGGAGAGTGTGTGTGCTGGTCGGCACGGTCGTGTGATGGACCAGTGAGGTGTGTGGGAGAGGTGTGCTGGTCGGAGGTCGTGTGATGGACAGCTGAGGTGGTGTGTGGAGAGTGTGTGCTGGTCGGCACGGTCGGGTGATGGACCAGCTGAGGTGTGTGTGGGAGGTTGCTGGTCGGCACGGTCAGTGGATGGACCAGCTGAGGTGGTGTATGGAGTGTGTGTGCTGGTGGAGGTAGTGTGATGGCCAGCTGAGGTGGTGTGTGGAGCAGTGTGTGTGTTGGTCGGACGGTCGTGTGATGGACAGCTGAGGTGGTGTATGGAGCAGTGTGTGCACTGGTCGGCACGGTCGGTGTGATGGGCAGCTGAGGTGGTGTGTGGAGCAGTGTGTGTGTTGGTGGCACGGTAGGTGATGGACCAGCTGAGGGTGTGTGGAGAGGGTGTGGTCGGCAGTCAGTGTGATGGACCAGCTGAGGTGGTGTATGGAGCAGTGTGTGTGTGTCGGCACGGTCAGTGTGATGGACGAGCTGAGGTGGTGTGGAGATGTGTGTTGGTCGGCACGGTCAGTGTGATGGGCCAGCTGAGGTGGTGTGTGGAGCGTGTGTGTGCTGGTCGGCACGGTCGGTGTGATGGGCCAGCTGAGGTGGTGTATGGAGCAGTGTGTGTGCTGGTCGGCACGGTCAGTGTGATGGGCCAGCTGAGGTGGTGTATGGAGCAGTGTGTGTGCTGGTCGGCACGGTCAGTGTGATGGGCCAGCTGAGGTGGTGTATGGAGCAGTGTGTGTGCTGGTCGGCACGGTCAGTGTGATGGACCAGCTGAGGTAGTGTGTGGAGCAGTGTGTGTGCTGGTCGGCACGGTCAGTGTGATGGGCCAGCTGAGGTGGTGTATGGAGCAGTGTGTGTGTGTTGGTCGGCACGGTCAGTGTGATGGGCCAGCTGAGGTGGTGTATGGAGCATGTGTGTGCTGGTCGGCACGGTCAGTGTGATGGACCAGCTGAGGGGTGTGGAGAGGTGTGTGTGTTGGTCGGCACGGTCAGTGTGATGGGCCAGCTGAGGTGGTGTGTGGAGAGTGTGTGCTGGTGGCACGGTAGGTGATGGACCAGCTGAGGTGGTGTATGGAGAGGTGTGTGTGGTCGGCACGGTCAGTGTGATGGACCAGCTGAGGTGTGTGTGGAGGGTGTGTGTGGTGGACGGTCAGTGGATGGGCCAGCTGAGGTGGTGTATGGAGCGGGTGTGCTGGTCGGCACGGTCAGTGTGATGGACCAGCTGAGGTAGTGTGTGGAGAGTGTGTGCTGGTCGGCACGGTCAGTGTGATGGGCCAGCTGAGGTGGTGTATGGAGCAGTGTGTGTGTGTTGGTCGGCACGGTCAGTGTGATGGGCCATCTGAGGTGGTGTATGGAGAGGTGTGTGCTGGTCGGCACGGTCAGTGTGATGGACCAGCTGAGGTGGTGTGTGGAGCAGGTGTGTGTGTTGGTCGGCACGGTCAGTGTGATGGACCAGCTGAGGTGGTGTATGGAGAGGTGTGTGCTGGTCGGCACGGTCAGTGTGATGGGCCAGCTGAGGTGGTGTGTGGAGCAGTGTGTGTGCTGGTCGGCACGGTCAGTGTGATGGACCAGCTGAGGTGGGTGTGGAGCATGTGTGTGCTGGTCGGCACGGTCAGTGTGATGGGCCAGCTGAGGTGGTGTGTGGAGCAGTGTGTGCTGGTCGGCACGGTCAGTGTGATGGACCAGCTGAGGTGGTGTATGGAGCCGTGTGTGTGCTGGTCGGCACGGTCAGTGTGATGGACCAGCTGAGGTGGTGTATGGAGCAGTGTGTGTGCTGGTCGGCACGGTCAGTGTGATGGACCAGCTGAGGTGGTGTGTGGAGCAGTGTGTGTGCTGGTCGGCACGGTCAGTGTGATGGGCCAGCTGAGGTGGTGTGTGGAGCAGTGTGTGTGTGTGCTGGTCGGCACGGTCAGTGTGATGGACCAGCTGAGGTGGTGTGTGGAGCAGTGTGTGTGCTGGTCGGCACGGTCAGTGTGATGGGCCAGCTGAGGTGGTGTATGGATCAGTGTGTGTGCTGGTCGGCACGGTCAGTGTGATGGGCCAGCTGAGGTGGTGTATGGAGCAGTGTGTGTGCTGGTCGGCACGGTCAGTGTGATGGGCCAGCTGAGGTGGTGTGTGGAGCAGTGTGTGTGCTGGTCGGCACGGTCAGTGTGATGGACCAGCTGAGGTGGTGTGTGGAGCAGTGTGTGTGCTGGTCGGCCGGTCGTGTGATGGGCCGTGGGTGTGTTGTGTGTGTGGTGGCACGTCGTTGATGGACCAGTGGTGTTTGGCAGTGTGTGTGTGGTGGACGTGTGTGTGGACAGTGGTGTGTTGTTTGTTGTCTTCGTACCGTGGTGTTTGGCTTGTGTGCTGGTCGCAGTCAGTGTGTGGCCGTGGGTGTGTGGGCATGTGTGTGCTGGTCGGCACGGTCTGTATGGCCGTGAGGTGTGTGTGGGCGTGTGTGTGCTGGTCGGCACGGTCGGTGTGATGGACCGTGGGTGGTGTTGGCTGTGTGTGTGTTGGTCGGCACGGTCAGTGTGATGGACCAGCTGAGGTGGTGTGTGGAGCAGTGTGTGTTGGTCCACACGATCAGGGTCATCATCTAGTGTCGATTAGGCACTCCGATAGCACGTTGATGTCATCTCCTTGTTCTCAATATCATCTTGCTGAGAAATCTGTTGCCTGCGCCGAATGTCGACATGCACAGAAGTTGTTTGTTGCCAACGCGATCTGACCTGTCGGTCTGGGTTGGAGCTGGAAAATCCGATTTCAAGAAACCAGTGGCTGAGCTTGGCATCTCGCAGACCACGGTGATAGGACGTTAACGCTGTGAACTGTGACTTCTGACAGCCGCAAAGGGAAGGGTAGAAGGACAAGAGTGATGGACGACGTGCTGAAGAGCTCGAAGGACAACACAAAGATGTTCTTGAACCTTCTGCGCTCGTTTCGGACTCTCCTGGGTCTGATGCTGGCTGGTGGCGGCAAATGCATGCAACAATTACATATATTTGTGTTCTTGCACATGACGGATCTTTTCCCGTGACATCCTTGAGACTTGTTCTTTTCAGGCTGCAGCGTCTCTCTTCCGAATTCCGTGTAGTGTCCCGAAAATTATTGTGGGCGGGGGTGGGGTGGGGGCACAATGCATGAAGGCAGTGGGCAGGTACAAATGGATTGGGGTGGGGGCACACACCACATTGGGTCCCAAGTTAAAAACGGACATTATTCGGGGCACAGGAAACGTGGGGACAAGTACCCTCCACAAGGCACACAAAGATGCACCCCTGCATATAGCACAATCGTGCAATCATGGAACTGAAATGCGTGTCACACATGAGTTTGGTGTCGGACGTCCCCATAAATACGTGGAAATCAGTCCTAACTGTTTTTTTGCATCCAGAACATTATCCTTGATAAAAATTACCCTTCCTTTTCCCGTCGTAAGAGTGAATGGTAATGTTTGCAATGAGCTTAAACGATAGACGTCAGACAAATGACAGATGCTCACTGGAAAGTACAAAGGGCATTTCATACGTCATAAATGAAATTCATGTTATGCTTTCTTAGTTACCACGCGCCCTGGAGGGCCTCTGAAAATAACGCGCACTGGAGGGGGGGGGGGGAGGGGCGGATTCCGCCCCCCTAAGATCTCAGCTCCTATGAAGGCCAGAGCAACGAAATTCACAGGGTAGATGGGCACGATAGTGAACTCTATTGTGTGCGAAGTTCATGACCTTAGGTCAATATCTTAAAGGTCAAATGAGGTCAAAATAGCAAAGTTTTCTGGTTTGGCGTGGCTTGGCTTGCCATTGTTATGGATCGCTGTGGTTGTGTTTAAATGCTCCAAAATTGGCATTAATGATGTTTTGGACATTACAAATGATGCAATACAGATGTCAGATCCGCCATTTGATCTCAGGTCACCTATATAGGAGCAATTTATTAGGTCGTCACCTGTTCCAGTTACCGGAACTGGGCTCCCATCCCGACTGCTCCGTTGGGCGGCTCGGCACAATCGGCTTCGCAAATAAAGGGGTGAAATACATGAATAAAGTATGGAAACGCGTAGGCACACAATGACAAACAGTAGATTTCGGGATGTATAGGGAGTAACATGTAAAGTGACATCAATCGCATGACAGTCATTTGCATTTATGACACATTCCAGTTGACCAAGTTTGGTTCCATTAGCTTATCATGAACTTGGCATGACTTGACCTCGGCGGCCTAACATGACTTTGAAATTATATAGCATAACAATATGCATCAAGCAAGTCGCTAGTGTTGTCAAGAACACTTCCCTATTGCCAATATACGAGAAGCGCATCAGCGCCGATTTGTGTGGTCTGGCGCTGCGAATTGTTTTTACTTGAACAGCCCCTAACTTGAAAACTTCTCGGTCGATTTTCATTTTTCTTGCTTTAAACAATGCGCCGGTCATTTCTAAGCAGGTACGCGAAAAATTTGGCTTATATCGGCCGGTACAATATGGAGTTATGTACGAAAAATCGGAAGGATTGGCGGATTTCGCCATACCCCCTCTAGGGCTTGTGTTAACCTGTTATGAACTTGACCTGACTTGACCTCGGTGACTTAACATGACTCTAGAACAATGTAGCATGACAATGTACATCAAACAATTTGCTAGTTTTGCCAAGAACACTTCCTTTTTGCCAATATACGGGAAGCGCATCAGCGCCGATATTTGTGATCTGGCGCTGAATTTGTTTTTTTACTTTAGCGACCCCTAACTCGAAAAATGTTCGGTCAATTTTCATTTTTCTTACTTCAAACAACGCGCCGGTCATTTATTGGCAGGTACACAAACAATGGCGTATATCGGCCGGTAAATTCGGGAGTTAGTTACGAAAAAACCGGATGGGGTGGGCGGATTTCGTTCCCCCCTCCAGTGCGCGTGTTAAATAAGTGGAACGTTTTCCCAATCCAATAATAACAACATAAAAACCACTGTGAGAGTCCTTCATCTGAGAAGGGCCACCGACCACTGGTATCCATGGCACCCATTTCATATTGGTTGCATGCGTAACAACTACTTCAAATCATCGTGTGGTTTATCGGTCTATTGAGTAAGGTTCGAACATGTGGGTACTGTTTCCCGGCTACAGGTGGGTGGTCAACCAACCATGGATGTGAGCCATGGAGATGGACGTGGTAGTTACTGTGTTTCTCTAATACCCAGCAAAAACCAACAGTTAGGTGGAAGATCGGATCACTTTATCAACTCAAGTGGCCTGTCAGATCGCCTCAATGTCGCCTCAATTTAGTTCTCGTCGTGGAACAAGTACAAACACCGATCCTTATTTTACTATCACCCAAACAGAGATATGACGGCTTTGGCAACGGGCTAGCAGTGGCCACGTGCTCGTGACGTCACACGACGGCCGGTCCTCCGCACTGCAGCCGCTCGTGACGTCACACGTCGGCCGGTCCTCCTCACTGCAGCCGCTCGTGACGTCACACGTCGGCCGGTCCTCCGCACTGCAGCCGCTCGTGACGTCACGCGTCGGCCGGTGCTCCGCCCTGCAGCCGCTCGTGACGTCACACGTCGGCCGGTCCTCCACACTGCAGCCGCTCGTGATGTCACACGTCGGCCGGTCCTCCGCACTGCAGCCGCTCGTGACGTCACACGTCGCCCGGTGCTCCGCACTGCAGCCGCTCTGGCGCCAAACTCGGCTGAACAGTGTACTCGTACTGTCGGTCGGCCGGACGGCACTCTTATTCGGTCCGGTGGTAGTGTGCACCGGGCTTCACGTGGAAGCTATTGGCTTCATGTCAGCTCAAGCGAAGTGTTTCTCCGTCGCGCGCAATTGAGGATGGCGAAGATCTGATTCACACGATCCTCAAAAGTAGACGACGGATTTGTTTTGCATTGGTGTGGTCTATGCAGAACGTAGTTTCGTGTCGCATCGAGCGATAAAACCAAATTTTGCCAGAATTATCGTTGGGGTGACTTTATGAACCAAGGTCTATTGCTAAGCGGAGTTTGTTGCGTGAACCCTGGTCCCACCACCCGATTCATGAATTCCAGTTCAACGGTAGAATTTAGACTAAAAAATTAACGTGCCGTCAATGCACCGACACGGCCGCTTGGGAGCTCAACCCCGGCGTTATCGGGCCAGTCGCCAACTGACCCTCGCAGCCAGGGACTAAATGCGAGCGCTTGAAACGACTCGAACCCTGTGTTCCCAGGGAGGCCAGTGCAGCCCAGCGCTCTAAGCAACTTGGCTACAACGCTGTACTAACTTGGCTACCGGGCTTATTTTTATTCATCTCTTAGTGTTTCGGCACATAGGACTGGAACTTCCAGATTGACCGCACGAATCCGATCGAAATTAACGTTTGTGTGATGTTGTTGAACAGGAACAGCACGGTTTCTGTTGTGATGTAGGCGTATTAAGTTCACACCGAATATTTATCGTCAGATCAAGAACTCATCGACATGATTGAAAGTTGTCCGACCATGTTCTTCCAAAGCGGTATATTTTTGTGGGTTAATCCCGATCAACCTTCGACGACATGAACCTATGACCTTGTCAATACCATTCCAGAAACCTGTCTAGCTCTGGCCTAACAAATTGCGTGCTATTAAGTGGGCGCGAATGATCAACCCTGGTCGATGCGCCCTAAAGCCCAAATAACTAACTAACTGCGTGCTAGTAAGGCCCTTTTAGTTTCGGGAACCAAATATAATTTCATCCATTGTGCGTTATAAACGCACACACGCACATCCCTCCTCCCGCACATTAATACTCCCAAAATGCCAGTGTCTTCACAACAGCGGCTTCTGGTTCTTGCACTTTTGGTGCAATTTGTTCTAGTGAAGGAAAGAGGGTCAGTGTTGTCTGAGCGTGTGATCAAGCCGTGCATGATCTGAAGGCCAATCACATCGGTGATCAGGGTACTCGCCAGTCTGTCGCTGTAAGCCAGCCGAACATCCCACAGCCGCCCTAGCCGAGCCAACAGCCCCACAGCCCCACAGCCCAACAGCCCCACAGCCGACAGGTGATCCGCCGGCCACAAAGCCTACCCCGGCTAAGAATTGAACCGGGGACCTCCCTCACGCAACGCTGCCACGTTAGCCGACCACTCAATTGATGTGGCCAGAGTCAGCTCATGGGAAATCTGGGACGGTCTCGGCGACGCCCAGCGCTTCCGTAGGTCTCGGAGAGGTGACGAGTCAATCTGGACTGCGGCCGGTTTGTATTCGCCGTCGCCTGTCAGTTGCATGCATAGGCGTGTACATGTCGCAAGGGACTTCTCCACAGATATTCTTCCGGGGAGGGGGGGGGGGGGGGGACTCAGCGCCGGGCCGGACGAACCTGTTCGAAGGCATGCGGATGGACATGCCGGCGGTGGAGATGACAGCGCAGCCAGCCGGCCACGTATGCTGCACTGTCGCTGTACCTGTCGACGAAGCGCACCAATAGCTGGCTGGTCGCGGCACGGTGCCAATCGACCACGCCGGTGTTTGTTTCCGGTGCAGACGTGGGGCGCCGGGCTGGACGCGTGGTGAGACCTGTCGCCCTGATCGCTTGGCAAGACGGCTGGCGGGCTGGCCGAGTCGAGGACCACTCGAGTCTACGCCTGGCCAGCTCAGACGAACGGCCGGCCTGACGAAATAGCACCCGCTGGGTCAGCGCCGTCATTTGCAATGGCGCCTCGCAAGGGATAAATTTTAGTCATCCACGGCTCGGATGTGTTTCTAAGTATATCGCTCACCTGCCTGCTTGGTTTATGTCAATGCAGCTAGAGTGCAACAATACAAGCAACTGGCTGTTAAAGTGACCTCTGACTTGGTCTACGCATATTGCCGAAACTGAAATTGCAGTCATTACTTCGAGCTGTTATGCCGTGGGCTTGAATTCAGCTTTTTATATGCTTCGTACTTGCATTGCTTATCGTAAAATTGTGGGTCGACGTCCCCTTGTGACGTCTCAATGTCCCTTGTGAAGTTCACCGTCCCCTTGTGACGTTTCGACGTCCCCCTGTGACGTTTCGATGTTCCCTTGTAGCGTTTCGATGTTCCATTGTGATGCTCGACATCCCTTTGTGACGTATAGATGTCCAATTGTTATATCCGACGTCCCCTTGTGACGTTTCGATGTTCCCTTGTGACGTTTTGATGTTCCCCTGTGTCATCTCGATGTCCCTTTGTCATGTCGCCGTTCCCATGTGACTGAACTCAGCATCGGACACTTGCACTTAGTAGCCTGCTCGCCGAGATAATTCCTGTTGCCTTCCTGTGTTTTTGTCGCTTTGAAACCTTATGCAGGCCAACCATCTCCACGTTTGCACATTTATTCGTGTAATACCCGTGTGTTCGTATAATACCCGTGCATCCGTATAATAACCGTGTATCCGAGTAACCCGTTTGGTATTATATATACGCATTTGCATTTAATGCAAATGCGTCCTTTCGATCCGTCCTTTCGATCCTCTGAATTGCTGGCCGAACTATGGCAGAAGACAGATGAGGCCGCTGCAGAGGCCGCTGCAGAGGCCGCTGCTGATGCCGCTGCTGATGCCGCTGCTGAGGCCGCTGCTGAGGCCGCTGCTGAGGCCGCTGCTGAGGCCGCTGCAGAGGTCGCTGCAGAGACCGCTGCTGATGCTGCCGTTCTACCATTTGGACTTTACGGGACGATTTGAACTGATTTTGGGTCACAATTTGATGTTCATTGGAGGCGAATGACAGTGAAGCGGGGCGATCTGACCGCAATGCTGCGGCAGTGTGGCGGTAGCGCGCCAGTGTGGCGGTGGCGGCAGTGCGGTGGAAGTGCGGTGGCAGGTGCCCTCTGAACGCTTCGGGGGGGGGCATGGCCGGAATAGCCCCTCGGTGGATCCTCCGGCGGACGTAGAGTAAAACTAATATCGATGGCAGTGCTTTTGCGTTACGCGGTGGCGCCACCAGCTGCCATTATGCATGCTCTACCGTGTGGAATTGGTACCAAGGTTTACGATTTTTGCCGCCAGGTGGTGGCGACGGGCACAGGCGCAATCGACTACAGTGTGGACAACCCTCAGGCGTTCCGTGTCGGCAGCGGCGGCGCCATATTCACCAACGCCAACGGTCGACAGCTGATGGATAGCGGCGTACTCAACTTCACAGTCTTCGCCTCCTATCCAGGTCAGCCTCTTCCACATGTCAGCATCGTGCCAGGGTTGGCATTGTACCAAGGCCAGGCGTCTTACGCAGCGGGTCGTTTTATCCAGCCCGTTCCCACAGTCACTAAGCTAGCAGGAGCATTGCAGACACCACACCACCAACACGCACTCTAACACGCACTCCAACACGCACTCCAACACGCACTCCAACACGCACTCCAACACGCACTCCAACACGCACTCCAACACGCACTCCAACACGCACTCCAACACGCACTCCAACACGCACTCCAACACGCTCTCCAACATGCATTCCAACACGCACTCCAACACGCACTCCAACGCGCACTCCAACGCGCACTCCAAGGCGCACCCCAACGCGCACTCCAACGCGCACTCCAACGCGCACTCCAACGCGCACTCCAACGCGCACTCCAACGCGCACTCCAACGCGCACTCCAACGCGCACTCCAACGCGCACTCCAAGGCGCACCCCAACGCGCACTCCAACGCGCACTCCAACGCGCACTCCAACGCGCACTCCAACGCGCACTCCAACGCGCACTCCAACGCGCACTCCATCGCGCACTCCATCGCGCACTCCAACGCGCACTCCAACGCGCACTCCAACGCGCACTCCAACGCGCACTCCAACGCGCACTCCATCGCGCACTCCATCGCGCACTCCAACGCGCACTCCATCGCGCACTCATACGCGCTCTGCATGCCCGCACAACCACTCGTATCAGCAATGCAAACAGCCATCTAAGAATGACATTGAACGTACATGAGTCGAATCGTTTTACCACTCGACATAAATGGCTACATAGCTTTGCCGTCAGATGTAGACGAGTCGACATGCCTTGAAAATGAGCATAGCGTATGACGCTCACCCAGAAGTACCATCGCGCGTAGATGCGCCGAATTGGGAACACCGTAACAACCCACATACAACCCTACATGAATGCATGCTACTAACTGTTAACACGCAGCAGCCGGCTCAAGAGGCGGTGTGGACTTCTTGCACGGTACAAATACCTTTGTGTTTTTGGACATGAGCAGGGCAATGCCGGTACAATGACAAAATCAACCTATTTGACACGAAAGAGACAAAATATCTTGCGCAGGAGTACAGCAAATCGGGTTTCGTCGAAATTGTCCAAGCCGCCTGGCCGACAACCCCCCTCACTCACACCCAGACCTGCAGCATGTTAACGTCACAAACACTGTAATGCACAGCTCCTTTACCGGAAAATACATGTAAATGCTAACTTAATTGTACACCTGCTTTGATTGCTTGCAAGGCCCACTGGCTTTAACACGCGCCCTGGAGGGAGTGGGGGGGGGGCGAAATCCGCTTACCCCTCCGGTTTTTCGTAGATTACTCCAGATGTTACCGGCCGATATACGCCATTGTTTCTGTACCTACTTACAAATTACCGGCGCATTGTTTAAAGTAAGACAAATGAAAATCGACCGAAAATGTTTCGAGTTATGGATCGTTAACGTCAAAACATTTATCAGCGCCAGACCACTGAAATCCGCGCTGATGCGCTTCCCGTATATTGGGAAAAGGGAAGTGGTCTTGACAAAACTAGCGACTTGTTTGATCCATGTTGTTTTTCTATATAATTTAAGTCATGCTAGGTTGCCGAGTTCAAGTCAGGTCAAGTTCATGACAGACTAATTGAACCAAATTTGGTCAACTGGAATGTTGTTATAAATGCAAATGACTGTCATGCGATTGATTTCACGTTGCATGTTACTCCCTACACATCCCGAAATCTACGGTTTGTCATTGTGTGCCCAGGCGTTTCCATACTTTATTCATGTATTCCATACTTTATTATAAGCATTTCTTTGCGAAGCCGATTGTGCCGAGCCGCCCAACGGAGCAGTCGGATGGGCAGCCCGGTTCCAGCGACTGTAGCAGGTAATGACCTGATAAAGCGCTCCTATACAGGTGACCCGAGGTCAAATGGTGGATCTGGTATCTCTATTGAATCATTGGTAAGGACCAAAACATGATTAATGTCAATTTTGGAGCATTTAAACACAATCACAGCGATCCATAACAGTGAGAAGCCAAGCCACGCAAAACCAGAAAATGTTGCTCTTTTGACCTCATTTGACCTTGAAGATATCGACCCAATGCCATGAAATTTGCATAATATAATTCACTATCGTGCCCATCCACCCTGCGAATTTCGTTGCTCTAGCCTTAATAAGAGCCGAGATCTTAAGGGGGCCGAATTCGCCCCCTCCAGTGTGCGTAATTCTCAGAGGCCCTCCAGGGCGCGTGGACGTACATTTTCGCATATGTACAATTGCACATACGTACATTTGCGCATACTTACATTTGGGCATACGTACTTTTGCGCCTACATACACTCGCTTATGTACATTTACGCATACTTACTTTTGCGCATAGCGAAATGATCACAATTATGGTCGAGGCACCCCAAAACCCAAATAACTAGGTAGCTCTTGCGCATACGCACATTGGTGCTTACGTACACTTGCGCATACGTACACTTGCGATTGCGTACATTTGCGCATACGTACTTTTGCTCATTCGTACATTTGCGCTAACATACTCTTGCGCATACGTACATATGCCATACGTACATTTGTGTATACTTACATTTGCGCTTGCGTACATTAGGCATACGTACATCTTCGCTTACGGATAATTGCCATGCGTATATCTGCTCTTACGTACATTTGCCTCCCTACATTTGGCTACTTACATTTGCTTACCTACATTTGCTTACCTACATTTGCTTACCTACATTTGCTTACGTACATATGTCATACGTACATTTGCCCTTACGTACATGCGTCGTAGAATCTGAAATACCTGTCATGTATTCTCCGCACATCAGCATTGGTGACGTCGCGGTGTTTCGGCAGTTGGTCCACTGTCGGCCACGCCCGGTCTTGTCTTTGACACGTGTGACTGCCTCACCGTAAGCAGCATGAATGGCTGTCCGTGCCGTGAGGTGGCTGTGGTCAGGTCGCAGTCGGACAGATTGTCGCAGGGGCGCACAGTCCAGGCACCTCCTGCTGGCGTCTCTGACTACACGACGTCGCACCACTTGTGACCCGGTGACCTCGTCTTGGCGGCCATGCTCACCACGTCTGCCGTTCCAGAGCACCCCAACCGGCGCGCGAAGGCGACCGTGCTGGTGACGGGAAACAAGCCGCCGCAGCTTTCCGAGCACACCTACTTGGCCAACGTGTACGAGACTGCCGCCGGCGGTGAGTTGTACGAGACTCGGGTTTTACGAGACTCGCGGGGTGGGTTGAGGCCGTGGGCGGTGAGTTGTACGAGACTGCCGTGGGCGGTGAGTTGTACGAGACTGCCGTGGGCGGTGAGTTGTACGAGACTGCCGCGGGCGGTGAGTTGTACGAGACTGCCGCGGGCGGTGAGTTGTACGAGACTGCCGCGGGCGGTGAGTTGTACGAGACTGCCGTGGGCGGTGAGTTATGCGAGATTGCCGCCGGGGGTTGTACGGGCCCCCGGGGGGGGGGGGGGGGGGGGGGAGCCGTGGGCGGTGAGTTTTACGAGACTACCGCGTGTGGTGAGTTGTACGAGACTGTCGCCGGCGGTGAGTTGTATGAGACTGCCGCGGGCATTCAATCAAATACGTCGGGATACAATAAACTCCGCTGTCATTCTCTGTCTATTCAGATGTCACTTAAATTGTGTAGTGGGCGTTTCCTTCAAAGAGTCGCAACGGATTCCGCGGATTTCCGCAAGGTACAGTCTTCCACAATGCGCTATGTTTGAAGAAACATCACCAAATACCCACGAAAGGTTCCCACAATACACGATTCACGGTAGCACGTGGTCACCGGGAACGATCGCAACAAAGAAATGGAAATATAACATTGCTGTATAATTTCCATGTTTTCAATAAAGTGACGTGGCTGTTCTGAGGCGGATGCGAACCAAAAGCATCATCACTTCCGTGCTTGGCTGTGTTGCATCTGCTGGAATGTGTGAACATGATCTGGGTTGCATTGTTTAGCGCGCTTGGCTTACGCAATGCGTAGGAACATAAGCTGATAACTGAGTCGTCTTTTGAGAGTTCATAATACACAGGAACGGAAAGCAACATCTCACTTCTGACATGGTTGCATAAGCCGGCAATATAACGAGAAGCCGGCAGGACCAGCATCGTGTCAAGTAAGTTTCTTCATGCAAAATTTCACGTCACGAACTTTGAGTCCAACACAGGAGTGCCGCTTTGTATACCTTTGGGAAGGCTCAAGCCATTCCAAATATCTGTTCCGCCACCACAATATGGATTTGAGCCATCACACTGAAAACAAAACTACCCAAGGCTCACGGGTAACTCCTTAAAGGCACCCCATGATGGCGAATGATTTGAAAAAATGCTATCTTATTTGGGGTTACCATAGAGATATTCAAGGTCGTAGTGAGAGAGTTACTACCAAATCTGGGTTGATCAATGGAAGGGTAGATGTTTATTTTTTTGCGATACACCCGATACATGCTCCACTCAACTAATCACAACGACAGTCTCGCAGATCGCGGGTAACCTTTACAGGGCGTCCCGTCAATCGGGTGTCGTTATGTGGCTACCCAAAACGATCACCCTTGAGTGGATGTCCCCCACCCCCAAAACGGTAGTTCGCAGATTGGTAGTCGGCGTCAGCCCACGTGCGTTAGCCATCTTGAGTTCCCGTTGAAAATCGCAGCATGCTGCAGTCACGTACTATGTCAGTATATAGTTCTGATTTATAGTATGCTGTGGAAAGTGACCTGACTGAAAATTACCAGGATGATGATAACTATTGGTTTCACGTCATGTCGACCGCTGAGTCATGTAGCGCCGATTGATCGCCAATCTCACGCTGATTGGTCGCGAGCGAAGAGTTGCGACAGGTGAGACTCGAACCCACAATCGATTGTGAGATGGGTAACTTACCTCAAGAGTACTCGTCCCCAAAAATGACCAGGACTAAACCGTGAATCGACATGATGCGACCTAGGCATTTGTTGAGTCGCTAGTATGGTGTAATGTTAAGGCATCTTTTTGACAAATCTGAGTTGCCGTGATCTGACCAGACCGGACCGGACCTGACCTGACCTGACCTGCCCTGACCTGACCTGACCTGACTTGTTCCAGGATCGCTGGTGCGCGCTGTGGTGGCGCAAGACCCGGATACAGACGTGGTCAACTACTTCATCAGACCTGATGCAAACGGCCTGGACGTGGCTGAGTACGAAATGGTACGTCTTGGCTTCATCACATGCCACACTGCTCCGTGGCACGTCCCTCGAGCTTGTCTCGTGCTTCACATATCTGGCATCTCTGGGATCGCCTGTTTGTCCGGTGTGTCTGCTGTGACTCAGTTTGTCACCTCCTGTGTTTGGCCTGTTTGTCTGGTGTGTCTACCGTGACTCAGTTTGTCACCTGTGTTTGTTCTGTTTGTTTGGTGTGTCTCCGATGTCTCGGTTTGTAACTTGTGTTTGACCTGTTTTATCACACATCTACTTTAACTCGTGTTTTACATATGGGACATCTCTGGGATTGCCTTTTGTCGGTGTGTCTGCAGTGCCTCAGTTTCCCTCTGTGTTTGACCTGTATTTTCACACACCTAACCTTCAGTACATGACGTCTGCAGGGTCCAGGTTAAGTTAGCTACGTCGCGCTTTTTCCGGTACACAAAATACTCAGCTCACTTGTCTGTCCTCATGCTGCGTTTTGAGGATCTCGTGTCTTAGTTGTTCATGATTGCCCGCCCTCGGTTTTGCTGGGGATCTCGTATCTCAATTGTCCGTGATTCTTCGTACTCGCTCCTAGGTACCTTGTGGGGCGGCCGCGGTAGCGCAGTTCGTAGGGCGTCGTACTCTTGATCGCAAGATTGTGGGTTCGGAAACGGCCGACGGCATTTATCGAGTCCACCCGCGACCAATCGGCGTGAGAGGTTGGCGGCGCCAGTTGGCGTCGCATAAAAACACAATTATTGGCTCATCGACATGACCGATCTATGCAACCCCTGGCTCGATCTTAATGAAACCTTTACCAAACGAACGGCCGTGTGCCAGAGGCGTGCGGTTTGACCAAACCAGCGGTTGTCCAGCTCGGTCATGGTGATGAGCGAAAAATTGTTTTTCTGCGATTTTGTGACCGTTGACCTGACCCAAGGTCACGAACGTCCAAACCGCACGCTTCCGGCACACGACCGTTCGTTTCGTGAAAGGTTTCATTCAGATCGAACCAGCGGTTGTCGAGATCGGTCATGTCGGTGAGCCAAAAATTGTGTTTTCTGTGATTTGGTGACCTTGGACCTGACCCAAGGTCACGGAAGTCCAAACCGCACGCCTCCGGCACGCGGCCGTTCGTTTGGTGAAGGTTTCATTGGGATCGAGCCAGCGGCTTCTGAGATCGGCCATGTCGGTGAGCCAAAAATTATTTATCTGCGATTTGGTGACTTTCGACCTGACAAGGTCTCGAATTCCAAACCGCACGCCTCCGGCACATGGGCGATCATTGGGTGTAGGTTTCATGAAGATCGAGCCAGCGTTTGCCAAGATCGACCATATCGGCGAGATAGCTTCGGTCAAACCGTGTCGGTGAGATGGTGTCTCTTTTTAGACCCTTCCGCTGGCGGCCGACCCGCAGCTGTCACCCCCCCCCCCCCTGTCGCCGTGGGCGGAGTCAGCTCTGACGACGGTGTGCAGAGCGTCTGCGGTTAGCGACTACCAGGCGTCGCCTGGTGGCACGTCGACTGACGCACGGCAGACCAGGCTAAACACCGCTACTTGTTATTCCATCGCCGGCGTCAGAGACGCAGCCAGGGCAGACTGGGGAGCAACCAGGCCGGGTCCGCCCCTCCTATCAACGAAAAATACACTGTGAAACAAGAAATTGACATTTTCACCATGCAAAATGCTAAATTTTGGGCGCGCTTGGAAAGCATTGTTCTGTTTCGCCACATCTTTCTTTTGTCGGCCCCATCCATGGGAAAATGATAGCTGCGCCACTGCCCAGCATCACCGCTCTGATAGGTCTCAAGCGAGCGCTCGGTGTGGCTGCGAATAAGCCGCAGATTTCCCAGTTTGGAAATTGCATGCAAATGGGCTGATGTGCGTCTCCGGTCGCCTCCTCCTCTGCCTTGCTGTAGAGACCGATGAGGTGCCAAGCAGAACGACGGATGTAAATAATCAGTCCTTGTACATTGGATGTGAAAGCCATGCAGTCACCGCTGGACATACTGTGATAATAAATACATATCTGTCAGCTATTATTATGCTGTGATTATGCATCACAGTCGCAAATGGTTGCACCCGAATACTGATAATTTCAGCTGACTATTTCCCATGCTGGACAAAACTGTGGATGTCGATGATGATTGCCTCATTGAATGAGTGGCTAATCCTGCATCACATTGCTGTTCATATTGAGCAGCGCTGGCATTACCAGCTTTAAAATAGCTTCAAATTAGTCCATTGTTGAAAGTTCCCTTTGTCTGGTTTCGAATGTTTAAGCAAAAATATATGTGAGGATTTATGATGCTCCTGGAATGCCCAACGGTTAAATCGATGCAATGCTTGGAGGAGGCTGAAAGACTTTAGAGCTCAAGCTCCAAGCATCATTTGAAATGTACAATGTCATTAATGCTGGGAAGCTAAATCTTAGAATGGCGATAAGGAATCCTAAAAATAGCATTCATGATGTGTTTTCTGTTACATGTTTTACGCATATTTGTATAATATGAGCACGAGGAACAACAATGAACAACTGTGTTTTTTAGTCAGGTAACTGAATTATATTTCCCAGGTATTTAAGCACATCAAGGTGCATACATATTTATTTTTCATCACATCTGTTTGCACATCTGTAGCTCCTTCGTCAATACAGCCAGATCAGTGGAGCGGTGATGGTGGTGAATACCGCCATCTCCACTCCACCACCAACACCGCCTGGTCATTGGAGAGAGAGAGCGGTGAGAACAGCGAGGGTGGTGAGCAACTCCTCCACCAATACCGCCTGGTCATTTGGAGAGAGCGGTGAGAACAGCGAGGATGGTGAGCAACTTCTCCACCAATACAGCCCGATCCGTGGAGCGATGAGAGCAGTGAGGGTGGTGAGTAACTTCTCCACCAACACAGCCCGATCCGTGGAGCGGTGAGAGCAGTGAGAGCGGTGAGTAACTCCTCCACCAATATCGCCTGGTGATTGGAGGGAGCGGTGAGAGCAGTGAGGATGGTGAGTAACTTCTCTACCAACACAGCCCAATCAGTGGAGCGGTGAGAGCAGTGAGGGTGGTGAGTAACTCCTCCACCAACACAGCCCGATCCGTGGAGCGGTGGGAACAGCGAGGGTGCAGGTAGCATCTTAAAATGGATAGAGTTGTGGCTTTCAGATAGACAGCAAAGAGTGATGCTAAATGGTACAAAGTCATCATGGCAAAATGTTCTTAGTGGAGTCCCCCAGGGGTCAGTACTAGGGCCATTACTGTTCATTATATTTGTAAATAACATTGAAAGTGGCCTAAGCAGTAAAGTTTTGAAATTTGCAGATGATTTGAAGGTCTTTAGGGCAATAACAGGTCAGGATGAGCATATCTCGCTGCAAAAAGACTTAGACGAACTTGTGAAGTGGTCCGAAGAATGGCAAATGAAATTTAACTTTGATAAATGCAAAATCATGCATGTAGGTAAGCAGCATATGAAGGCTCCATACTTGATGGGTGGCCAAGTGCTATCAGTGACTCAACAGGAGAAGGATTTAGGTGTTATTCTAAACACAAAACTGGGGGCATCAGAACAGACCAAGGAAGCTAGGAAGAAGGCACTGAGAATGCTCGGGCCAATAAATAGGAATGTATCATACAGAAGTGAGGAAGTGATCAGGAAGCTTTACTGTGCATACGTCAGGCCACATTTGGAATACTGCATCCAAGCTTGGTCTCCTAGCTATGAAAAACATTGTTGGCTTTTAGAAAGAGTACAAAAGAGGGCTACAAAAATGGTTAATGGCATAAGCAACCTGGCATATGAGGAAAGATTGAAGAAATTGAATATGTTTTCACTTAGATATAGAAGGCTGAGAGGAGATCTCATCGAGGTCTTTAAATTTGTCAATGGTCTGGAGAGGGGATACCTTGGGGAAATGTTTGAATTTAACAGAAATGATGCAATTAGAGGTCATAAATTCAAAATTAAAATTAACCACAGCAGAACAAGGTTAAGGCAAACTTTCTTCACCAACAGGGTAGTGGAACACTGGAACCAGCTGCCAGAAAACATCGTCAGTAGCAGCACATTGAACATCTTTAAAAACAGCATAGACAATCATTATAAGAATAGAGGGCTTGCTTTTCAGTATTACAGGGAGGGCTGATTGGCAGATTTGGTGGGCAACTGGTTCAGTGTACAGAGTGCAACCAAGAAGGGCCCTTGTGGCTCAGAGTTGCACTAATCTTTTATGTCTTTATGTCTTTATGTCTTTATATCTTTATGAGTAACTCCTCCACAAATACAGCCCGATCCGTGGAGCGGTGAGAGCAGTGAGAGCGGTGAGTAACTCCTCCACCAATACCGCCTGGCGATTGGAGGAAGCGGTGAGAGCAGTGAGGATGGTGAGTAACTTCTCCAACACAGCCCGATCAGTGGAGCGGTGAGAACAGTGAGGGTGGTGAGTAACTTCTCCACCAATACAGCCCGATCCGTGGAGCGGTGAGAGCAGTGAGGGTGGTGAGTACCTCCTTCACCAATACAGTCCGATCCGTGGAGCGGTGATGGTGGTGAGGGTGATGAGTAACTTCTCCACCAACACAGCCCGATCCGTGGAGCGATGGGAACAGCAAGGGTGGTGAGTAACTCCTCCACCAATACAGCTTGATCAGTAGAGCGGTGGGAGCAGTGCGAGTCAGCAATATCGTCGCCTTTAATTTTCAGGTGGAATCCAGCCTGATGCTCGCAGGTACGGTCTTGGTTGGTTATTGGAGTTTAGGGGCGCATCGACAACAGCAGGTACGGCCTTCAAACGCGACGGGTGGAGCTGTGACTGTCTTGTTTTCTATCCCGGCCCAGGGACGGGAGTCTGGGCTGTGTTTCGGCTCCCGGACGGGGGCCTGGGCTGTGTTTCGGCTCCCGGACGGGGGCCTGGGCTGTGTTTCGGCTCCCGGACGGGAGCCTGGGCTGTGTTTCGGCTCCCGGACGGGAGCCTGGGCTGTGTTTCGGCTCCCGGACGGGGGCCTGGGCTGTGTTTCGGCTCCCGGACGGGGGCCTGGGCTGTGTTTCGGCTCCCGGACGGGGTACTGGGCCGTGTTTCGGCCCAGGGACGGGGCCTGGGCTGTGTTTTGGCCCGCGGACGGGGACCTCCTGCTCCCCACTTACATACAATAGCTCGTGTTTCGGCAACTATGGTCCCGGCATCTTTACTGTTATTGCATTTTGGTGTTCGGTCCGGCTGCTCGAAAGTTCAGTCTCTGCTCTTGACATGCCCCTGTCTGATGCAGTCACAAACAGCCGACTGACTCCCTCATCTCCCCGTTGCAAAGATAGCGGAGCGTTTTTCCGCGGTAATATAATGGTAGGTTATTACTCGGTTCCGATAATTATCGACCTTAGCTGGTTAGCGTTCCTGCCGTACTGTAGTGAAGGTCGTTCTTGTAGGCTCGTGAATAGACTAGGAGACCCGCGCGTCGCGATAACTCTGAATGCAAAAATGATGTGTTCTCTGCACGATATATTTTGCAGAAAGTACAGAGAACGTATGGTGACGCTTGAAGACAGAAAAAGCGCACGCAATAACGTTCCAGGCCGACAGCCGACAGCAATCACTTTCAGTTCTGAATTTGGAGGTCGAAATACAGTTAATAGTTTACACGCGCGACCGACAGCGACAGGCCCGCGCGGCTCGACAGTCCAGGACGCTCTGATGCCGGGGGTGGTTCGTCGGACACAGCCCCGACCGGAAGACAAGGCAGACGTCACGGTTTCCGGGCGTCGGCTCGTAAAACGCCGATTCGGTTCCGACGAGGGCCGGTGACCGCGTTGCGGGCGCCGGACGGATAAGTACTAGACGCGACATATGCGGAGCATGTTAGGTCGGCTGACTTATGGGGTCACATCACCCACAGTTAGACATTATACGATTAAAACAGTACGTGTTTAGCAACACTGTTACAGTACCGGTGAACATTGCTTTTGCTGGCTATTGCTCTAGGAAATTTTTTTTCCTCAGCAGCTGGCAGCCGAAGTCGCAGTGGAAATAATCGCTTCAGCACTAACATGGATGAAAGGGAAAATCTCGTTTGATGTTTTGTGACACACAATGCTATGTAATACATAGTTCAACAAACATTTCAAGGGTAACATCTCTAAGGGTAGGTCCTACAGACAGGCAGGCAGGTCGAGTGGTCGGACACGCCGCGGGTCATGGTGATATTGACCGCGACGGGACCCGCCCGGCTGACCCTCAGGGGCACCGTCGGGCCAGTCCGTCCACCCGATTCAAACGCCGCCTGATCCAGAACTAGGGGAAGCTTCAGGAATATGCTGTATGCTCTTGAAGTTTTCTAGTTTTCCAGGCAGGAACGAAACCCACCAAAACGAGCTTCAGGTGGGTGAGGTCCCCGGGGACCCCAGCGTTCGCGACGCTCCAGGTGGAAGTGGCCGGAGTGAGGAGTAGCCCGACCAGCTAGCACGGCTATGCTCGGGATTAATTGGCCCATCCGCTGTTGTTGCGCTCCGCAGTGAAAATAGACATCGGCAGCTCAGCAGTTGGACTGTGTGATATAGCCAGACTGCTTTCAATTAAATGAAGACACGGCTCAGAAAAGCAATCGGAATTTATGCGTTCAAACGTTAAAAGGAAGATGACTACTATCCATTTAAGACGGTACTCGCATTAATCGTCGGAACTTTGCACGGAAAGGCTGTGCAGGGCTTTAATGCTATATATATACGTATATATATATGTATATATATATATATATATATATATATATATATATATATATATATATATATATATATATATATATGGGTGTGTGTATACCTTTTTTTTCCAGCAGCATGTCTAACCTTCGGTAGATGTCTTACTCCTCGAAATGTCACGCTGACATTGCAAAATTCGTAGAACAATGTGAACAGATCCTTCTGGCGCTGTCTGACCATTTTCCCTTGGCTCGTTGACGGCACCTCTGGCAGCACTGCATCGTTTGTTTTACATCATCCACGTGTACCATATATTGGAACGCCCCGAAAAAAAATTGGCTAGTCTTGGGATTTTGAGTACGGTTAAAGTACCGAAGTCTGCACCTTGCGAGGATAATTCATCGAGGCTCGGAACGCGATCTTTAAATCGTGCCTCAAACACTCATACCTAACAATATATCATTTTGTATCAACATCAAATCTCACTTCGCTAGATGTTCGTTCGTTGCTCATGTTTTGGTTTGATATGGATTACGTACTTAGTTGACCATGCAATTCGTGATATTTAAAGTGTTCGTTCACTGGATTCGCGTGAAATTCATATTCAACATGTTCGTCAACTAGGTACGTCTGCGTAAGATCGGATGGACGGCGAACATGGCGTAATATCTGCATAAGATCGCTCTCTTTATCCTGCTTCTCCGTTACCTTGTTTGCACCACAAGCCTGTCTCCTGCCACCGTACATTTAAGCTGTGGTCAATAAGCTGTTCGTACTTGTGCCTGCCTATGAATGACAGCAATACTCACGTCATAGAAGAACCATGACAAAGGCCCATACTTCTGATGTCTTGGTCCTGCTGGCCCGTGTCAGCAAGCAGGAAAATATCCCAGTTGTTCTGAGAGGATAGACGATTGTGCAACAACCATGCCTGAGTTCATGCTTGAGACAACCATCCGGGGACAAAAAAATCAGAAAAAGGTTCCTAAAAAACTGGTACCGAATACTGAGAATCCAATTTGTGCCGAAACGACTTCTTCCCCTTTCGCTTCTCATTGTGCCCCATTTCATTATTGTTTTTATGATATTTATATATGCTACTTCAGATTTCCGCACATCAAAACAGCTTAAGGAAAGTACGAAAGGAAACTACTTGAAACCATGAAAGCAAATTTCACATTGCGACAGGTGCCAAATGACCAGTGTGATTACCGACTCGAGAAAACGTAAAATAGGATTGTTTGTAATATTTCCACTAATCAAAGAGGACAAGGACCACCAATACTAAGGAATACTTAGAAGAAGCGCGAACATATCGTCACCACTCGGTATACATTTTGGGTAATCTTGCACATATGTAAGATTGCACAATATTTCTTAAAACCTGGGTAGATCTACCTAGGTTGAACACGAGTACTAGTCGTACTTGACACCTTTACAGCATTGCTTAAATTTGTCATGCGTTTGACTTCCAAAGTTGGGGAGAGGGCGGCTGATTGCCAATATTTCTTCTTCTTTTTTTTTGGGGGGGGGGGGTCTGAGCTGCTGGTTTGAGGCTGGATCCCTCCAAACTGAATAGGATCCTACACCCCTGGCCCAGTCTCGATGTTCTGGGTCATCTTCGTAAAGCCATTGTATTTCCTCAGGATTAACAAAATTTGCTACCTCTGTGGGCTTTGTATTACCTAAAACCACTGCACACACTATCTTGCACCATTTCGGGGAGGGGACTTTTTGCACTCCGCTAAGGTTTTCCGCAGATAGCGAAAAACGGCGCGAGGTAGTGCGCCGAACATCGCCACACCTTTTCCAAAATCAATTTTACACGTGTACCTGCCTCACCTGTCAATGACCTGCCATCAACATTTTCAGGGCAGGTCATTGACGGTCGTTGAGTTAATCAGGCTAAAGTAAGGTTACCTCCAAAAATGTCAACCAGTCGTCAAGGCTTTCAATGGTTTAGATGCTACACAACTAATGCAGTCGATGCGCCCTGAAGCCCAGAATGAAGTTATTTGAATAGAACCTTTGGCGTTTACTTATCTGTAGGTTTGCAAATAAATGCACCATAAGAATTGGTAATTTTCTATCTTTTCATGACTTGTGTATTTGTCTCTTGGCGTTTAAATAGAAGTTTCTAACTTATGTAAGCCATTTGTATGACACTAATTTTACTTTGAACAACGTTTTATTGTATTTCATCCGCTAGAAAAAGAAAAACGATACATTGAACTATGAAAATTTGGGTGTACTGACATTTTGGGAACCTTTTCAATTTCGCCTTCCTTTTCTAATTCTAAATAAGTACTGTTTTCAAAGTCTTCTTCGAATTGTGCTCCCCAGAGCCATGCACATGACGTTAGTCATGTTAGTCACGTTAGTCATGTCAGAATAAGGCCCGCTAGTGGTATCACTTTTTGAGGAAGCACATTTTTGTGGTAATAGCTGGTCTGAATCGTCGCGCGCTTTCCGATGACGCCTCTGTCGTTTTCGTGCGACCCTTAGTTTGGAGATTAGAGGTGGCATGCAATGACCTCCAGAATGTGGTGTGAGGATCTGATTGGGATGACGGAGAGGGTTAAACCACTAGCACCTTAAATCGCCAAATATCAGGACCAGGAGGCGTATATGTGACACCCTTCAAACCTCTGGCCGTGCCACAGACGCGATGTTGGAGCTGTGGGCTATGCCGAGTGAGCTGGATGCCGACACCCGGGTGATGGGGTGTGACGGCACTGGTGTCAACACCGGGCCACACGGAGGGGGGGGGGGTATTCTGGCGGTCTAAACTGGCGAACAAGCGGTCTGTGCACTGATTCTTATGTCGGCTCCATGCAAATAGCTCAACTTGCTCGAAACGTTCGTCAAAGTTGGATGGAAGCACAAGTCCAAAGTCGTTCACAGGGTTCATTGGCAGAGCGGCAGCCGGTGCTGATGGAACTGCGCCAATGGTAGATTTCACTCCTGTGTCGGGCATGGTTGAGAGATTGACAGCGACGCACTGGCACAGCTCAGCCATGCCCAGATGCTGTCGTCTCAGATGGTGCAGTCTGGCCTGTAGTGCAGTCTGGCGACGCATGCCGTCTGGCCACGCATAAAAGGGTTGTGCTGCTGAACCACGCATGCCGGCTAGCTGTGGCCTGTCGAGTCCTGCGGCTGTACATTTCATACACGCTGTCATCGGAGGAACTAGTGTCTCTGGTTCAATTCATTGTGGTACACTTTACAGCTAGTTCCATATCAAGCGGAACTGGACATTCAGGACCGCAAGATTGTCGGTACGGTGTCGAGAACCTGTACAAAAGCGTTGTGCTCCTAACCTCCATCCGCGCTTCACAGAGTTACAACACACCGAGCCGAGCCCAGCATTACAGCGCAGTAGTCATTGGGCGCTCCCTGAGGCACTGTTTCCTACAGTGCTGTCGGACGAGAGTGTGGCAACTCGTGAGAGGGGGAGGTGGTGTCTGTAGTGCTGCAATGTGATGCCGGCTCAGGGACGAGACATGGGGCCAAGTTCGCCCGTTCCGTGTCCCTGCGGTTCAGAGGGAGTCAGCGGACTATTTTGTATTGTTTTTTGTCCACAATCGCCAACAGCATATTGTGTCCTTTACAGAATAGGTGAAGAGCTATGTAAAGTAAACAGAACAGGTTTTCAGTTCAAACAAGTAAACGGCTGTCAGAACTGCATCGGTGCCCGATGGCTGGCGACTCAGATGTGAGCGTGTGACGCAGCACGGTATCTAACGACCTGAGTCTTAAATACATTCAGCGGGTTTGTGAATACGTCCGCACTTGGTGTCATCGTAAACATGCGTTGATTTCGCTTAATCCTCTGTTAAATAAGCCGCACTTAGTGGTTTAAGCACGTGCATACGGTATATAAAATAAAACAGGTTCCCTATTTCTCCTGACTGGGACACATAATCAAAAGTTCTGCAATAACACTGAGGAATCCGTCCTATTGCTACGTAAAACGTTTCATGAGAACACGATGTCTGACTGTACACGACGAGTGGACACAGATGTCATGTTATAAAAGCGAAAAAGGTCCTGATATTGCAGATATTCCGGTCGAGGTGTGCCACTACAGTGCTGAAGAAGACACATTGGAAATGTATGTTCTACCCTATCAATCCTGGTGAGATGTGTTGAGGCTGCGCCTGCCCAGATGACTGAGCAATACTCAAGGCGAGACCTATTGTTCGCGTTATATGCCGCCAACAGGGCAATTTTCGAGGATTTCCTACCAGGAACCCCTGCTTGCATTCATCTAATAAACAGTCCTAGAGCTTGGTTCGCAGATTACACAGTTTTTTTTTCATATGTGCGAATGCCAATTTACTGTCCAGGTGCACACTCAGGTCTCGCATCGCAGTCTCACGCTGCAGCGTTGTATCGTGTACCTTATATTCGAAGCGCACAGGTGTACGACGAAGAGTCATTGTGGACGACCTACATTTCAGAGGGTTTAAGGATAGCATTCACTCTGCGAACCACTTGCAGAGGAAATCAATATCTCTCTGCAGGCGGGTCGCGTCGTCCATAGATGCCACTCTCCTAAAAATTGACGTCATCAGCAAACATTAGACGTTCCGAGTCAATCCTGGATGGCAGTTCGTTCATAAACAGGGCAAAAAACAGCAAGGGGCCAGGGGCCAGCAAGCTTCCTACCGGTACACCGGAAGTGACATCAGCCCAGTCCGAGACCGTCCCGCTGACAATCACCTACGACCAGTCAGGTATGAGCGAATTATAGATATAATTTTGTCTCAAACATGATATGCATTTCGAGCTTGTATAGTAACAGCTTATGGTTGACAATTTGGAAAGCCGAAGAGTAGCCCGCACAGATTGCATCCGTCTGGTAACCAGCAGCGATCGAATCCTAGGTGTATCTAAAAAAACTGCCAGGTTTGAAACACGTGACCTTTTTGGAATAAAACAATGCTGGATGTCAGTCAGTACTGGCAAAATGTGAACGCTAAAAAAATTGTAGATGTTTATTTTTCTTTCTAAAACTTTGCTACGCAAGTAAAGAAGTGAAACGACTCGGTAGTTTGTCGGATTAGTTTCCGGTTGCCTTTCTCATATATTGGTGTTGTGTTAGCCATTTTCCACCGGTTCGGAAATTTTCCCCGCCTGATGGCAAGGCTGCAAATTTTGTACAGAGGAACGCATAACTGGTCAGCACACTCTCGGAGGATTCTGGCACTGATATTATCTGGTCCACATACGTTATGGGGGTCAAGTCCAATACGATTCGTGTGGATTTGTTCTAATGAGGGCAGAAATACTGTGGGATCAGACAATCCTTAGTCCTGTAACAGTGGGTACTGGGCTGCAACCCATGCTGTGAACTTGGCTCACAAGGCTCTGCTCAGCAGGTTGGCACGCCCAACATCATAGCTGATTAACGTGTTTCCATATAGCAGAGACGGAACGGAACCACTCCTTTTAAAACATTTAAAAAAATAACCAGTATCGCTTTGGGTTCGTCTTAAAATCCTCCACTAATCCCCTCAGATAACTGCAGTAGTTGCGTCCGATCAGACGTTTGAAGAAGACGCGTTTGCTTATACAATCGCGCCGAGTGGCACTGTCACCCGGGTGTCCTTTTATTCGACGATGGGTATATTCTTTCGCGGCTAGTGCGCGCCTGGCTTCGCCGTCAAACCATGGCGGGAGTCTACGTCGAGGAGTCACGACTGGTACATGATCACGAATAGCAGCTTCGATTGACGGGTAAAACATCTCAACAGTATTGTCAACATCTAAGCCATCCCACATGTTCCACGGTGAAAGTTCCAACCAGCGTCGCAATGAATCAAAATCTGCTCTCTTGTAGTTATAGGCAGTCGGTCTTGATACAGTTGGAGGTGATGGCCTCGGCAGAAGGAACTTAGCCTGGATCTCGTCATGGTCCGAGTCTATGATGCCCTTCCGAACGAAGGTCCTCTGTTGCGATGTCGATAGTGAGCACTACACACAGAT
Source organism: Imbricaverruca yamaguchii (assembly GCA_034440575.1). Taxonomy (NCBI): domain Eukaryota; kingdom Metazoa; phylum Arthropoda; class Thecostraca; family Neoverrucidae; genus Imbricaverruca; species Imbricaverruca yamaguchii. The sequence continues at coordinate 525,010 of JAOTOL010001568.1, forward strand.
CGTCGACCGGGAGAGGGGGAGACGATCTCCGATCCTCCTATAGCGCTCACCATGTCGGGCGATCACATCAGAGGAAACCTCCATACCCTCTCAGCATTCCAGCACGCCCAGTGCACACACAGGCCATTGAGTGATCAGAGTGAGCGGTTCAGTTGGTCATCGAAGCGTCTCAGAAAGCGACTGGGGTGGAGACCGGAAACGACTACGTAAGTGTGATACTACGGAATAAGAGCGACTTTTCGAGTCCCTTACGCCAGGGACCGCGCATCAGATCTCGCTGCTGATGGTATGGCATGAAACGTACGATGTGTCCCATTGTTGTACGATACGAACGTACCGTAACACGATGTATACACTTCAATGGTACGGAATGCAGGTAGAAGTATAATAGTACGCAATTAGTCTACTCACTGTTCAAAATCACGAGTAATGGTGTTGGGTGATGGTGATGCAAATATGGAGCTGCCCGACCGGTCAACGCAAAGCCAAGCCTTACGTTCATAGATACACACTAAAACTATTCTTCCGTTGGTGGTAGTAATCTAGGCTGTCATTTATGTTATCATGCAGAGTATGACAATACTCTTACCGGCTTATAATATTTGTGTAAATATTTTGCGTCTGAAGATACCTGGAACTACACAAGCCAAGTAGTATGCAAATAGATGCCGTAATTTTTCCATGGATTCTTCACGACGCTTGCTCTCTGAGGATGTTCGGCGGTGTTCTACTTTGAGCCAAGCTTCGCAACTTCGCACGACAGTTTTACAGCGAAATATAGTCTGAATGATTCTGAATCATGTTCCGCGTAACCATTTCACTCGAGGATGGTTTGAGATAAGAATACGTCGTTACAGGTAACTAACCTTATTTGACCTTAGAAAGGTCACTGACGCTTCGAGAATTACTTCAAATCATTGGAACTGACTCATTGTCCATTGCTTACCCAAACGTCCTCTTCCATGCACGTGTACTGCCCTACAACTGCCAATGCACGCTGTTTGCGTAAACATGGCTCTGCATGCCTTTAGTGATCACTTAGGCATGTCTCTACATGCCTTGAAAGGTCACGCCCTAGCTTGGTGACTTGACACGACATGGCCCACTGTACTCCGTCGAAGCACGCGAAAATGATATATACTCAGGTATTCTAACGTGATGAACCAGTGTTCATGCAGAACGCAGAAGCAGTGTTGAAGCTGGTACGTTCAGAGGTATTTTAAAGAATTACCTGCACCACGGTATAGATGACTCACACTGAGGTTCTCAAATTAGGAAGGGCAGCCATGCACATGGTTAGTAGGATATGGCTCCAACAAGTTGATTGGCTGCTGCACAGAGGTGAATCCAGCCAGCCGGCTTTGATGACATCGAATTTGGGTAGCTTGGGATCTGGTAGGAGTTTTACAGAATATTTATATGGAAACTGTATCTAGTCTTAAGTAGGTTTTGAATAACTGACAAGTTTGCTCCAAATCAGGTCATCTGGGGATAGGGGATCCGCCCCGTTGACCCACCCTCTGGATCCGCCACTTCTTTTACACGTGACCCAGTAAACTGGGCATGCTAAAGTGAACTTTATGAAACATGGTGCCTCTCTCCCCCGAGTGAATGCTGCTATTAAGGTGACCCAGAACATAGTGATATATTGAAGTCACATTGGCATTGTATTCAAACTTCCAGGGTTATGGGTTTCCATTTGGGCCATGGCCGCCTGCCGGTAGTTCACTGAGAGCATTGTCCCCTCCCTACAGCCACTAAGCCGGTGGCGGACCACTCGCGTATTCGACTGGCACGCCGCAACTTAGCCGTTTCTTCATGTGCAGCGTTGCCACGGAAGTTGGCAGCCACCTAGGTTGTCACGTATAACAGACAGTTACCCTGGCATAACGGTCCTCTTGACTGCGTGGTGTAGTCAATAATGCACCACAGCCGACTTGGTAGTCACATACAACAGTGAGTTGCTCTGGTGTGTTGGTACCGGATATGTGCAGCATAGGCAATGAGGTATCACTGCCGCGTCAGTAATCACACGTCAGAGTTCCTCTGACACGGCACTCCACCGGTATGCGTGGTGCAGGCGATGACGAATCACTTCCGCGTAGACACGTATGACAAAGATTTTCCCCGTCATGACGGTCCCTCTGTATGTGCAGTATAGGCAGTGAGGCATCACACAACTTGCCACCACCTCTGCTAGAGGGGGCACGCTATGCCATCCCATTGATCAGATGGCAGGATGGCAGGATGGCGGGCAGACCGTGCCCTCCTGCGGAGGGCACTCGCATTCGGGAAATTGGTAATCCGACGTTGTTGTCGATGGCCTAATTCGAGGCCTGTCGTACACCAGGCATAGAACCGTGCCACCGGCTGGGCCGATCATGAAAACTGAATTGTGCCGCGGCGACGCGGTGCTCCTGTCGCTGCGACGCGATACTCCTCTCCGCGGGGACGCGGTACTCCTCTCCGCGGGGACGCGGTACTCCTCTCCGCGGTGACGCGGTACTCCTCCCGCGGTACTCCTCTCCGCGGCGACGCGGTACTCCTCTCCGCGGGACCCTCTCCCGCGGGGCGCGGTACTCCTCTCCGCGGCGACGCGGTACTCCTCTCCGCGGGGACGCGGTACTCCTCTCCGCGGGGACGCGGTACTCCTCCCGCGGCGGCGCGGTACTCCTCCCGCGGCGACGCGGTACTCCTCTCCGCGGTACCCTCCTCCCGCGGCGGCGCGGTACTCCTCCCGCGGCGACGCGGTACTCCTCTCCGCGGCGACGCGGTACTCCTCTCCGCGGCGACGCGGTACTCCTCTCCGCGGGGACGCGGTACTCCTCCCGCGGTACTCCTCTCCGCGGCGACGCGGTACTCCTCTCCGCGGGGACGCGGTACTCCTCTCCGCGGGGACGCGGTACTCCTCCCGCGGCGGCGCGGTACTCCTCCCGCGGGGACGCGGTACTCCTCCCGCGGTACTCCTCTCCCGCGGCGGCGCGGTACTCCTCTCCCGCGGCGACGCGGTACTCCTCTCCCGCGGGGACGCGGTACTCCTCTCCGCGGGACGCGGTACTCCTCCCGCGGTACTCCTCTCCCGCGGCGACGCGGTACTCCTCCGCGGTACTCCTCTCCCGCGGCGGCGCGGTACTCCTCTCCCGCGGGGACGCGGTACTCCTCTCCGCGGGGACGCGGTACTCCTCCCGCGGCGACGCGGTACTCCTCCCGCGGGACGCGGTACTCCTCCCGCGGTACTCCTCTCCCGCGGCGACGCGGTACTCCTCCCGCGGGGACGCGGTACTCTCTCCCGCGGCGACGCGGTACTCCTCTCCGCGGGGACGCGGTACTCCTCCCGCGGGGACGCGGTACTCCTCCCGCGGTACTCCTCCCGCGGCGGCGCGGTACTCCTCTCCGCGGGGACGCGGTACTCCTCTCCGCGGCGACGCGGTACTCCTCCCGCGGCGACGCGGTACTCCTCTCCCGCGGCGACGCGGTACTCCTCCCGCGGTACTCCTCTCCCGCGGCGACGCGGTACTCCTCTCCCGCGGCGACGCGGTACTCCTCTCCGCGGGGACGCGGTACTCCTCCCGCGGCGACGCGGTACTCCTCTCCGCGGGGACGCGGTACTCCTCCCGCGGTACTCCTCTCCCGCGGCGGCGCGGTACTCCTCTCCGCGGGGACGCGGTACTCCTCTCCCGCGGCGACGCGGTACTCCTCTCCGCGGGGACGCGGTACTCCTCTCCGCGGGGACGCGGTACTCCTCCCGCGGTACTCCTCTCCCGCGGCGGCGCGGTACTCCTCTCCGCGGGGACGCGGTACTCCTCCGCGGGACGCGGTACTCCTCTCCCGCGGCGACGCGGTACTCCTCTCCGCGGGGACGCGGTACTCCTCTCCCGCGGCGACGCGGTACTCCTCTCCCGCGGCGACGCGGTACTCCTCTCCGCGGCGGCGCGGTACTCCTCTCCGCGGCAACGCGGTACTCCTCTCCGCTGCGACGTGGTACTCCTCTCCGCTGCGACGTGGTACTCCTCCCGCGGTACTCCTCTCCGCGGCGGCGCGGTACTCCTCTCCGCGGGGACGCGGTACTCCTCTCCGCGGCGACGCGGTACTCCTCTCCGCGGCGACGCGGTACTCCTCCCGCGGTACTCCTCTCCGCGGCGACGCGGTACTCCTCCCACGGCGACGCGGTACTCCTCTCCCGCGGCGACGCGGTACTCCTCTCCGCGGCGACGCGGTACTCCTCCCGCGGTACTCCTCTCCGCGGCGACGCGGTACTCCTCTCCGCGGCGACGCGGTACTCCTCCCGCGGCGACGCGGTACTCCTCCCGCGGTACTCCTCTCCGCGGCGACGCGGTACTCCTCTCCCGCGGCGACGCGGTACTCCTCCCGCGGTACTCCTCTCCCGCGGCGACGCGGTACTCCTCTCCCGCGGCGACGCGGTACTCCTCTCCGCGGGGACGCGGTACTCCTCTCCCGCGGCGACGCGGTACTCCTCTCCGCGGGGACGCGGTACTCCTCCCGCGGCGACGCGGTACTCCTCTCCGCTGCGACGCGGTACTCCTCTCCGCGGCGACGCGGTACTCCTCTCCGCGGCGACGCGGTACTCCTCTCCGCGGGGACGCGGTACTCCTCCCGCGGTGACGCGGTACTCCTCTCCCGCGGTACTCCTCTCCCGCGGTACTCCTCTCCGCGGTACTCCTCTCCGCGGTACTCCTCTCCGCGGCGGCGCGGTACTCCTCTCCGCGGGGACGCGGTACTCCTCTCCGCGGCAACGCGGTACTCCTCTCCCGCGGCGACGCGGTACTCCTCCCGCGGTACTCCTCTCCGCGGCGACGCGGTACTCCTCCCCGGCGACACTCCTCCGCGGTACTCTCCGCGGCGACGCGGTACTCCTCTCCGCGGCGACGCGGTACTCCTCTCCCGCGGCGACGCGGTACTCCTCTCCGCGGGGACGCGGTACTCCTCCCGCGGTGACGCGGTACTCCTCCCGCGGTACTCCTCTCCGCGGGGACGCGGTACTCCTCCCGCGGTGACGCGGTACTCCTCTCCGCGGCGGCGCGGTACTCCTCTCCGCGGGGACGCGGTACTCCTCTCCGCGGCAACGCGGTACTCCTCCCGCGACGACGCGGTACTCCTCCCGCGGTACTCCTCTCCGCGGCGACGCGGTACTCCTCTCCGCTGCGACGCGGTACTCCTCTCCGCGGGGACGCGGTACTCCGCTAAGCGGCGCGCAGTACTTGGCTCGCGAGAACGTTGGCAATGACTGGCTGGCTTACCGGTCGAGGCTGGGCTCCTTCAGTTTACGAGCGGCCATAACTCGCCGTGTCGCCGCGTCATATCGCGTCCCATATTGGCCGTTTGCCTTATGAGACAGACAGCGAGCCTGTTTAATGTAAATGCGCGCCAGTGCCAGGTAAATGGAATCAGCGCATTGGTCGACCGGTAGTGGAGGACGGGCTGGTGCCCTATGCTGAACTAGTCGCAAACTGCCGACGACAGCACACTTATTGACTCATCTGTTTGTATTTTTCCGTAGTGCCGTATATCAAGACTGGGTACCGTTGGGTCCAGACTGGGTGCAGGAGGATCCATATGTGTCCAACATTCTGTTAAAAATTAATTGTATATGCTTATATATATATATATATATATATATATATATATATATATATATATATATTGTCCATGAGTGTAATTACGGAAATGTATTTGAAGTAGATCTGGAAGAAGGCATAGTTAACTGCAATTTCACCCGCGGAACCGAACGTCCGCCTCGTATTTTCCATGAGGGTATGTGCATGTGTCTGTGGTTAAATTTTCCGGCCCGTCGCCGTGTGGTGATGCCAGCTGGTTTATCATCATGTCTGCCTTCTCTCCAATGCCTGATACAGACACAGAAGCGTTCTCGAGTTGCAGCGTGCACGTGGCACTTCAGCCATGCTGAGTCATCATCTCAGCTCGTCAACGACATGCGAAAAAGTGGCCGTGTCACCTGTTCACACGCGGCTGGCGGTGGACAGCGTGCTCATCATCTGACCGGTGACGCCGGCGCCATCCCGCGGCAATGTCCGCCCCTGTGCCTGCTCGCAGCTGGCAGCCGGCTCTGCTGGATGGGTGCGCCGCTTTTGGACTGCGCTGTCAGAGTTCTGGCCTTGACCTCTGCTTTGTTTACAGTTCACCATCAATCGACAGACTGGGGTCATCCGACTGGTGACCCGGAGGCCTGAGTTCACCAAAGAGGATTACCAGTTCATGGTGGTGGCGCGAGACACCCACAACCAGAACAGCACAGCCAACGTGCGCGTCCATGTCATAGGTCAGTGACAGCCGCCCGGGCGAGTCGAGTAGGCATAGGGTTGTGAACGTCGTGTGATAGACTCGATACTATAATATTTGCATTCGTGGCAACGCCAGGTTTATTTATGACCGTATTGTGGGCCTTGTTGCAGCGTCTGTTCGGCATTACAAGTCACTTGGTGCCTTCAGCTTTCCCGACTTCATAACAGTGCAGGTTAAGTTCGTCTGTTGGCCAGTGCTCAAATTGTATGAAAGATGTCATCATTTCTGTGGAGCCGTGGCAGGTTCCACTTCAGTACTTGTCAAAATTGTATCGTAAACAGTGTATAATGTGGACAGAACATAAACCTCTTTTCAACGCTTCCTTTTTTCCACTGACAGGTATTGATGGCAATAACATGATGTTTACAACACGATTCTTAAAGCACACATGTCGAAAATATATTTCTTATAGTCCTCAATCAGGGAAACAGCATAATTAAGACTAAGCATGCAGATGCTAAGCTTTGAACCATTCACTATACGATCATTTGCAAAATGTTGCAACATGTATTTAAGTTAAAATAATGCCTAATTTGCCTATATATGTAATCTACCATTTAAGAAATGCAGAACACAGCACGGAGATATATCAGAAATGGATACTGCGAATATCTATAGGGACGGCAATGTAGTACAACGGTCACATATATGTACGACTGGACGACTGGTCATATGCATGTAATCTACCATGTGAAAATGTAGGGCACGGTACGAAGATATGACAGAAATAGATGCTGAGAATAGCTATAGAGACAACACAGTACACAAACAGCAAACTATTACACATGCAGTACATTTGTACGCGATAACTTACTACACATACCTAAACAGATCCCTTAATATTGCTTCCTACGTAGCTTTCGCCTTCAATCTTCAATCTGATTCTAATACTTATTTCGTTTCAACCATGAACTGCCTGGATAGACGAAAGCATCATGCTACTATTGTTGCTTACCATGCACAGCAATGAAGTCGCAAAGAAACACCTGATACTACCAGGTGCATCAGGTCCAAAAGTAAGCAAGAGCACATCGCTATTATTAAATACGGATGGCTCAAAAGGTATCCCACAAACAGCTATACGAGTGCGATCATGGACTGGGATGTAGTGCAGTTATATATAGCGAATCTTACGGACAGTTTTGCTATGGAATACGGTTGCTTGTATCGCGAATGATCAAAATTGGTCGAAGCGCCCTAAAACTCCCACAAAAACGGTTGCTTGTGTATAAATTGAAGTTTGTTAGGTTTGATGTGAGATCATGTATATTTTCAAGTGTCATTCTGACAAGCTGCAGGAACCTTGTGGAATTTCATTTCCCGTCCTTCATCTCATGACGTCACTTATCGATTAGCATCGCAAATCAAATTCGACACTTTGGAGGGGGTTGCTATTGTTTGGATGTTAATGGTGCACTAATAACATCCTGGAAGGAATTAGGTTGACACAGGTTCGGAATGCTTTAGCTTCAAAATTAAAAAGGAAAAGATGGGCGCAAAATGACCTTAGTAGTCCACGCGCCCTTAAGCCCAAATAATCAATCAGTCAAAAAGGAAAAGAACTGGTCTGTGAAAAGATGGCCGACCTTTACACGAATCGTTTTTCAGTCATTGTAGCTCATGTGTATAGCATTTCAGAGTGAGATGTTTTAAATATACTCTCCTGAGTTATATTAGATAAATACGTTTACATTATATCATTTACTTCGCATTGCGTATTGTTTAAAGTTAAATGGACCAAAAAGAAGCGTTCCAAGACATATATTTGCTCTTCAGGAACACAAATAATGAGGCAAACTTGGAGTCGTGGTGGCGTTAATTCACTAATTAATGGAAGATGCTTATGTTATTGGGCTTTTGGCCTTATCAATTTATCCGACGTGATGCTGTCCCAAAATCCAAAGTTGGTTTTGCTGTGTACGCGGTCACTAATGATTCAGTATACGCTTTTTTTCGGTGCCTTAAAATTCACACCGAATTCTTTTAATATCAAGGAGTGTAATATGGAGACAGAAACGGCGCAGCAACCGGTCGTTCGGCAGGCAGTCTGAACATGAAGTATGAATTTTTTCTTTCCGCATGCAATTTGATGTTTGAAGAATGAATGAAGAATGAATGGCCGGTATATATTCTAAAGCCGATAAAAAATCAGCAGGTCACCCCAGTCGATACACTCATAAGCTGGCGGCGGAGGTGGGCCGACCGACTTGGTCGGATCTGAGGCGGCCACCCACGACGCCCGGCTGCCTGTGGCCGATCTGGCCAGTGTTGTTGGAGCGGCGGGCGGCCGCTGACCGCCAGGTGGCGCTGAGACTCGCTACTGGGCTCGGTGCTCATACTGCCGCGTCATCGCCGGCGCACTACTCGTGCTGATTGGACGTAACAGTTGGCGTCTTGATGGACGTACGGTGTGGCGCGAGATGCGTCGGCCTCGCCAGCTGACTCGGCCACTCGCCATGATGGGCGCCGTGTCGTCCAGCAGTCAGCTGATCGGCCACCCATCAGCTGGCTGAAGCAGGTGGTCAGCCGGCAGTCTTCAACACAGGGAAGGCGACTATGTGTTGAACCAGTCATCGTAAATGTGGCAGCTGGAACGATGGCAATTTCCAGAGCTGCAACACCAGTTTTCTATCTTCTCTATCTATCTAACCTGCTTCACTGCACAACATTTGCTCATGCGCTGGTGACACCAGCTGGACAACTTGCATTGATTACCCCAATAATGTTCCCTTAGGCATGCTTTTCATATGCGAACCAGTAGCAACACATCCATGCAGCAAATGCGTATCGGATGCGCTTCATACTAGTAGTTGAATGTAAAATTATAGCATCATTTGATAATTTGCTTACATTTTGGTATGCTGCGTTTTCCAACGACAAATAGGCATGGAAAAGGACACCGAAATCTTGAAAGTATCTATCGGAGAATGTTTTACTTACAAATTTAAATACTGCATACGAACTCCATTCTTCGCGGATTAAAACTGTTTCGCCGTTGAACAATATGTACCGTAATATCGCACGCCGCGGAAACTGCCGGACTTCCACCGGTGACCGCTCGTTCGTTGACAGTGATGTCGCGATGCCAGGCTCAGCCGGTACGTTAGACGTCAGTATGACGGCCTTTAGCTGCCAGTGATGTCGCGACACCAGGCACAGCCGGCACGTTGGACGTCAGTATGACGGCCTTCAGCTGCCAGTGATGTCGTGACACCAGGCACAGCCGGCACGTTGGACGTCAATATGACGGCCTTCAGCTGCCAGTGATGTCGCGACGCCAGGCTCAGCCGGCACGTTGGACGTCAGTATGACGGCCTTCAGCTGCCAGTGATGTCGCGACACCAGGCATAGCCGGCACGTTGGACGTCAGTATGACGGCCTTTAGCTGCCAGTGATGTCGCGACAGCCAGGAGCCGGCACGTTGGACGTCAGTATGACGGCCTTTAGCTGCCAGTGATGTCGCGACACCAGGCATAGCCGGCACGTTGGACGTCAGTATGACGGCCTTCAGCTGCCAGTGATGTCGCGACGCCAGGCATAGCCGGCACGTTGGACGTCAGTATGACGGCCTTTAGCTGCCAGTGATGTCGCGACACCAGGCATAGCCGGCACGTTGGACGTCAGTATGACGGCCTTTAGCTGCCAGTGATGTCGCGACGCCAGGCATAGCCGGCACGTTGGACGTCAGTATGACGACCTTTAGCTGCCAGTGATGTCGCGACGCCAGGCTCAGGCGGCACGTTGGGCGGCAGTATGATGGCCTTCAGCTGCCAGTGATGTGGCGACACCAGGCACAGCCGACACGTTAGACGTCAGTGTGACGGTCGCTCTCTTCCACAGACGTCAACAATAATCGTCCACAGTTTCCCGACTGCGCGGAATATCGACCTGAAGTGGAGGAGAACAAACCAGCCGGCACCCCAGTGCTTATGGTGAGCCAGACGATGAGATGTACAGGTCCCGGCTGCTCGGTGGAGGGCAATGGTGAGCCAGGCGGGCAGCTGTACATGTCCCGGCTGCCCGGTGGAGGGCAATGGTGAGCCAGGCGATCAGCTGTACAGGTCCCGGCTGCTCGGTGGAGGGCAATGGTGAGTCAGGCGGGCAGCTGTACCTGTCCCGGCTGCCCGGTGGAGGGCAATGGTGAGCCAGGCGGGCAGCTGTACATGTCCCGGCTGCCCGGTGGAGGGGAATTATCTTGCGCTGCTGGACACGACCATCACCTCAGTCTTGGTGTGTGCATAACGAAACGATCAATCGTTGGACAGAATGGAGCGCGTTATCCATGTGCGATAGTACGCTAGTGAGGGCTGTCAGCGGCTTCTGCCTTCGTTTAACCCACAAGAGTTCGCCGGAAAATCCACCGTCGCGTGGCTGGGAGGGGAGGGGCCTTTTAAAGTCCCCGTACTCATTTTCAGTCTACACGAGCTAGGATAACATGCCGTTAGAAATATCGGTGGTGGATAGCTTGAAGCATGCTTTGCATTTCACTTTGGGCGATGATGTCGCCAGAGGTCATATTAGGTCGATACGCCAACCTCGATTTAAATCCATGATAAATGAAAACGCAGGGCTGGTATTCTTTCGGCATTACCGTTCAATAGGTAACACATTTAAATGTATTTATATTGATCATAGGAGACAAACGTCAAGACATGGTAGGTCACGTCGGATTGGAATCGGGCTTGGAAACCATTTTCTGAACTGCATGTTAGAAGCACAAGAGGAATGCCACTAGCAAGCCTATATAGGGTAGTACTCGTATCGCAGCTTATCTGTTCATTTTCGGTCATTTTGAGGTCCGCAAATGTCCGAATAAGTCCACACAGTGGCAAGCTCTATTTTTGGGGATAAAATTACAAATTTGTGGACACATGTTTTGAATAAAACCACTGAAGCGAAATATGACCATATGCCTGATACTCGAAAATCCAAACGTCAAGTCACGGTATATGGTCAGGTCAAGCAAGGCCAAGCTTGAACACATCGGTACATCACTTTTGAAGTATCACAATTGTGTTCCAAGGATGACTGATATGATACTGAAACATCGTTGTGAGGTGACCATCTTCCGACTTCGTGACTTGTCCCTAGAACACGCTGGGATGACGCACATGTCTATGCAAGCTATCACTATCGTCTTCTCATTGGTGTTAGTTGGAAAGTAGTTTCATAAAATAGTCAACTTACGTGAAATAAGGTGAGATTTCTCGAAGTCAGGTCATCTCAGGGCATTGGTTGTCCATCGAAATTGACCTCACATGATGTCAGTAACCAGCACGTTAAGTACAATTTCGAGAGTGTAGAGTTGTTCATTTCCATGAAGAACAAATGTTGCAATTACTCCGAATGACAAATACACTTCACATACTTAGGGACATTACTATGTTTGTCATAGGCCAACGTCCTTCGACGACGTTCACCTGAAATTTGTGTGAGATGTGCTAAGTGCATGTATGGACTGATTCAGAAAGCTTCCTGACTCTACATGTGCTTATCTGGCCACCATCCTAGAAACACTTTAGGGGGACGTGATATTCCAAAGCCCCCCCGCCCTGGCCCGGCAAGATTTCATATAGCATTTCCGATACTAAACTAGCAGCTCGTCCGATGCATCCTGTCTAAGATTGTGTTGTTCAAATTATAAATAAAAATTGTCTAATGTTTTGGCCTGACTAATATTTGTAAATATTCAAGTTTATAATATTAAGTCCGGATCCACATTGGACTCGTTAGGTAGATTCTAGTCATATGCTACATATGGTGCCGCGCGCCGTTCGTTCGCTATCCGCGAAAAACCTGAGGGGGGCGGTTGAAGAACCTCCCGAGACGGGACGGGTTCAATATCATACATGGGGCGCTGTTGCGTTTTTCAGGTTTGAAGTTATCAGAAGTCAATATCAGCCAAAGGGTGGGACCCTCGTTGGTCTGTGGATCTGTGATGGGCGTGGGCGTGGTCTGTGGATGTGTCTGCGTAATACAAAACAAATACCCTCGTTGGGAGCGTCGTTTGTCGGCCCACGGGTATCACCTGTTGCTGTTGAATTGTGAGCTGCAGTGGGAATCGAGCATATTGCAAGGCCATCCATTGGATGCCATTACGAGGTCGCCCATTTTATGTCATTAAGAGGTCATCTATTTAATCCCATTAAGAGGTCATCCAATGGATGCCATTAAGAAGCGGCCGTGACGCTGCAGAGCGCTGGATCTGGGTTGGTGCTTGCGAAATGCATGTTCCAACAACGAATGGCAGCAACAAAGGAAACGGCCGATCCAATCGATATAAGACCATTGGAACACCTAGCTATTCTTAGCAGTGCTGTATTCAGAAAAGGACGCGGCAAGGGCCCATCTAGTGCCTCGTACCAAACATGACGACAGCGACATTTTACACACTGCCAAATAACTTTACTAAAGACGACGAGCAGCATTGCTGGCTGTTCTGTTCACGGAGCACCTGGCTGTTCTGTTGCTCCGTGTTGGTCGCATCTGGCCTGTGCACCAGCGAGGCACATCATGTGGGAGAGAGGCGCGCTGTAGCCGCTGCCAGGTGTCACCTGTATCGAAGCTGAGGTCAGCTAGGCAAGCGTGACGACAAGATGTCTGTTGCTCACCATGTAGGCGTCCAGGCTGGCCAGCACAGTCAGACAGGCGACAGGCGATAGGCACGTCTGACGGCTCACCATGTAGGCGTCCAGGCTGGCCAGCACAGTCAGGCAGGCGACAGGCGATAGGCACGTCTGACGGCTCACCATGTAGGCGTCCAGGCTGGCCAGCACAGTCAGGCAGGCGACAGGCGATAGGCATGTCTGACGGCTCACCCTTCACTCCACAGCAAGTTGTTCACGGACACACGGTAGACAGAGAGGCAGATGTTGACGGTGGAATTTAGCCTCTAGTCGGGGAATCGACTATGGACGGTAGCTACCGCATGCTGAACAAATATGCCGACCAGTGCGGACAAATATACCGCAAGGAGGGGGTGGGGGGAAAGGCGCAGCAGCTGTCGAGAGTCCATCGCCAGCCGGAATGTCGAGACTAGGTTGTGCAACATTTCAAACTGGAACATGTCGAGGTGAAGCTGCAAGGTCGAAGATTGGCTCGATTTATTAGATGGCGATATTGAAGCTTATGCAGAGCTGCATCAAGTTACAATTTTATCAAAGTAGGACGCAATGGACATCACGACCCACCTCGCCGATCGCTTCTCGGAAGGCAGTACGGTGAAGGAAGGGATACGAGTAGCCTAGTGGTAAGTTGCTCGTTGCACAATCGAAAGATTGTTAGTTCGAGTCTCACTTGTCGCTAGTCTTCGCCCGCGACCAATCTGCGTGAGCGATTGGCGACGCTACATGACTCAACGGTCGATGTGCCTTAAAACCAATAACAAACAAACGGTGAAGGAAGCACAGGGGTACCACAAGTTCGCACCAATTACCCACAGTACCGCAACAGTTTATGAACTGTCTACCGATGCGGGGCTTGTGGTAATGGTAGCTCGGTGAAGTGAAACGTTTCGGTGAGCACGCTGATGCAGATTGTGTTGATTGATTAATGTTGACCCTGTCTATCGATAACAGCCACTGTACGTTGAGAGCATGTGTGGGGAAATAGATACATCAATACACAAATGGCATAATCGCAGTGACGGATCATCTGTCTGAACTGGGATTCCGACATGATAAGGAATGATCTGCAGTTTTGTAGATCGTTCTGTTGCGTTACATTATACTAGTGTATTGTAACACATTAATGTATTGTTGCACATTTGTGTATTGTAATACATTACTGTATTGCATTGCATTATTATGTTACTTTATTTTATTACACCTATGTAGACGGCCCATGATCCAATTCGATTCATTTCAGTCACCAGTCATTCAGTCAACATGTCGTCGTTGTCGTCGTCTTAATCATCGTGTGGTCCAGTATCGGTACCAGGTGGACTATCTAAGTAACATCAGATACGTTAATTTTTCATGTTGGTAGCGCAAAGTGCACATTCTATCTCCGCAAAAAATTATTATCCGTGTAAAATACCCACCAAAATTTGTTTGAGAAACCGTCCACTACTGGGGCAGTCCCTACCAGTGAGTGCACTCCAGTGACTGTATTGTCGGTGGACGCTCAGTTGGAGTTACTGTCCGGTGACCGTATTGTCACCGGGGTCACTGTCCGCTGACCGTATTGTCACCGGGGTCACTGTCCGGTGACCGTATTGTTATCGGGGTCACTGTCTGGTAACCGTAATGTCACCGGTGTCACTGTCCGTTGACCGTACTGTCACCGGTGTCACTGTCCGGTGACCGTATTGTCGCCAGAGGCCCAGTCGGAGTTACTGTCCGGTGACTGTGTTGTCGCCAGAGGCTCAGTCGAAGTCACTGTCCGGTCACCGTATTGTCATCGGGGTTCCCATCGGAGTCACTGTCCAGTCACCGTGTTGTCATCGGGGTTCCCATCGGAGTCACTGTCCAGTCACCGTATTGTCATCGGGGTCCCCATCGGAGTCACTGTCCAGTCACCGTATTGTCATCGGGGTTCCCATCGGAGTCACTGTCCAGTCACCGTATTGTCATCGGGGTCCCCATCGGAGTCACTGTCCAGTCACCGTATTGTCATCGGGGTCCCCATCGGAGTCGCTGTCCGGTGAGGTATTGTCACCGGAGGGCCAGTTAGTTACCGTCCCCGGACCGTAATGTCGACAGCGCTTAATTTGCGCTCCCGTTGTGCGGCATGCTGCAGGCTTGGAAATGGTTAACTATGCATGCGGGCCGTGCGGTGCGCTATTTGATTGTCTTTAATTCGCTCTGGCTGTCACGCCTCCCTGGTGTGTAATATATCACTGTCAAATGAGCGCAAACTTCCCACCTGTCACGACTCTGTTATGCTTCATGCCGCTCGACGTCGGGCTACGTGTTCCTGAAAGGCTTGAACAGTGTGCTGCTTGGTACTGCTGTGTGAGTCGGCTCTCTGAAATGTTGCTGATCAAGTTTGCCAAGATATTTAATCCATTCGTGTCACCCATTGGGACTACTATGCACTCTTCGTCAGAGGCCTCGTGTGGTGACCGCGTGCTAGCAGCAGTTTGCTCCCCCCTCCGTCGTGGTCGCCTCTGGTCTCACCACCACAGTTATGCCTCTGGTCTCACCACCACAGTTACGTCTCATGTCTCACCACCACAGTTACGCCTCATGTCTCACCACCACAATTACGCCTCTGGTCCTGTCACCACAGTTACGCCTCATGTCTCACCACCACAGTTACGCCTCTGGACACGTCTTCCTTAGTAATGTAGATCTTATAGTTTTCATTAAAAACCATCATGAGTTCCAAGGTCACTCGTTAGCGATAGGTCACCCGTGGGTTTGTTTGCGCGTAGCGACGCAATTGTACTTCGTAACAACTGATGGGTATTGCTTAACATCAGCCATGGAAGTAACGCAGCTCGACCCTATTGAATCGGGTTCAATTACCTACATATCGCGCGGTAGGTAGGTACCTATAGCAAACATAGTATCACTTTGTGTCAGCGACCAAGTGTTCGGCAGGTTTAACATTTTGTGTTTAAGAAAAAAAACATTCAATCTCTGTGGACTACTGATGATCATGTGTTAAAGGCAAATAAGAGCGGAGGAAAATAAGACATCAGATGGGGTCAACCCCAACGATAACAGGCTCGGGAGAGCCGGAGCAGTTTATGAATCAGTTTTAGAAAACGCCTGGGGAAAGAGGGCGTGGTGATTTCTTTCGACGCACGTGAAAGCTGAAAACAATTTTGACAGACACTTCTTTGTTCACATGAGCAGCAAAACTTTCACATGAGCAGCAAAACTTCCGAACACGATGCGATTGGGAAAACTTGCGAAAATAATGCTCTTGTAAACGGGCTTTTGGAATTGGAATTGGAATTGTGATTGGAATTGGAATTGGGCAATCCAGTCATCAATCGAGCCCACAGCCAACAGCCCACATGTGATGCATCTTCAGCAGCTGGTTTTCCTGCCATCAATGGTGCGCGCGCGACTACGCCTCCTAAGTGCCGCGAACGACAGGCGTTGAAGAGTCCTCCCGCGCGCTTTGGACGTGTGCTGAGGTGTCTGTCAGTACTGGTGCGAGGTTGTCCGCCCACGCCCCGCATACTACACGTTCTAGATGTCTGTCGATACTGGTGCGAGGCTGTCCGCCCACGCCCCGCGGACTATACGTGTCGGGTGTCTGTCGATACTGGTGCGAGGCTGTCCGCCCACGCCCCGCGGACTATACGTGTCGGGTGTCTGTCGATACTGGTGCGAGGCTGTCCGCCCACGCCCCGCGGACTATACGTGTCGGGTGTCTGTCGATACTGGTGCGAGGCTGTCCGCCCACGCCCCGCGGACTACACGTGTCGGGTGTCTGTCGATACTGGTGCGAGGCTGCCCGCCCATGACCCGCGGACTACACGTGTCGGATGTCTGTCGATACTGGTGCGAGGCTGTCCGCCACCCATGCGCACACGTGTCGGGGTCTGTCATACTGCGAGGCTGCCCCCCCCCCCCCCCCGGAAAAAAACGTGTCGGGTGTCTGTCGATACTGGTGCGAGGCTGTCCGCCCACGCCCCGCGGACTACACGTGTCAGGTGTCTGTCTGTCGATACTGGTGCGAGGCTGTCCGCCCACGCCCCGCGGACTACACGTGTCGGGTGTCTGTCGATACTGGTGCGAGGCTGTCCGCCCACGCCCCGCGGACTACACGTGTCGGGTGTCTGTCGATACTGGTGCGAGGCTGTCCGCCCACGCCCCGCGGACTACACGTGTCTGGTGTCTGTCGATACTGGTGCGAGGCTGCCCGCCCATGACCCGCGGACTACACGTGTCGGATGTCTGTCGATACTGGTGCGAGGCTGCCCACCCATGCCCCGCGGACTATACGTGTCGGGTGTCTGTCGATACTGGTGCGAGGCTGTCCGCCCACGCCCCGCGGACTATACGTGTCGGGTGTCTGTCGATACTGGTGCGAGGCTGCCCGCCCACGCCCCGCGGACTACACGTGTCGGGTGTCTGTCGATACTGGTGCGAGACTGCTCGCCCACGCCCCGCAGACGACGTGTGTTGAGGTCTCTGTTTCCTGTCAGTGTCCAAAACACAACTAGTGGTACTTGCCATGCACTGTCTGACATGAGACCGCGCGTTGTCCTAGTGTCGTTGGCTCTCGAAGGGAGCCCCTTGTCTCCTCTACTCGTCGTTCGTAGGAATATTGAGCTAACTTGTGCTTGCCGCGGTATCATCTGAAGTAGGCATTGCGCGTCACAGGCCCACGTGTGTTTGATGGGGTGGAGGTGGGCTAGACTATCAACCCTGCTGTTCCGTTGTTCCGGCCGGTAGGTGCTCGGCTGCGGCGCTAAGAGGGACGTTGGCTAGATATCAACACATTTCAGCAGTGAAATTTATTTCTGTGCGCGACTTATTAATACTGATTGTACCCATCCGCGTATTTATAATGTTTGAGTTACGAATGCATAATGGCCCACCTCCCCAATAGGTTAGCCTAGTTTAGTGTCGTAGAGGACAATTCCGCGAGTGGCCCACCGGGCGCGACACCTACCGGCACCAAGTATAGATGGTAGCAGTTCAATGCCGCTAAAGGTGGCAGGAACAGCCACCTTTAGCCACCTGAGCCACCTGAGCCACCTGAGCGATCACCGCCTGGCGTCTCGTAACACTGCTAATAACCATTGCCTTCACGGGAATACACTATTCTCACTCAGAGGTCATGCTATTACACTGCCAAGACAAGACGGGAACCCCCATTCCAGCAACTGAAGGAAATATTCAGCGACTGTTTTTTTTTCGACATTGGATGTAACTCGATTGGGTCTTAATGTTCATTTGGGAAATTAATTCCCTATCCAGCCATTATGTGACAGTGATTGATGGCACGTTCGTGGTCTGATGAGATACTCTAGCTTTCTATTAGATGTTTTGTTCCTGAAATTGGCATGACCAAATTTAAGAGCACATCTGAACGCGGCGCTGAGAACAGCCGATATCACCACACGGTGACGGGCTGGCAAAACTCGCACATGGTGCTGGCGGTCCGTGGGGGGACTGTTCGTTAGTATTTCTCGACACGAGTTTTCCCGGGTAATTTATGGTGTGATGCTTCGAGTCCTGGGATGCACGACGTTTGCAGTGTGACGTTGTGTTCGTAACATTTGAGCATTGTTGTCAAAGCACATTGCACTCTATCTGCTCAAATATGCACTGCTAGGAGTGAGAATTCCACGAGAGAGAGAGATAGGAGAGAGAGAGAGTAGAGAGAGAGAGAGGAGAGAGAGAGAGATAGAGAGAGAGAGAGAGAGAGAGAGAGAGAGAGAGAGAGAGAGAGAGAGAGAGAGAGAGAGAGAGAGAGAGAGAGAGAGAGAGAGAGAGAGAGAGAGAGAGAGAGAGAGAGAGAGAGAGAGAGAGAGAGAGAGAGAGAGAGAGAGAGAGAGAGAGAGAGAGAGAGAGAGAGAGAGAGAGAGATAGAGAGAGAGAGATAGAGAGATAGAGAGAGAGAGATAGAGAGAGAGAGAGAGATAGAGAGAGAGAGAGAGAGATAGAGAGAGATAGAGAGAGATAGGAGAGATAGAGAGAGATAGAGAGAGATAGAGAGAGATAAGAGATAGAGAGATAGATAAGAGAGATAAGAGAGATAGAGAGAGATAGAGAGAGATAGGGAGAGATAGAGAGAGATAGAGAGAGATAAGGAGAGATAGAGAGAGATAGAGAGAGATAGAGAGAGATAGAGAAGATAGAGAGAGATAGAGAGAGATAGAGAGAAGATAGAGAGAGATAGAGAAGATAGAGAAGAGATAGAGAGAGAGATAGAGAGATAGAGAGAAGAGAGAGAGAGAGATAGAGAGATAGAGAGATAGAGAGATAGAGAGAGATAGAGAGAGAGAGATAGAGAGATAGAGAGAGAAAGATAGAGAGATAGAGAGGTATAGATAGAGAGAGAGATAGAGAGATAGAGAGATAGAGAGAGACAGAGAGAGATAGAGCGAGATATAGAGATAGAGAGATAGAGAGAGATAGAGATATAGATAGAGAGATAGAGATATAGAGATAGAGAGATAGATAGAGAGATAGAGATATAGAGATATAGAGATAGAGAGATAGATAGAGAGATAGAGATATAGAGATAGAGGGATGGAGAGATAGAGAAAGATATATATAGAGAGATAGATAGAGATAGAGAGAGATAGAGAGAGAGAGAGAGCGAGAGAGAGGGGGGAGTACTGTGTTTTGTGTGTCCTGCTATATTCAATTGTTGGAGACATGTTGTACCATGTCATTTCCTGGCACCCAGATTACAATATCGCGTGATGCTAATTCGTCTGGTGGTTTAAATATATATATATATATATATATATATATATATATATATATATATATATATATATATACGTATGTATATGACAGACAGATTCCGACGGATTGATGGAGTTATAGGTAAATAAACCGATAGATAGCAAGACGGCAAGCTTATTAAATGACTTCTCGAATTGCTCGAATGAGTACGTACCTGATCTAGCCTTCCCTGCCCGTTTAGGAGAAAATCGATTGACTCAGTCTCATTTGCTGCTACTCTAAAGCTTCCCGTATCTATTGATGAGGTGAATGTCAGGTTACCACGGAAACCGTTGACTTCAAAGTTAAATGTGCGTAGCCGATATGTGTTGCCAGCATATTGATGGTGCTAGGTTTTGCTGGAGTAAGCTTAAATACTGCCTGGCGCGATATTTTGTAAAAGTATCATTCATACCGTCGATAATGTGTACTTGGTGCAGTATACATGATGTGTTCATGCCCGCAGGTGGAGGCCACCGACAACGACAAGGGCGAGAATGCAGAGGTCGTCTACTCACTGGTAACCAGTCCCAGCGCTCCTGAGTCTTTCTTCAGTATCGACCCTTCGTCCGGGCAGCTGACAACACTCAAGGTAGAACCTCGTTTACGTAACTCCTATATGTGTATATATATATATATATATATATAAATATATATATATATATATATATATATATATATATATATATATATATATAAATTTTGTCCCGGCAGGTCGCGGCGCGGTGCGGTGGCCGGCACGGCATAGCTGGAGCCGGACGCCGCGATGTGCCGGCTGTCGGGGTATCTTTTGACCGGGCGACCCGATCCAGAGATCGCTATGCAATAAAAACCTCCTCTAACCGACGAAGCGACTGAGTCGAAATAGGTCTCGTGCTGAGCGTTTCCCATGGTCGGAGGGGGGGGGGGGGCTGTCTGTGCCTGTGAGGCTCGAGTCAGTATGATTGGATTCTGCATGCAGCGAATATGGAGCTGCTCGTCAGCGGAGTATTAATGGGCTTGTTAACCACTGCGATAGCGTTTGGGCGTGGTAACTATGATGCTAATGTGTTTCATTATAGTTTGCAGTTGGTTAAGGAGAATGTCACTCAGGGCTATCTCCAAAGTGAGTCGTCGATTGTGGACATGAAAAAGGTGACTTACCTAATTTCAAAAAACCTGAATGAAAGTGGGTTTAGTGTTAGCGAATCCAGGACAAATTCAGAAGGCAGTGTGCAACTTATCTTTCGGGAGGCGAGGTGTTCTCCGTGTCCTTGAAGCGTGGTGGCCACGTCGTTGGTGACGACGAAGCCAAAACCAGCCGTTATGACGAAGCCGTGAAGGGAGCGCGAGAACGACCGGCTAGAATCTACGATCAACTCAGCGCCCGTTATCAGCGTCGGGAAACCTCAAGAGTTGTTCAACAGCAGAGTTGTCTGCAACTCGTGGAGGCTGTCAGGCGAAGTGCTCGTGCTGAGGGCATGAAGGACGCAGCTTTCGTGCTGCGACAGATGGGGCATCACTGAATTGGCCCAGCAAGATTTGTTGGGCCCTCAGAAGCTCTAAAGTGAGGGCCGTTGAGTCATTTGGCGTCGCCAATCTCTCACGCCGATTGGTCGCCGGTGAAGAGTAGCGGCAGGTGAGACTAGAACCCACAATACACGGTCACTGTATAGTGTGCGAAGTGACGAATGATGCGGCGAAGACGGCCATCCTGCCCACCTATGGAATGGTGCATAAGGCGAAGGTAGAGTGCTATACGGCAGCCAGCAGCATGCAATTTACCGAGACGTCAGCTGATGTGATTCTGCAGGTTCTCCCGGATTATGCGACGCAGTGGTTGCTGGTATGCCTGCCGTCTGTCGCCCGCACCGACTCAGCTTCACCTGCCGACCAGACATCGACGCAATCCAGCACCTACACTTCGGCGGTGCTTCACGTCAAATTGGGATTTGACGGGTCCACAGAGCAATCTGTATGCAAACAGATGGGAGAGGGCGATGCAACTGCAGAACAAAATATGTTATGTACCGTTCTGGTGCTTTTGTAATCTATGGTAGGTGGTACTTGCGTCTAGACCAACCCAATTGCGGTCTTGAGCCCACTTCTGTCGACCGTTGCGGATCCAGTGCAAGCGCGACACAAAATAGGCCTCCCGGAAAGAACGCAATAGTGTTGAATCTGAGATATGTCTACTGAGGCCGACGTAAGTCTCCACAACAGGCGGTACCAGCCTCAGAGTGGCGTACAATCTTCAACTCACCATGATTGATGGCTAGGTGACGAACATTCTGACCAACACCGGCAGCAATACCACCAATACATGCACCGTCTGTGGGTGCACACCTCGCCAGATGAATGACCTGTCTGCTGTCGCGGTTCGACCTGCCCACGAGGGTACATACATGCATCTCTCAACTATGCATGGGTAGATTCGATGCTCGGAGTGCCTTCTCCACATCCCTTACCGCCTGGGGATCAGAGTGTAGGCAGTGTCTAAATTGAAGAATAGGCAGTGTGTAATTGAAGAAAAAAAGATGCGTGTGAAAGACAGGAAGAGAAAATTGCAGTAGCAGTCCCGGAAGAGACTAGGTCTCGTCGTGGATCAACCACGTGCAGGTGGTTCGGGTGCGTCTAACGAAGAGAACACGGCTCGACGTGCCTTCAGAGACCCAGCTGCATCCAGCGAAAGCAATGGGATCGACGAAGGTCTCGTCCGTCTTTCAGTGATCCTCACTATTCTGCAATAATACAAGCTGTTGGAATCCAACCAGCACGACAGGTACGCCATTGATCCAGCTCAGATGATGATCCAGCCGGTATACATGGTTCTACATGCCCGCCTCCATGCACAAGCTCCTGATCCACGGTGCCACTGCGATACGGTCTCTCCCGATTGGCATGCACAGTAAGGAGGTGCAGAAGAGCCGGGATACACATAACAAGGAGTACCGACTCGGACATGCCCCCAGTACGTCACGTACCGACACCATCCAGGAGCAACTTCACTATCTAAAGATCACCAGCGACCCGAAGTCGGTTCACGACATCAAGGACATTGAAGGACCACCGCGGGCCCGAACTGTCGGAGAGACCGTCCATTCAGCTGACACCAGTCATCTGCTGGTATCGTCTGAGTCAGCTGGAGAGCGATGGCTGGAACAACCCCTTTCGTTTTGTGTACCGACTATATTTTTCAGTCATAACATTGGGGTATGTTTTGGCGTAATTTCAGCTACTTAGGGCAATGAGGTCTTTGATCTGCAATCTATTACTAGTTGCAATCATTAGGTCACATTTACAGTGCAGAATGCTCACAGAGCAAACACTAACTATTAATTGTGCAATGCATGAGAGCTCATGTACTTGTCTTATGCCGTCATTATGACATTGTGCATTGTGAACATGCACAGCCGGACCTTGAAATTTTAAATCGGGGACGAGTAGCCTAAGGGTAACTTGCTCGTCTCACAATCGAGAGGTTGTGGGTTCGAGTCCCACCTGTCTCTACTCTTTGCCCGCTACCAATCGGCGTGAAAGACTGGCGGCGCTACATGACACAACGGTCGATGTGTCGTAGAACCAATAGCGAACCAACCAACCTTTTAAATAAATGTACCATTAGCACTCACATAGGTGCGTGCACAATTTGAGCTTTCTACCTCAATTAGTTCATGATGTTTGGAGCAAACAACAGACAGTGAGCGGAACGTGCCCTTCCCCTCTGGCAGGTATGATCTCTGACATTCCTGGGCTAAACAATATTTAAGACAATGCAGCATCTTCATTTGTTCCAAATTTGATGCTGTTTCGATTGGGACCAAAATCGTCCCTGTAACTAGCATACTTTGTCAGCAGTGATTTTTGGCCAGTTTTTCCGTACAGTTGTGACGGTGTGCTCCGGTGACTGGTGACGTAGCGCGTCTGGTCGTGGAGCACGTGTTCGTGCCACGCGCCGGACAGCTCGTCAGGCGGTGATTGGAACCGCAGCTGCTGCGCGGGGGCGACCGACACCACACCGACGACTCTGTCCTCCACCGCCCTCCACCGCCCTCCACCGCCTTCCACCGCCCTCCACCGCCCTCCACCGCCCCCCCCCCCCTCATCCTGCCCACACCAGTCGCCTCCGCTCGCGTCGTCCGTTGTGATGCTGACGGTGGCATTGGCCTGACGGTTTGTTCATGGTGGTGTAGTTCTGTAGTTAGATGACATGCCTAAAGCTGAGCGTCAATCTTACCTTCGATCACCTTTCTTATCTTCCGCTTTAGTTGGCTTATGAAGTTGCCTCCTATCTTCCCCGAGAAATTTCTCGTCTTAAGATTTCACGGGGGTCTCCAATCGGTCTCGGCTTAGGCACGTTTGCAGGGTTGTGATATATGCGTATGAAGAATACTCCGCCAGTTCCAAGAAGCATGGGAGTGCCACGCGAACGCCGGGCGATAGTCAGGCCCAGCCATAATGCATAGCCACCCTAAGGAGATGAGTCCTTAATTATATAAAATATTTTAAGTTTTGTTGGGGGTTCCGAGTGCTCACGCAATCGTAGTAAAATACCGAGTCGTGAACTACTCGGCTTATAGCGAATATTTCTATACTGGCGAATGCAGCGAGTAACTGGCCTTTGCCAACGTCAGCCCCAGATATCGGCAAGTAACACGCTAGTCGCACTAAATGTCAGACTAAACGAGCAGCAGCAGGAGCTTCCTCATATCCTGCTCAGAATATTCCCTGGAGTCAATCCGGCCATATGCGCTAAATTTGAATTTTTTTAATAAAAAATAACTGGTCCAACATGACGTAACTTTATAAGAATGCTACCAATTATGAACAACAATCATGTTACTTTAGAGGTCGCTTGATGTCCGCTATGCATTGCATTTCTACAGCCAGGAAAAAGTAACAAAAAATGTCTGATTCCAAACTGCAAAAGCCGATATCTCAACACATCGTTAATTAGTCCTACAAATTATGCGCATGCTATTCGTGTACGCTGCATACCTATTCGACATGCAGGTTCTTTCTGTGGGCTGTCTATGGGAGATTGTGACCAGCTGGTTCTCCGCAGGTGTTCAACAGAGATGAGCCAGACCACGAGAAAGAGCTGCGCGTGATCGTCAAGGCCAGCGACAGGGGCTCGCCCTCGCTGGAGGGCACGTGCGCTTTCATAGTCAATGTGCGTGACGTCAACGACAACCAGCCCATGTTCGACAAATCGGTAAGGCCAGCACCCGATGCCGCCGAGCTGAGGTCACGCAGCCGGTACACGTCACACTATCGCGCTGACGTCACACTATCGAACTGGCGTCACACTATCGCACTGACGTCACACGGTCGAACTGGCGTCACACTATCGTACTGACGTCACACGGTCGAACTGGCGTCGCAGTCGAACTGGCGTCACACTATCGAACTGGCGTCGCACTATCGCACTGACGTCACACGGTCGAACTGGCGTCACACTATCGCACTGACGTCACGCTGTCGAACTGGCGTCGCAGTCGAACTGACGTCACACTATCGAACTGGCGTCACACTATCGCACTGACGTCACACGGTCGAACTGGCGTCACACTATCGCACTGACGTCACGCTGTCGAACTGGCGTCACACTATCGCACTGACGTCACACGGTCGAACTGGCGTCGCAGTCGAACTGGCGTCACACTATCGCACTGACGTCACGCTGTCGAACTGGCGTCGCAGTCGAACTGGCGTCACACTATCGCACTGACGTCACACGGTCGAACTGGCGTCACACTATCGCACTGACGTCACACGGTCGAACTGGCGTCGCAGTCGAACTGGCGTCACACTATCGCACTGACGTCACACGGTCGAACTGGCGTGGCGCAGTCAAACTGACGCTACATTGCTTAGTTGACGTCACAAGGCTGAATTGGCGTCGCACAGCCGAACTGACGTCAGAATGCCGAGTTGACGTTACGCTCCCAACACACGCTACAGGACCGCACTGGCGTCATACCGCAGAACCAACGCCACAGGACTGAATTGACACCACAGGGCCGGACTGACCCAGGCCACAGCACGATCAAGTCGTAAACTCGCGTATTGCCCACTGAAGCCAGCTGGCTGAAACATAGCGGTACTTAACGGTCTGACTCGCTAAAATGCACATTGACAGCGTCATTAACACGAACGCGGCTGACGCAAATACAAAAGCCGCGCCTTGGCCGATTTGCTATGAATTCGGTGTCACGATTGGTTTTGCCAGCTGTTTGCACGCCTGGTTTGTGCTGTTTCTGCTGTGGAATTGGTGGGCAGTTTGCACGCCTGTGCCAGCCACCGATGTTCGGAAATTCCCTGATGCCTACTCGGTTATCAGAAACTGAACAGAGCCGCATACAGGGATGCTTGGAATTTTCCTTCAGTCATGCCCAGGGTCTTGCGATGCACTGTAACCTGTGAACTACTGCTGTCCGGGGATTTCCCACGCAATTTGCAATGCAACCCATTGTAATTCGCAATGTAGCAACGATAATTGCAATGTGAAATGCATGTTTTGGCATGCATTCAAATGCATGCATGAACGTAGACACGGGATATATGTCGTATATTGCCTTATCATCTACGGGAGTTATTTTAGCACTCTGGAATGTTGCAGATTGGCAAGAGAAGATACGTGAAAACTGATGTATATGAAGAGTTATCTGGAAACATACTATATTTTTACAGGACATCCAAATTGACGTACATACACATACATTTTATTTTATTTAGACCTCTCACATTCGGAGTGTAGGTAATATATGTGGGATGGGTATACTTAAACTTTGCATAGGAACGTGTTATCCCACTGTATATTTTCGACAAACGATAGGGGGCCCTAGGGAGGAATTTCCTGCAAATTTGAGTTTATTTGTACTTTAGAATGTTTAAAAGTGAAGGCTACCACACACTTTACATCGATGAAGCGAGCAAAGGTATGGGGGTGGGCTAGGCTAAGTTTGATAATTTTGCAAAATGTGGATTTTTTCAACTTTAAAAATAGATATCTTTTAAACCAGGTTAGGCTATAGCCTTCAATTATAAAAAGAATATCCGAG
Organism: Imbricaverruca yamaguchii; assembly: GCA_034440575.1. NCBI lineage: Eukaryota > Metazoa > Arthropoda > Thecostraca > Neoverrucidae > Imbricaverruca > Imbricaverruca yamaguchii. Next base: position 551,738 of record JAOTOL010001568.1, read on the forward strand.
AGAAAATGCATCAAAGGCAGTTTTGTTGCTCAAGGAAATACTTGATGTCTTGAACTTTCTTTTTCCAGTGCAATGGTTAGGTTAGGTTAGGAAAGCATTGATTTATAGGATCGTCTTGAAGCTAGCAAGACTATATCCATTTTGTATAGATGTCTTTCCATGCAGCACCATAATGCAACGGCTCAATGTCAGACCGATAGGGCAGCCGACCTTCCAGGCCGAGACTGCCCAATGTTGGTCTGACCGGTAGGGCAGCCAACCTTCCAGGCCGAGACTGCCCAATGTTGGTCAGACCGGTAGGGCAGCCGACCTTCCAGGCCGAGACTGCCCAATGTTGGTCAGACCGGTAGGGCAGCCGACCTTCCAGGCCGAGACTGCCCAATGTTGGTCAGACCGGTAGGGCAGCCGACGGTCCAGGCCTGTGACATGCAAGCCCCCGCGGTGACAAGATTACAGGCTTCTTTCGTGCGTCCTTAAACTGGCAGCACCAATGCTAACCTGCTGTGGTCACGCTATTTGATTACTTTTGTTCTATATAATGTTTGAGATGCACAAAACTGAATCCATGTTGATGGTGAGATAAGAATGACTGAAAAAAAACATTGATTAATGGGCCAACTGCAGACAGCTCGTCCAAGTACCTTGCTGAACATAGTGTCCAAAGTGTGCAAAGTGTCCTTAGTGCCCATAGTGTCCGAGTATCTTGCTGAACAGTAGTGTCATCTCCTACGCATTCGGGAACGTGCCATGTTGCAATGACAGCTGTGTAATAATAGCACAGTTTACTAATGGACATTGGCAACCATTCTGCGCACTGACGGGTAACGTTCACGAATGTGATTTGGTCCAAACTCTTGGTACCGGCAAAGCCCCGGTTCTCAGCCGCGCCAAGGATGTTAAACAATGGCGGTTGTCAGTGAGCGGAGTTACCTATCACACATTAATTGCGAACAGGCCGAATATAGCATACGCCAACCATGTGTCGAGCTCAGTGGTGGTGGACTTCAGGCGGAAGTGACTCACGTGAAAGAAATAATTCGCCGACCTAACCACCATCCACTGAACAATATCCATCCGACAGTGGCGTGAGGCGCGTTACAAAAACAGCTCTTGACGGTGTCCATTCTTCATTTAATCTCTGGGACATTACACTCGCCTACCACAAGCATGGGCTTGGCCGGAGCGACTTCGGTCAGCATGTTGAGTGACGTCATCACGGTCGCCAGGTGGGCGGCGATTGACTGTCAAGAGCAGGACACCGTTCGACTTGGTTTCCATAAAATGCACTTGGGCTCTGTCGGGCTGAAGATTGTATGGTCGGTGGGAGCTATGATCAGGCAAGCCATGTCCCCGCCAAAACTGCTGATTCTATCTCCTTCATCCGGTGTGCCGAAGGAAACGGTCAATTGTAGTTCCGAGCGGTCAGTGTTATTTATTCACGTTTGTGTTTGTCAGTGCTGGATTTTTCCATAGCGGAAGCCGATTCACATCAGTCACCTGACTGGTTTGCCACCCTCTTAGCATTTTGAAGGGACATCGTGATATGATGGCGTACGTTGGATTCCGGTCCAAAATTCAGCTTCATGAAAACTTTGATTTTTCAATAGGTTCCTTCATGTGATTGCGCTTGGACATTTATATTCCATGCCAGCGAAGGATTGCTCATCATGCTATCGCCGTTTAGCTTGCATTTGCAGACAGGTGACGTCGGTTACGGGATGCACTGATGTTTATTTAGGCCGGTGAATGATCGGATCCACCTGAATCACTTCCGCTTGACGTTCACCACAAATTGGCCCGCAACATGATGGGCTGATGTTTCATTTCGCCTTCTCGGAAATCCTGTGCGATGGGTCACACCACTTCGCGAACACCCGTAATTATTTGCCATCTTGGACGTGACTGACAACCGAGCCTTCGAAATTTAGAAGCGTTACCGTTTCGAACACACGCCGTTGCACTCACATCAGATGTATTTATGTCATCGGGAGCTTGTTTTAGGGTAATGCATACTATGAATCTGTAATTTTACCTAAATTCACTTCTGTAATCGAATTATAATTTCAATATAGGCTGTATCTCCATCCATAGATTGCACATACACCGCTCAGCTGTGATGTTCCTCAGCAACGTCGTATGGCCTAGCAGTCAACACATAGACGACAAACATGCCGCCTAGCTGTGATGTTCTCAACAACGCTGTATGGCCTAGCAGTCGAATACGTCATGAAGGGAGTGCATCAAACCATCTCGAGATGGTTCTTCTGGTGCTACTTAAGGCCGACTTCGTGTTCAGTTCTGGTGGTTGTCGACGGACTGTCGGGCGGTTCCACTAGTTCGCTAGCCTGCTGTGCCGGCCGAGTGTCGACACCTGGGTGCCTGGGGCCGACTGGGACACCTGGGGCCCACTCCCGATCACCGGCCAACTCGTCGCCGCCGACGGCCACAAGCGTGACCAACTTTGGAGTTGTCACGTCCGTGTCACGTGTCGTGCCGACGTGAAATGAGCTGGTTTCGATGATATTGCCGCCACTCGGACCGCATTGTCTAGGCTGGCTGTGGGCCTTCCGGACCAGCCAGCTATGAAGACCGTGTCTACCCACGAGGTCTTCTTGTCCACCGGGGGACCAACCAGCGGGAGAGCCGTGTTTATCCACGAGATCTTATCCACTGGGGGACAAACCAACCAAGAAAACCGTGCCTACGGACAAGGTCTTGTCCACTGGGAGACAAACCAACCAAGAACACCGTGTTTCTCCCGTATCAGAGGCAAAGTGCCAGCCGCTGGTGGACATCAGAGATACGTCAAAGAGAGGACTATTTTAAACCGGCTTATGTACTAAATGATCACGCTTTGGTCGAAGCGCCCTTAAACTCAAATAGCTAGCTAAACCGGCTTATATGGCATCCGGTATCAAACAATCAAGGAATGAAACTAGGGAAACGCCGGCAAACAAGAAAAGTGGCGAACGGGGTGGGTGCATACATGTGACACATCTCACACATACATACAGGAATTCATACACCACAATATTTGGAGGGTAGCCGTCATCACTGCCCCGGATCAGGTTCTCCTGGACACCCACGACCTGAAAACGAAGCTAATGTCCGTCGCCCAGGGCGAGTCATGGGCGACCAGACACAACCTTGGATGTGTTGTTTGTTTTCTTTAAAGCTTGGTAAAAACGCCCAGAGGTAAAAGAAGTCAAGCTGCATGGAAAACCCGAAGGTAAAAAAAAAGACGCGGAAACTATGGGGTAGCCGTCCTTTTTTGCAAATTGGATCGGTCCGTTCCACCATGTTGGGAAATATCCTATATGTCTGTGTGTTACGCGAATCGGAGAGGAAGACGGGCGGCGTGTAGCACGTGTGTTATATCCTTTAGCTTCACAGCAATTCAGCTCGACCCGGGTAGAAACCAGGTAGACAGTCCGCACAGTGGCATGGTCGGTCACCATCACATCAGTATGTCACCACGACGGTCGGCACCATCACCATGATTATCCTAATCGGGAAGCACCTGACAGATTCTAGATGAGCACCCGTGCAAAATCGAGTAGCCACGCTAAGCCAACATTTATGTCACAGTCGCCATTGCAACGATCGCTGATGACCGTCAGTCAATATACATGATGAATATCATTGCTTTTGGTAATATAATATTGTATAGAGTCCAAAAAAAACCCCTCCTGATCGCTGGATTGTTCGTTTGCTGGAAGTGGTGGTTTGCATGTAAAAATTGTTTTGAAAGCTTCTAATTCCTATATAATGTAACACCGTGACAGCAGCTGAGAGCCGCCGGCTATGGTACCATACCTCTGGTTAGCTCCCCGTGCTTGGAAATATGACCGCTAGCCTCTTTCCTTCAACAAAGACGGAGTACTTCAGGAAAAATACTGTGATGAAGTTTATTAAACTTCCAAATCATGATGAATAGACGAAGAGTGGACCCAGCTGTGAATGGCAAGGCTTGAACTTGGAATGCCGCATTGCGGCGTTTGGCGCTGCCTGGGCGGAAATGTCACCCGGGGACCTCTGTTGCGAAACAAAGTTTGGTCAGAACTCAGAAGGTACGATCAGAAGGTAAGAGTTTGGCATGGTAGGTGGCGTCAACAAGCCCGAATTATCATGAACTGAATAACCATGCACTTGAAACAAGCAAAAAGCTGGAAAAATTATATTGCCAATTCGATGACATTTCTGCAATCAACTTCAATGTTTGACAGTAACATCGGCACATGTGCTGCTACACCAGCCAGATTATCGTAAGAAGGATTTGTTACGTGAACATAAAACACGTTGTATATAGGGATATGCGGTTGTGTTATAGGGTGTGGAGATGACTGCTTGAAGACAATTTAGCCCTCGCAGTGCAGGGACGCTGTTAATTTAAAATAGTTGAAAAAATGTGTGCACCATATGCTTCTACTTGGTTATGCCTGAGGTGACCCAGCGGCTCTGTCGTTCCGAACGAGCCAGAGGTGCGCTTAGCAGAACTGGAGGCCGATGGGTACCGGGTTTCGCTCAGCGAAGCAAACGAGTTAACGCTTTCTTGCTGAAATGAACCGACTTTTAACCGTTAGCGGGCAGTGACGGGCAATGTGACATGCGACGGTGAAGAGGATAGGCCCAGGTACGCAGTGAATAAACAACTGAATACAATTCGGATGTAACAGGTGCATGGCATTAGACGGCTCTGCTATTCCACAATTGCCAAGTGTTTGGCTGTGCCAAAATAGCAACATTCAACTAATGAAGGTTGGTAATGTACAATTTAATCTGCACTATTTGAATAAGTTAGGTGGTGCTGTTCGTGTTTCGTGGCTAAAGAAGGAATTTACGGACGTAATTTCGTCCCCTTGACGGAACATTGGCACGCGTTTTGGTGTATCCTACTACAGTTGGCGAGTTTGAAGTTTGTTGATATCTGGGGTCTGTTACGAAAGGAGCACCACTGCAGAGTTTCACCACGGCGTACGTTCAGCTGTGACGGCTCAAGTGCAGGCAGCGCCAACTGCCGCTTTATTCTGGGAGAGTGGTAGCGAGGTTGCATCATGCTGACGGACTGCTCTATATTGCATGGGCACTTACAGCCAGCACCGCTAGAACGTAGCAGTGGGCGCAAACTGACCGGATCAGTTGACGTGATCTAAAATCCAACTAAACAACGAAAGCATAGCTGACACCTTCGAAATGCTTTAGTCATCCCCATCCCGGCCTGCCCCTGCCTCCGTCCCTTCACTCCCCCGGTCTGCCCCTGTCTCCACCCCTTCCCACCCACGCCCTGCCCCTGCCTCCGCCTCTTCCCACCCCCTTCCTGAGTAGTGAGTTTACTGGCGTCGAGCCGTCGTGAAAATTATGGACAACAGCTTGTCTGGAATATGTGTGTGTAGTTATAATCTGGTGCAACCTAAGTTTAGCGCCAGTTGGTAGGACGCGAGTTTTGACGACTGAATGTCCATTTTAAAGCGTGCGTACCGACTGGTAATGTCTGATAGTCTTACCGTTGTATAGTTGTTACTTGTTGCTGGAATGCCAGCAAATAATAAGGTGTTTTTGTAGTACGGGTGTTCCGGCTCCGTTGCAAATTGTCTGCCCCTGCGCGAGATTTCTGTGGGCTGCTGCATTTTTTTTTTAGGGGTGGGGGGTGGGGGGAGGGCCTACGCGAATTCTGAGGGCCAAATGCGAATTGGGGCACCAGCTTGATTTTTGGGTACCACGGCACTGTTTGTGGGAGCCCATCCCATTCAAGATGCAGGGAGGGGATTTCCCTTGGTACGCTACTACGGCTGCTCATCCAGTTTTTTTAAGCAGATACCACCCTTTAGAGGAGAAAAACCGTTCGGATAATTTTTTCTTGGGACCTGCTCTTAATTGAGTAGCTCTCGGGTTGATTCGATCGAGACGCGGTGTGATTTTTGGGGGGAAAGGTTTACTTTTCAAGTCCTCTGCGCGATGTTTTTAGGTTCCGGTATGATTCTTCGGTCTCCCGATGTTAGTTTTTTTTGGCGGCTTGGTAAGTTTATTTTCCGAGGCTCGACGATTTTTTGGTGGGTGTGGGGGGGGGAGGGGTCATCGGTGCGATTTGTGGGACCGCAAAGTGATATTCCGGGTAAAAATTAATTTTTGTGGGACAGTTGCAACTGTTGGAGTCTCTGCGCGAAATTGTGTATTCTTCAAGGACTGCGACGCTATTTTTTTTGGAGGGGGGGGGGTCCAGTGCGATTTTGTTTCGGCTTCGGCGTCATTTGCTTGGATCCGCAGTGGGAGGTTTAGCTCAGTCGACGTTTTTGGTTTATTTTTGGTGCAATTATTCGGGCCCCAAAGTGATTTATCTTGTCCGGACTGTTTTTCGTTGCTTCGGCTTCATTTGCTTAGGGTCCCGTTGGGACTTGTGGGTTCCAGTGTGACCTGTCGAGACCCTAGTGTGATTTTCAGTGGTCCAGGCGCAAGAGTTTGAGGTCTCGAACGTGACATCTCGTGGACCGCGATTATTTGGTATGCTATTTTCACGGACACCGATACGATTTTTTCCCCTAGTGTGATTTTCTGGTCTCCAGGCTCAATTCTGAGGCTACGAGTGATTTACAGTGGCCTTGGTCCAATTTGTGGAGGCCCAGCGCGATTTTCAAGGGCCACTGCCCGACCTTTTGTGTCCTTAGCGACCCTGGTAGTAGTACACAAGGGCGCTCTGGAGGCCAGATAGCTTATGGTGTAACCGCTGGCGACCGGGGAGGGGGGCGTTTTTCACTCTGTCGATTACCCCGTTTGCATGAGCAGGTCGGCCGTAAAGGGAAATTTCCGATCCGGTCGATACGCAAAAGTTCTCATCACTCGGCTCGTTTACAAGAACAAGGTAGCCACCTAATCGGATTCTTGCGTTTTTACAGCTGACACAATGTGGTGAAAAGTGCCGAATATTTGACGCATTTTGCGCTTCTGATGCACTTCCTTGGAGCAACAGTGTAAACAGCCACAATATATCATCAGTTATCCACGTAGTTAGAGGTTGTTGGACATATATATAATTAGTCTGTGAATTCGAAGGATTCACGCAGCCAATAACACATTGTCCATGACAGCATAGTCCTTTCTTCTTTATAAATCCAGCGGTGCATTGCTTCCAGACTACAGTTACTGTGCGATAGTCAAATAAACAGGAAAATCAGGTTCACTAAGCAATCCAAGAGTTAAATCAGCAAAACCCAAATGCTTTCACAAGTCGTATGTCATGTTAGACCACTCCGCCAGATCGCAAATATCACGGTTGGGGCACGCAATAATATCGCGACGTCTCAGCGCCGCTTTCAGCTGGTACATGTCTGTTTGTTTTTAAACAAACTATTTTTGTTTTTCATCACCATGTTTGCAATTGGAACGAAAAGTTATCCGTTGATTTTTCATAATGACACTAAGTTTACACAAACCGTTGCAGATAATGGCTGCAAGAAGTGGCATAACCCTTGCAGTCGTCCCGTTAATTGTTTATGGTTGGCACCAATCGCAAAAGTTCACCTACCGAAGAGTAAATTTGCATTAACCCATTCGCATGTATTGCTTCACAAAAACCCTCTTACGAGAGCATAATGTTTCAAAATCCCATCATATTTGGAAGTTCTGCTGTTTGTGTAAACTGGGTAAATGACTGGGATGTCAACTATGAACTGGATGTCGACTATGAACCAGATGTCGACCATGAACCGATGCCTGCCATGAACCAGATAATCGTTGCTGTTGGTGTTGATTATTGGCGTTGCCTGGAAATAATATACTTTTTAATATATTTGTTCCCAATATTTTTGGCGACAGTACCTCGTTGCAAGTGGCTTATAATGCCGTGGGGCTTATGATGCCCAAAATGAAATGGCGAAAGCGGATGATGATAGGGTGCAGTGCCCAAATGGCGTGTGGAAAGCGGCTGATGGTAGGTTGCAGTGCTCAAATGGCGTGAGGAAAGCGGCTGATGGTAGGGTGCAGTGCTCAAATGGCGTGAGGAAAGCGGCTGATGGTAGGTTGCAGTGCTCAATGGTGTGGGAAATCGGTGATGGTGGTTGGTGCTCAATGGCGTGGAGGGCTGATGGTGGTTGGTGTAATGGCGTGGGAAGGGCTGATGGTGGCTGGTGTAAATGGTGTGGAGGGCTGATGGTGGTTGCGTGCTCAATGGCGTGGGGGGCTGATGGTGGCTGCGTGTCAATGGCGTGAGGAAAGCGGCTGATGGTGGGGTGCCCAAATGGCGTGTGGAAAGCGGCTGATGGTAGGTTGCAGTGCTCAAATGGCGTGAGGAAAGCGGCTGATGGTAGGGTGCAGTGGGGCGCTGTATGCCCAACGCAGTCGATGCGCCCGTAAGCCCAAATAACCAACCGTAGGGTGCAGTACCCAAATGGCATGTGGAAAGTGGCTGATGGTAGGGTGCAGTGCCCAAAATGCCATTGGGAAAGCTGCTGATGTATGGTGCAGTGCCCAAATGGCATGGAGCAAGTGACTGATGGTGCAACTTATCCAAGTGGCATGGGGTAATTGCCCTGTCTGCGGAATCTGGATGATATCCAAGCGTACAACAAGAATGCAACGCTACGCGTGATGCCTTTCGCTCACAGCCCACGAACATTGCAAAATTCCGGCTGTGCGTGCATTCCAGGGCGACCGAGATTCTCAACCGCTGTCCTCTAACAATAAAAGGAACCGAATTGCTGTAAATCCGGTTGACATTCAGCAACGCACCCAAGGTTTCATCATTTGGACAACTATTCGGAATCAAGCCACATGCGATGTTTGTTTTTGCTTCCGTCCGACGAAGAAGCAGGCTGCGCTTGGGACTTGGGACGGTTGGAAGGTTGTGTTGGCGGTAATTTTATCGCCTAGCGAGACGGCTCACCCTGAGCTAGTTGCCATATTGAAGACATGAGCATCCAGGGGGAGGTGGTGCTGTGGCCTCCGTCGGCCCCTGAAGGAGCCCTCGGAAATTAATTCCCCACACATTGAATCCCCACTGCCCGACTAGGCACCACTACGGGGGTGTCTCAATTCGAGCCCGTTGTCAATACACCATCCGAAGCCAAAGCGTCTTAATTCGAAAATTTCGCTGGAAAGCGACACACAACGGGACAATTATTCGCATCTTAAGTTATTGGCGTTATTGGACATATTTGATGGAGTGTGTATCCATGCAGTATACACCGAATCATTGGACTCTTGATAATGATATACCGCTGGCATGAGTGACCTTCAGTTGTAGGCTAGAGGATTTGAAGTGATTCCGGGCTGTCTGGGCTGAATACAGACAAATATTTATGCCATGCCATTTAACCTCCCCGTCTCTTTGGAGGGATGCGCCCCCTAACATTTCCTGCGGATAGTGAAGGAACGGCTCACGGTTGTGCGCCGAAATTTTGCATACTTATTCCCACATCAATTTGGCATGTTGTGTTAAAATTTGAGGTCAGATCATCCAGGGTCAACGAGTTAGTGGATGTCAAATGAGTTCACTTCCAGAAACGTTTAACCAGTCGTCACGCTTTAACGGATAAAGATATTTGAGTGACACTTTGAGCATTTGCCTATCTTTAGGGACGAAACAAAACGCACCATAGGTTTTTTTTATTTGTTGCGTTTTGATGACTTATCAGTTTTGCATATTTTCTAATTAGGGCAAAAATCGAAGATTCTGGGTGAATTAAGCTTTTTTGTTTGTTATACGAGCAAGTTGACTTCAAAAAACTTTTTGCAGTCTGCCCTCCTCGGTAAAAACGGAATTATAGAGCATTGAAAACTCTAAACTTTAAAAATTTCAAAAAAGAAATATTGTGTGGGCACACATTTTAGAATCGTGGTCGATTTCGCATTCCCATTCTGATTCCAACTAACTTTTTCAAATCTTCTCCGAAAATGAACTCGCCATTGCCAAAATATGTCAGTCGTGATCATGTTAGTCGTGATCATGTCAGTCGTGATCACCCGCTGGTTACTTCACTTTTGGGGGATACAATATTGGAGTCGGTTTCTGGCCCCACTCGTTGAGCGCTTTCCGATGACGCCTCTATCGCTTTCGTGGAACGCTTAGTTTGGAGTTTTAGAGGTGTGGGTGGATGTATCCACACCCGAGACGGGGTGTGAGGATCTGACCGGGAAGACTGATGAAAAAAATGCATGATGGGCTAACGTACCATCATACACTTTATGTACCTCTTTGATAACAATTCAAAGCTGTTTCTGACGCTCAATTAAACAAGAATTTGGATACACTGCCCGTAGCATGAGAGGCCAGGTGAGTACCGGTCGGTATGCAATATAAAATATGCCGTGCGATGTCACCCAACATCCGAACAACACCAATAAATGTTGGTGGAAACAACTGAACGACTCCTAGGAGAATGCAAGCGATACTGCAAGCCCGCTACTGACCACTGGAATATATAACCACTTAAATCACACATGTTCAACGAGTTTGGCTTTGGACACAATTCCTTGAGCTTGATCCAACCCACCGTTGTATTTATTGATGCTGATTCCATGTGTTATATATATATATAACATATATATATATATATATATATATATATATATATATATATATATATATATATAATATATATATATATATATATGTATGTATATATATATATATTTATATATATATATATATATATATATATATATATATATATATATATATGTATATATATATATATATATATATATATATATATATATATATATATATATATATATATATATATATATATATATATATTTATATATATATATATATATATATATATATATATATACATATATATATATAACTGTGTGGATGTAAGTTTACCAATGGGTTAATGCGAAGGCATTTCCGGTCAGAGGCATAGCATTTCCAATTGGAAGGTGCGATTTACGTGATTGTGCCTTGGTTGGCAAACAGCTTATTTACCGTCGTCCCGTTTTTAATTTCCTCCAAGTCGTTCAAGCATTGGGTATTGCATGTCGAATGAGAACCTTAGTGATGCATATTTCATTGTGATGTGTTGAGGACACGTTTTCATCCACAGTATCTCGTTCTTAGCTTTTTTCCTCACTTCTGATGGGTCACGGAGAGATGTGAGAGAGTGATGGCTGATCTTGGATGGGCCGGTCCCTGTGGGATAGTTGTGCCTCCAAATTCAGCGGCTTGTGGTACACACTAGTGGGACGGATGTCAAGGTAAGAGCCAAGCTGTTCTGGTAATGTTTTGACCATGAAAAAGAAGTCCTTCCGGATTATCCGGCTCACAAGCATTGTACCTCTTGAATGAACAATTTTGATAGTTGTTGTATTACGCACCAGGCTACGACGGATGCAGATGTCTAGTAATTTATGTATGCTATGGCACCATAAGGCACCATAAGGCAATACGACCATGAACGGCAAACCACGGCAGCTGCATAGTTAGACACTATGTATTTTGCCCTCGGTGTTTGGCAAAAAAATTCCAAATACCGTACATTTTTGTATGCATCTTTTGGCACCAATGTTGTTACAAAAAGGTACCAACTGTAGACTAATCCATTGCATGCCCATATTACTTTCACATTAATACGATTTTCCTCTTTCACTGGTGGAGTTGTTTCCATCCAGCCGTGCACGTGGCACGTGCACGTGCCAGTGCCAGTGCCGGTATGTGGAGGGATGATGCAAGTGATAAACAGTTCTGTTTCTCTCCTTTGATTCAGTGTTTCAAACGAACAACAGAACAACGACCGTTGAAGCGATCAGTCTGCTTGGAGCAGACTCGTGCCTTTGGAAGGCATGCAGCCGTTTCGTGTCGTCCGTACTGAATTGTGCAGACGGTTGACATTTCGCAAACATTAGATACACATGCGAGGGCTTCCAGCTGAAGTATTGATACTCTCAACACGTATGGATCTAGGAATTCTGATGGTGGTGCACTTCTGTGAAAGGAGGCCGGTGAGTTTGAGGAAAAAAATGTTTGTGGCGCGAGGGGATGCACGCAAGAGTTCTGCAGAGGCACCTTTTCCACTTAGAGGTGCGATCGACTGACAAATTGATTCAATAGATGAGTGGGGTGAGATTGTTGAGCGGGTGGGTGGGACGAGGTTGTTGGGCGGGTTGGTGGGTGAGGTTGTTGAGCGGGTGGGTGGGACGAGGTTGTCGAGCGGGTGGGTGGGATGGGTTGTTGAGCGGGTGGGTGGGATGGGTTGTTGAGCGGGTGGGTGGGGGGTTGTTGAGCGGGTGGGTGGGACGAGGTTGTCGAGCGGGTGGGTGGGATGGGTTGTTGAGCGGGTGGGTGGTGCGGGGTTGTTGAGCGGGTGGGTGGGACGAGGTTGTTGAGCGGGTTGGTGGGGTGAGGTTGTTGAGCGGGTGGGTGGGGAGGGTTTGTTGAGTGGGTGGGTGGGGTGGGCTGTTGAGCGGGTGGGTGGGGTGGGTTGTTGAGCGGGTGGGTGGGTGGGTTGTTGAGCGGGTGGGTGGGTGGGTTGTTGAGCGGGTGGGTGGGTGGGTTGTTGAGCGGGTGGGTGGGTGGGTTGTTGAGCGGGTGGGTGATGTGGATTGTTGAGTGGATGGGTGGAGCGGGCTTGTTGAGCACGTGGGGCGGGGTCGTGGATTTCAACCCCCTGTGGTCAATTTCACTAAAATCACAAACTGTGTATTCACACCCAATTCGGTGTGAATACACAGTTTCTGTTATTTGTGAATATTTTCACTAACATCACAAGCTAACACGATACACAATCCAACGTACATCAATGTTAATAGCAAACAATGTGAAATGTTTGTTAGTATATCGTTTATATTTCACGAAGGATTGTCAACAATTGCGGTTCATGCACCGCTTGCGATATCACATGTTCTATGTTGTGCGAATTGTGAAGGACAGTGCCAGTAAAGTAGAACAATGTATGCATATGGTTTGTTTTTCTGCGAAGTTCGGACGCAGCGAGTGGCTGGGGATTTAGCGGGTTCCGAGGCTCTCGAGGACAGTCGTCAAATACATCTTTGTCTGCCACGGGCGGCGGTATTTGGGAGGGGAGGTGAGGTGTCCAGGTGGTATACCTCTCCTTCCTCGCTAAATTGAAAATTCCCCTCTCCCATGGATCCGTCACTTGGTGGAGTGACTATCATTTATGCAAATGAGCGCCAAACCAACCTTCCAAGTTCCTCCCCCTCCCGCGTTCCATCCCCGTAATGTTCGGTCAATGGAAAATGCAACTTGACTGGGGAGGGTACGGTTAGCATGTTAGACGAGACCCCCAAGTGTCAGAGGACCCCGTCCCCCATATGAACCCAGTCGGATTTTATATCCATGGTGCTGGTGTTTACTCTCCCAATATTTATGTCTGATCGATGTATTCTATTTATGTTGTATGGTTTGTATTTTTACATGTGCTCACGACTTAGGGTATGGGATGTTTACGTGCTTGTGTTTAGGTGATGAATTTCAACAGTTGAGGCCTGTTCTCGACGTTGGTCTTCATGCTTACACCGTGAGTGTCAAAGTCAATATTTGAAGGGCGTTGCGGCTGCGATGGAATGCTGGATTGTTTGTTTGCTTTCGGATCTCAGAAGATTTTTTGGTTATTGGATTTTCGAACTTTATAGCATTGTTTTTTTCAATGAAATATCATATTTTATCCCTCAATCCTTACTGGAAGTAAATCGTCTTGTTTTTTTTAGCACGTATGTTGTTTTTATTAAAAGGCTTCGTAAAATCACGTCGTTTGTAAGACAATCATGAAATCGTGTCCGAATTACACTATTTGTGGTTCAAAACCAGGACACTAGTGAAATGTAATTTAAGAGTATTGGATTTGCAGTACACCGTTTGTTGATGAACTGTGTAAGTGCAAAACAATAATGAAATGAACCTTTGGAGGCGCGCTTTTTCCAGCCGCAGGGAAGCTACCTCTCCACCGAGGGTACATTCCAACATCCATGCTCCCTGGATACGCTGATGACTTCCTGGCAGGTGTGTTGTTTTGTATGTTTTTGGGGGCATATGCCCCCCCCCCCACCGATGTTCAACTTTGCCCCTCCAATAGTGACATTGCCCCCCTCCCACAATATGAAATGGAAATGGGCGTGCAACGAAAAACATACAACTGCGGTCTGCAATCGGAGAGGGAGCGCCGATGGCCCTGGACACAGTGACGTTCGCTCGTCAATTTTATGACCCATCATTCAGGCCGGTTTCCAGGTGACTGACCACCACCGTTAATGCTGTGGCTATGCCCTGTAGTGTGACCAGCGTACTGGTGTCCGGAGACACCGCGCCGACTGGCACCGTTTGCGCTGCTGCTGAGTATCCTTCCGCCAATACCGACACCAGACCTGAAGCCGAAGCTTCCAATAATCAGTCAGCTGCGGTGGCCAGTTAGCACAGAGGAGCTTCCTCTGACCACAGCGATAATGCTGCACAAGCTGACTGCGACAGTCGTTGAAGATATAGTCTTCAACAGCTCACGGTCGCGTCGGGCATCTCCTGCTGTATTCAGTTGCATGCGCAGGAGCAGCTGGAACGGCTGCTGGTCTCCGAGCTGCTGGCGGGGATCTAGGGTTTCCAGGAGGATCACTCGCGATTGCGCCACCCAACGCCTCAGGGCGTCAAGAAGGGCCTGGAAACTGGGCGTCTGAGCCCTGATAATATTCGCACCTGCGTGGTGATCGACACAGAAAGACTTGCCACCAGCAGGCCGAACTTGATGCTGTCTTATTGGATTCTAGCCACCCGGAGCGTACAGTCCGTCTGCGTCCGTCAGTGGTCTGTATTCTCCGGAAGAAAGAGGAAACAGATAGGCTGAACGCGACCAGCTGCTAGCTTGCAGTTGCATGGGTCAGGAGAAGATACAAGTTGGAGGGAACTGGGGGCATGTGCCTCCCTCTCGTGGAAGGTGGCCGCTCCTCCGGCCGAGGGCAGGCGTCACTCCCCCGGCCGAGGGCAGGCGTCACTCCCCCGGCCGAGGGCAGGCGTCACTCCCCCGGCCGAGGGCAGGCGTCATCTCCGGCCGAGGGCAGGCGTCACTCCTCCGGCCGAGGGCAGGCGTATCACTCCTCCGGCCGAGGGCAGGCGTCACTCCTCCGGCCGAGGGCAGGCGTCACTCCCCCGGCCGAGGGCAGGCGTCACTCCCCCGGCCGAGGGCAGGCGTCACTCCTCCGGCCGAGGGCAGGCGTCACTCCCCCGGCCGGGGAAAGGCGTCACTCCCGGGAAGGCTCGAGTGAGCTACTTTTTCAGGAGTGCCCTGGCCCCCGAGAGAGGCAATTCTTCAGTGTGCTCGAATTGACTCCCATCATTTTGTTTCTGCCATAGGCTCCCTCCCATCGGAAGGAAAAAAACACTTCTCCAGGCAGAGGCGAGATCAGAAATTTACATGAGGGGAACCTTGTCTGTGGGGCTGAAACTGCCTGAAGCTGAAAAAAAAACATGAGTGGGGTCCACCGAGGCATTCCCGGAGGGGCGCCTTTACCTTCCCAGGTTCGCCTCTGACATAAAAAAAATGATGGTGTGGGGTTTACTCAAACTCACTGAATGGGGCCTTTCCTTCCATGGAGCGCCTCTGGCTGAATAATTCGAGGGGATACACTCGAGCACACCGAAAGGACGCCTTTTGATTCGAGAGGGGCACCTGTGGCTAAAAATTCGATGGGATGCACTCTAGCTCTCTCGGAGTGGAGCCTTTTTCCGACCGAATGGGCGCCAATTTTCATGAGGGCATACGCCTTCAGTGCCACCCATGTATTCGACCGTGCCTCCAGTGCCCCCTTGCAATGTTGGCCCTACCAGACAAGTGCCCCCATGACAAGTGCTCCCATGACAAGTGCCCCCATGACAATTCCCCAATCTGCCCATGGCGGAAGTCCCTGCTCTGGTGGGGCCACCGCGCTGAGACGTTAATATGTTCAGCTTTGAAAATGACCTTTCATGGGAGCTGCATGACCAACGCAATCGATGCGCCCCTATAACCCAATAACCAACCGAAAGTGATCTTTCTTGCACATCCTCCTCCTTTTCTATGGCCTACAACATAGTGTATGTCCCATCACCCGATGACCAATCTTATAATGGTGAATAATTATTTTCCGATATATTTTTGGTTACATGTGCGATAAAGTACCTTTCTTTTATATTATCCGTGACTTGCATTATAGCTACTGCTTTGCCAATTTCGCAGGCACGTTCCTACTTGGGGAGTGGCGGCGCATGCGTATTTTACCTTATGAGACATATAGGGCATATAAAACGGAGAAACGCTAGAAATGGATACTGCTTAGAACAACTGCAGAGAATCTCAAAATAGCACAGAAGCAGCAAAATATCGCACAAGCACTTAGTATACCGCAAATTATAGCCATCTTCATTCCATGACATCAGCGAATCAGACAACCAGACAGAGATTGATGCCAATTGACATCGCCATTGCTGTACTTACCTGCTAATGTTCCGACCTTCTCGTTTGTAGCAACCGCGCTTGCTCGCATGTGGCCAGGTCTTGTTCCCAGCATTGCTATTTCCCATGTCAATGTATACCGGTTTCTTTTCCTAGTCTCACACCCAGCCTGTGTAGTCTCACACACTCAGTACAACTTCAAGATCGATAGTCCACGTTACAAGTGTGCGTCTGTAATAATACAGGCCGCAAGTATGCAGCTGTAAAGTTTTCGTTTGACGTTGGTGTCGAGGGGCCCAATTCCATATCGACAACATTTATTCTGCTACTTTTAGAAACGCTATGTGACATGGATCGAGATCCCTTTCACATCGCTCATGACGGCTCCTTTATTCCACCCCATGCATACTCTTTCTAGTAGGGCACTGGTACTGGTAGCGGGGTTGAGGTTGCGAAGGTGTACTATGCTCGGTTACAGGGTATGGTGTGGCCACACACATGCATTTATTCATCTTGGTGTTGCAGCCTGGTTGTTGGTGGGAAACCGCAGCAGATGGCAAATGACGGTCACGTTCCTAAATACTTCTTCGTTGTGCGTTATGTGGCCTGAAATTGATGTGCAGATGTATTGTATTATTGTCCTCATCAGGTAATTTTTCAACAACCATCACACCTTCATATTTTCATGACAAGCAACTGGAATGTGAAGGTCAGAAAGGGTCTGATTTTATTTAGATGGTCAGTTGTCGTCATATTTAGCACGTATTCTTCCACAGACGTTTCTTAGGCAGCATTCACCTTACATGTTTACACTGGCTGTTCGGGAGTGAGCGAGCGTTGCGAGCGAGCGCAGTGATACAGATGCCCACTTAGTCCTCCTTACTTGAATTTTAGGATATCTGAACACCGGTCTCTTTTCAGATGATATTGGATGAACTAACGTGAAAACTGTTCGTTAGATAAACTTAGCTGCTAACTGCGTTTGGCAAGGATTAAATGTTGCCATTAATTTCACTATCCATAAAACACACAAATATGACCACGCATAGATTAAAAAGGCTACAAAAACTAACTCAGCATTTTATATTGAATATCCGAACGCAATCAGCTTCACTATCTTTTCTTCACTATCTTTCTAATCAGCTTCACCCACAAATATTTGTATGAATGAATATATTAATAGTTTGCTATCGCGCATCCATGTGGGTGGGCTCGTAGATTGTAAGGTAGCTTTGCTCGTTGATAAATGAGCAACGGAGGAAACGTGACTAATGAACTCTTGCGCACAGATAGAATGGAACATTACGAGAATTGCGTTCGCCGTTCTTTTGTCGGGCTTTCAATTGAATCGGACAAGTTCCTACCCCTTAAGTGATAATTTGGTGTTCTAGAAGTATGGTTACATTTGTATCTTTGTCTTGAGCATCATATCAATTGCAAATTCTTCCTGTCACAGATTAAGGGGCCTAAATCTAGCATACAAACATAATTGAAGACAGCGTCGAATAACACTCGCCCCTTCGGGCCTGTCACACACCGCGCATAGGAGGGGGGGACGATTCGGCCCCTGACTAAGATTTCGAAAACTACCGAGGCTATAAGCACACCATGTTGAGAGCAGATAACGGATGTTGTGAACTCACTCCAGTAAAACTTCTATTGGCCTAGATTGACGCCTTCATGATGTATGGCCTTGATGAGGTCATTGACGCCTTCATGGCTAAATGAGGTAGTTCGGCCGCCATACAGTGACGTCGTTACCGCACCGAGGAAGCATTCGCGACATTGAACGTCCAGCAGCCGCCCGGTCGGTCGATTTAAATCCCTGCAGTTCCTATATGTCCTAACGGACTTGGATTTTTGTTCCAATGATGTACTCATCGATGTTTAACAAAGGTACAAGATTGCACTACAATATCGCCACCTGTTTATGAGATAACGCAAAAAAACAGTGGAAGAGGGCGGATCACGCCCCCTCCCCCACCGGTGCGCGTGTTAAACAGGTCCGTGTACCTACGTCAATCCTGGATCATTTTGCCCCCCCCCCCACCCTGCCCCAATAATTTTAATAAAACAACACTTGTGTTACCAAGTGTTTAATGGACACGTAGCGCGGTCCATTGGATTGGACCGCGCTACGTGTCCATTAAACACTTGGACCACCGCACAACACAATGTAGTGCGGTGGTCTCGCTACCACCGCACTACATTGTGCACTGCGGACCACTGCCAATAGGTAGGCTGTACCGCAGACCACTGTCAGTAGGTAAGCTGCACCGCATACCACTGCCAATATGTAGGCTGTGCTGCAGACCATTACCAATAGGTAGGCTGTGCTGCAGACCACTGCCAATAGGTAGGCTGCACCGCAGACCACTGCCAATAGGTAGGCTGTACCGCAGACCACTGCCAATTGGTAGGCTGTACCGCAGACCTCTGCCAATAGGTAGGCTGCACCGCAGACCACTGCCAATCATTAGGCTGTGCCGCATGATTCCGACACGTTGCGGTGTAGGTACGTCCGACCAACAGATCTTGCCACTCGGCGGTTCGAGCATTCTTACCACGGCCAGTGGTCTGTCAGGTGTGGTGGGATGGATGGGGAAGAGATATGACCATAGGCCATGGTACCATCCCCGGACCCTGGAACTAAATAACTGACTAAACTAGACTAGATTACTAGACTTGAACATGATATCGTTAAAACAGTATGAAACGAAGCGGAGCCAATACGAATGCTTCGAAATGTAGTCCAATGTTTATACTCAGATTCAGAGTTTGTGCGTGTCTGTGCAAAAGGTCCTAGCGTACTCATATAGTAATTTAACGTTCACATTATTAACCCAAATCGTCTGGGCTGGACACTTGTTTGTAATTTAGCTCGAAGTCTAAGGCCTCCTAACTCCAGGCTAACCACGCTCCCCATTACGTACACAATGACTACTTTTTATATAAATGTGTGCTTGAGGCATCATGTGTGGTTGCTTCACCAAATCTTCCCCAGTATTCCGGAAAATCATGTACTACATCCCTAAACCAGGGTGTGTGTGTGTGTGTGTGTTTGCACGTGCGTGTGCGTGTGCGTGTGCGTGTGGGTGTGCGTGTGCGTGGTGGACTTCATCAGCGGCGACTGTACGTGTCGCAGAACTACGACGAGGCGATTCCGAAGGACATCGAGCCAGAGTCGTCGCTGCTGCGCGTGTCGGCCACGGACGCCGACAGCGACGAGAACGGCACCATCGAGTACTTCCTTAATGCCGACCGCAGCTCCGACGACGGCTACTTTAGGGTCGACCAGCGCACCGGCGTCATCACACTGTCCCGCTCCCTCAGAAAGGTCAGTCCTTCAGACAGGTCAGTCCCTCGGACAGGTCAGTCGTTGTGTTGTGACATTGTGACAGTCCCCAGGACGGGTCAGTCCATCAGACAGGTTAGTCCGTTGGACAGGTCAGTCGCCGGCCAGTCTGGCAGTCCCCAGGACAGGTCAGGGACTGAAGGGGTCCGTACGGCATCAGGCAGGTGAGTGGCGATCGTGCAGGCCGGGGAACAATGTCAGGGGTGACACGAGTCAAGCGCGAGCAGTCGAGGTGAACAGCCGTGTACAGTGCCACGTGCTGGACTCGACCTGGCCCAGCGTGTGCGGGGCTGCCTGCTGTGAGCCGACAATACGTCAGACCGGAGCCCACGGTGTATGCGTTGTCTGCCAGGTTAGAGAACCTGCTGGATTTGGCCTGGTAACTGTGATTAGTGGTCGATTGACGGCCGACCACTGAGCCGGGGCGCCGGTGGCCGAGATGCAGACTGTGACTCGCGTGCGACGACTCGCCTCCCGCCACCCATCAATCATCACGCCTTCCTCCCGTCAGCCACCAGCCGTCACGCTACGCCTCCCGCCAGCCATCAGTCGTCACGCTACGCCTCCCGCCAGCCATCAGTCGTCACGCTACGCCTCCCGTCAGCCATCAGTCGTCACGCTCTGCCTCCCGCCAGCCATCAGTCGTCACGCTACGCCTCCCGCCAGCCACCAGTCGTCACGCTCTGCCTCCCGCCAGCCATCAGTCGTCACGCTACGCCTCCCGCCAGCCATCAGTCGTCACGCTACGCCTCCCGTCAGCCATCAGTCGTCACGCCTTCCTCCCGTCAGCCACCAGTCGTCATGCTACGCCTTCCGCTCTGCCTCCTGCCGAGTAGACAATCGACCCAGCTGCCACACAGCCAATTAGGTGGCTCACCACCTCGTGTACTCAGCGGCGAGCCGCCCTCGTCTTCGGGCAGACAATGTGGCCGGGTGGGTGACCGCCCTCCCCCTCCCGCCAGCCCCGAGTCGCCGTCCTTAGGGTTACCAGGACTCAGCCGTCGGTAGAAAGCAACAGCGTGTGCGCTTGGTGGCCGCCTTCCGGCCCACACGTCGTTGGCACCTCGTGTCGCTTTGTGGCGCTCGTAAATTGAAGTGCTGCTAATGTGGTTACCGTTGCGGCTCGGGTGGTCGGCTGGTGCAGTCTCCATGGTGGCGGCTGGTGCAGTCTCCATGGTGGCGGCGGGCTCCGCCGGGCCTGGGTGAGTGGTGTGCGGTCGGCTGCAGGGTAGTGTGACGTCGTACTGCAACACGGTGATCGATGTGTGCTATTTGGGTGTTGATGAATTGTGTTACTTGGAATTAATTATTGCATAAACTCCTCTACGAGCGCGGATGGATCTTGCTTGGTGTGTTCGGCCTGGCACCAATCCGTCGGACTGCTTGGTGGCTCCACGGGCATTGTTAACTTGGCTAAATTGTTGAATTTGCATCAGCTTGATCTGGTCTAAGCGGCCGTCGGTCGACGTCAATGGCCACTGATCAAATCCTCTGCATTCGAAGGATATGACCTCCAGCGTGTTCAAAGTTGTACAAAATGTTCAGCTATTTATTTACCCTTGGTTTACCTGATTTGGCCTCGGGCTGTAACGGTATTAACTTATGGCAGCGGCATCCCTGAACTCATTTACCCAGACCCTTTCATCTCGCTACATCTCGTATTTTCGGGATTGCATGGGTGGTCGGCTTTCACTAGAGCAAGCAAGGAACCCACTGCAAGGGCCACTAAAGAGATCCGAGATATTTGTCTACGTCAAACGATGATGGCGATCCAAATGATGATCCCGGATCTGAGTTTATATAGACGAGGTCCCGGGTCGGTAAGTGGCGGCTCACATGGTACGCATAGATGCCGTGTGGACAGTGTCAGTGTGCAGGGGGTGTGGTATGTCGTTAGATGCCGTGTGAGCAGTACCAGTGTGCAGGGGGTGCGGTATGTCGTTAGATGCCGTGTGAGCAGTACCAGTTTGCAGGGGATGCGGTATGCCGTTAGATGTCGTGTGAGCAGTACCAGTGTACAGGGGGGTGTGGTATGTCGTTAGATGCCGTGTGAGCAGTACCAGTGTACAGGGGGTGCGGCATGTCGTTAGATGCCGTGTGAGCAGTACCAGTGTACAGGGGGGTGTGGTATGTCGTTAGATGCCGTGTGAGCAGTACCAGTGTACAAGGGGTGCGGTATGTCGTTAGATGCCCTGTGAGCAGTAGCAGTGTACAGGGGGTGCGGCATGTCGTTAGATGCCGTGTGAGCAGTACCAGTGTACAAGGGGTGCGGTATGTCGTTGGATGCCGTGTGATCATTACCAGTGTGCAGGGGGTGTGGTGCATCGTTAGATGCCGTGTGAGCAGTACCAGTGTACAGGGGGTGCGGTATGTCGTTAGATGCCGTGTGAGCAGTACCAGTGTACAGGGGGTGCGGTATGTCGTTAGATGCCGTGTGAGCAGTACCAGTGTACAAGGGGTGCGGTATGTCGTTGGATGCCGTGTGATCATTACCAGTGTGCAGGGGGTGTGGTGCATCGTTAGATGCCGTGTGAGCAGTACCAGTGTACAGGGGGTGCGGTATGTCGTTAGATGCCGTGTGAGCAGTACCAGTGTACAGGGGGTGCGGTATGTCGTTAGATGCCTGTGAGCAGTACCAGTGTACAGGGGTGCGGTATGTCGTTAGATGCCGTGTGAGCAGTACCAGTGTACAGGGGGTGCGGTATGTCGTTAGATGCCGTGTGAGCAGTACCAGTGTACAGGGGGTGCGGTATGTCGTTAGATGCCGTGTGAGCAGTACCAGTGTACAGGGGGTGCGGTGCGTCGTTGGATGCCGTGTGGACAGTACCAGTGTACAGGTGGCACGGACTGAAAATCGGCATCGGTGTGAAGCTGTGAACAGCTTTAGAAGAGATGAGAAGTCGATGACGCTACTGGGCAGCGAGTGGACTTGCATGGTGACATTGCGGCAGGCGTGGGCTGTTGTCGAATGCGTCAGTCGTGTAGCTGTAAGCGATCCCTCTGACCAGCTGTGCAGACTCTGTTGAGCCCCAATCCTTTGTTTAGCCTTCGTGCGAACGGAAACCAAGCGCCGACTGTGACCGTGAGTGGGTACCGACCGTGTGCCGGCTCGGTCAGCTTTGCTGTGGCTTCGCACCAGGTATACTCGGCAGCGTGTCGTTAGAGGTAGTTTGTAAGCATGTGCACAGTCGATGGATTTTGCTGGCTGCGCCTGTCGCTCCTGCACTGACCAATGAAGTTCTGATGGAGGTGGCGCATCAGCTACCTCGTCTAGTCAGCTCCCATAGCCGTGTGTACTACTAACAGCCATCGCCAGTCCACCCACCCAGGCCGAGGCCGAGCTAGTGGTCAGACACGATCTGCACGAGATAGATGGCTGTTCGCGGCGCGCGACCTGGCAGCCGATCGACACCGTGTCTGTAATGAGTGCACCATGTCCCATGTAGTGACAGCAGTGATCTGACCTGACCTGGCCTGACTGCCGCCAGATCGCCATCGACTACCGGTTCCACCTGACGTCGGTGGCGCGTGACCGGGGCACTCCGCAGCTGTCGGCACGCGTGCCGGTCACTATCACCGTCAAGGACTCCAACACGCGGCCACCCACGTTTGTCGTGCTGCCCAACCAAACCTACTACCTGCCAGAGAACTACCGCGACACGGAGGCGGCCATCGCGCGCGTCAAGGCAGTGTGAGTAGCCTGACATGACTTGACCTGACCTAATCGGACCTGAGCTGACGGTCGCCGCCCTCGGGTGTTGATCAGGGCTTGAGTTGATGCTAATCGAATCTAGTATTGGTGACTTAAGATTGCTTCTGTGCTTTGTGGCCGCGCATCACTTCCACCCCACCACCGAAGGACGACAGTTCCACCCTACTACTTATAATCTGGTAATTCTGCATTCTCCTCTCCCGATACATTTTCCTCGAATCCGAAACAGCCGGAAGTTGGCCCTTGACCCGTCAGTTGCTTCAAACGACGCATGTATTGACGCGTGTATTGGCGCGTGTATCGGCGCCACGATACGGTGAGTATATACTTATGTGGCAGGATTGAAGGTCTGCACACTGCAAAGCACGAACGCCCGCTCGGTGGTGAGGTTCGGTCGATGCCAACCGTTTTGAAGTGCACGATTCTCTGGATTGTCGACGGTCAGAAAACATCAATTTTCCGTTGCCGGTGGTGGTGGACGCGCAATGACTGGCCTCGCCACAATCGATTGCCGATCAGCTGCCTGGTGTTGGCTGTGGGAAAGCAGCGACAAACACGGCTGTGGTGCGACAAACGCGCCGCTGGCGATGTGAATGCCCTGTATCACACTGCACACTAGTTTGCAATCTTGAAACCTACGATATCCTGGTATCACACACCATCTGCATCAAACTCGCATGCCATTTCTGAATTGGTTATCAGGCATCAGACACGTCCCATGTTCATGTTTGCTATTTGCAGCAAGTGCATACATATAATTGCCGTGATTGTGTTACGTACAAGTGGTCTACTTATAACATGCAATGCGTAATAGATAACCTTTTTTTGCCTGTGTAGTTTCGAAGTCAGGTCTACATCATGAAATATTGTGTTGATCCTGGGCGGACTGGAATATTTTATGGGTGGGTGGGGGGGGGGGGCTGTTTTGCAGGTGCAGTGAACAATAGCTGGAATTCGTCTCCGTGAGTTTCGTAGCGTTGAGACAGCTGGCAGCATATATTTTTGAACCAACCTTACCTGCTGAAGTAGGATTGATTTTGCTGTTACCGTGATACTGATATATAATTTGTAATGCAGGTCAATGAGGAGGGGATTTCTGCGCCGCTTGTATTTTGTAACCAACCGACCGATTTCGTTAATTCAAACAATAGATGGCTCAGGAAGTTTTTAAAGACAGATTGCTTTGTTTATCCAGAAGTCACTGGCGTTACGAGGCGACTCAAGTGAAGTATGTCGGCCTAGGGGACCCTCACAACCATCCTCCAATGAGGAATTGTGCAAAATCAGGATGTCAAAAATATTTGACAGTTTTACCATTTTGTCATCTGGCTGGTCTGAGGTTGAAATGCCAACACTCAGATCCATTTGAGCCGCTGTGGAAGAGTTCGGTTTCGGGGAAGATAGAAATGTTAAGTTGCCGCCCCGGTAGCTCAGTTGGTTAGAGCGCTGGCCTGCACTGGTCTCCTCTGTACTGGCAATACAGGGTTCGAGTCGCTTCGCGCGCTCGCATTTAGCCCCCGACTGGGAGTGAGTGTCAGTTGGCAGCCGGCCCGATAAGGCCGGGGACCAGCTACCGGGCGGCCGTGTTGGTGCATTGGCGGCACGTTCAACTTTCGGTCTAAATTCTGCCGTTGAACTGGAGTTCATGGATCGGGTGGTGGGGCCAGGGTTCACGCAACACGCTCTGCTTAGTAATAGAACCCTGGTTCCCCAAGCCACCCGAGTAACAATTCGGATTATTTTTTTTTAATAAAAAGTTCGAGCAAAAGAGCAAATCTTGATTTATGTTCGGTGAGTAAAATGATGCATGCCTACATTATACATAATTTAGTCTTGTGCTAAATAGGGCGGAATTGACCGTTTAATTTTTTACATTCTCTTTACACTCATTAAAAAAATGTATTCAATATAGATATATCACACCGTAGCAGCTTGGGTCACGCACGAGGTACAATACAGCCCTAATTAAATATGGGGAGAACAGCATTGATAATGATGTATGTTACTTAATTTCGAAAGACATTCTAGATCATAAATATGACGTTGGATGTTGTATATGTCAGGAATGATTAAATAGTAGCGCAATCTTCCATAGTATGGGGAGAACGTCCTCCACAGAAAAAAACGAAAGGTATACATACATACGTATATACATAGGCAAATATATATATATATATATATATATATATATATATATATATATATATATATATATATATATATATGTATACATATATCTGTATATATATGCATGTCAACATATATTGGTGTGGCATGCCACACCGTTTTTGCCGAACCAGGAGAAGGTTTTATATTCAAAGACACGGCATCATTTTTGGTTGAAGACTTCGAAAAATGAAGTGGTACTGATCCGAAGAGTATTGCTACCTTTCAGGACGGGCGGTATCTGTCGATCCTCCCATTACAGAAAATCCCTGGTACGTCACCGCTTGCCGTACCATGTTTTTTTTTTAAAGATCGACCTCCAGTAAATAGTACCTCTGTAGCATGAAAACCACAATTGATGGTGAGTCCATTGACAATTCATTATGAAAGCGGAGGAATACAAATGGATGAGTGCATTTCAAGTCTGTCATATATTGGGAGGGCTGGATAGTGGATAATTCCATGGGATACGTTTTAAGATCTGGAATGGGTTCGGGTAGGGAGAGGAGCAATGCACTGGTAAAGGCGTAATATGGATATCCCAACAGAAGCCAAGATGCATGAATTGTTGTAGCCACTCTCACGGCTGTGGAAATTGAGTTCCTACAATAGCATGTCTTTTGCAAAAGTATTAGGACACTGAATGTAAGTTAGTTGCTTGAAATGTATTACGGTGCCAGATTCCCATGTCAAGCTCTAGCATTCTTGGGACTCAAGATATTATAGTGCTCGAGCACCAAAGAGATACCTCCATCTATGGTGTCTGTCTCGTTTCAAAGCTAGGTAACTCCAAGATTCTGTTAAGCTGCAATTGGTTTCGGATTTTAGTGTATTCCAAAATTGGCGTCCCACCTACTTCTTGTGGTGGCCAGTTCTAGGATTGCAACGACCTCCCCCCACGCACGCTCATTGGTATCGTCCAAAGCCTCTCCGGCGTTCTTCAGCTCAGTTTTTCTGTCGTTATATGCCTCTTTATCTACTGGACTTGGTTAGCTGAACGGTTGCTTTTATCTTCCCGTCCGCGGACTTCAGTCCGGAGAGCTCACGATCAGGACGTCCCCACTCAGCTGAAGTGGACGGCCCCCTCGCTGACGCTCTTATGAATATGTCCCTCAACGTGCCATTCAGCCAATCTTGGTGGTTGTGAACATATCGTTCCCTGTGCCGTCCAGCCTGATTCCAACCAGCTTGTGTCTTGGGAAGCTCTGTTCCACATGCACAGGTCGGGTGATGCAGCTGTCACCGTCGCCCGACCTATCTTTGTGCTATTGGTCAGAACCTCGCTCTCCGCTAATTTGACGCCCACGCGTGTACAGGAGCGACGGCGCAGGGCCGCGGCGCAGGGCCGCCAGCTGACTGGGGTGTCGCGCGGCTCCAGTACATCCGCACTAAAAGTGGAATTTATGGATTTGGCGAAAAAACGTACAATCTTGGCCATTCGATCCACGGTCTGAAGGCATTGTGTTCTCGCTATGTGCAAAAAAGTATCCGTGGAACACGGCGTTATTCACTTCATAACTTTTCAATTACTGCTGGAAGCTTATTCAATAAATAAGTGACCAATAGTACCATTCAAGAGAGTGACCAATTGTATCACTCTCCGAAGCTCAATTGTACAAAATAGGTCTGGAATTTTCCGTTACCATCTCATTTGTGATGGTTTTCACAAGTAGACTAACTCAGCAGCCCCATGCCATGCTTACTTTTGCGATGCCGTCAGTAAATCTGGACTTAAAGCTTCATCAACGTAGCTGTTCAGCGCAGCTCGGAAACCGGTGTTAAGCACCGTGGGATTGGCTGACTTTGACAGCATATTGCATCAATATGACGATGTCAACGGTCAAATTGAATGCAACAATCGAATACACTGATCATTTTGCATATGTATATGTTGTCAAAATTAACAAAGCTAAAAGTTGATTTGCTTAAATATAAAAGCGGTGTTGAAGGCGATCTTGCCCACTGTACACTGGCAGTAGATAATACACTTGGCGACGCTGGATGGGAGCCGGAGGTGGTTTGCCAGCTCGAATTACGGCGGAGGGCTGCAACTAGTGGCCGATGCCTGATATTGGCGCTCGTTGGATGGGCTACAGATGGCGCGAACGTGCAGCGTTGCCGAGAGTGTGGATTGTGGGTATATAGTCAATACTGATAGGTGGGGCCACCAGCGAATGTGTGGTGTTACCACGATGAGTGCATGGTTACCGAGGAGTGTGGGGTTACCAGGGATTATGTGGTGTCACCTGGGTGTATGCATTGTCACGAGCGGATATGTGATGTTACCAGGGATTGTGCAATGTTACCAGAAAGTATCCAGTGTTGCCAGAGGGTGTGGTGTAATTAAAGAGTGTGGGGTTGCGGGAGGTGGATCGGTGGGTAGCCAATAATACGGCTCAGTGGCAGCCTGATGATGTCTGCACCACGACCAGCGTCTCAGGGCGCCACGGCCGACAATATTGTAGCTGGCTGGCGACGCCGGTGGCGTGCCAATGCGTGTGCCGTGCAACGTGCAATGCGATATTGTAGCTGGCTGGCCTGCTGTGTGTGATATATGCACCAGTTTTACGGTGAACATACGGGTGCGGACGAAACGACCGCCCATTGACACAGGCCGACTCACGGCGCGTCGTTTCCGCCCTGCGCCGTTTATTCGGCTGCACTGGCGGAGTGGTTTCCGTTTCCGGCGACCGCTGGCCGGCGATGGCGGCCTATCGGACCGGGGCATGCAGTCCGTCTTAGTCTGTCATCGGACCGGGGGGAATTCTGTCATCGGACCGGGGCATTCAGTCCGTCATAGTCTGTCATCAGGCCGGGAGCATTCTGTCATCGGACCGGGGCATGCAGTCCGTCTTAGTCTGTCATCGGATCGGGGCATTCAGTCCGTCTCAGTCTGTCATCGGACCGGGGGATTCTGTCATCGGACCGGGGCATGCAGTCCGTCTTAGTCTGTCATCGGATCGGGGCATTCAGTCCGTCTCAGTCTGTCATCGGACCGGGCATTAATTCCGTCTTAGTATGTCATCGGACCGGGGGGAATTCTGTCATCGGACCGGGGCATTCAGTCCGTCTTAGTCTGTCATCAGGCCGGGGGCATTCATCCGTCTTAGTCTGCCATCGGACCGGGGGCATTCAGTCCGTCTTAGTCTGCCATCGGACCGGGGCATTCAATCTGTCTCACTTCTTTTCTCGAATTTCGACAGCCTGTTACCTTTGGGTGAGATCGGGTGCTGTCGGGTATGTGCGCAGTGGCGAGACGGAGTGGTACTTTTGCGTGTTGTTGGGTGTGCAGGAGGTTGGAGATGCCTTGTAGATGTAACATGTGACAAGGAGCATTGGTGTAACCACGGATTCGAAATTGAGGGCACAAACCAGGGACGCGGTAAGTTTGAACAAGATAAAACAGACTGCCCCCCAGCTACTTTTTAATGTCATTTGCAGCAACTTTAATTCAACGTTCTATGTATTTCAGTTTTTTTTTCAGATTTACCATTGTTAAAAATAATATTTTGTGGACTAAAAGGTCCGCAAAAATAGCAAGTTTCACTACTTATCACTGCCTATGAACATCTAGCTTTGTCGTATGTTTTGGACCCGATTGCACGATTACCATAGAGCGATGCTGTAAGTATGCTAAACGTTGCCCTCTTGTAACTTGAAGAACATACAATATTAGAGATTGTTTCATGGCAGCAAATATGGACATGCAATTACATTTCCCATGCTTCTCTGCTTTACGGGCACATATTTCGATGCAATTACAACTAGCGCGGATAAAGGGTGTGACACTGAGGCGATGTACCCCCCCCCCCTATGTTGAAGGTTGCGCCCCTCATGCCAGGAATAGGCGTCCCTGTGAAAAGGTTCCTGTGTAACAGCTAGAATATTTCAGCCGGAGTCGTCCCTAGTAATTAAAAATGCACCCCTTGGAAGGAATGGCAGAGTTTTTTAGGAAGGTCCGCGTGCAACCCATCCCCTCTAGTTTTGCAGCTAGAGAGGCCCTCCAGGTACTTTCACAGTGGTGCCGCCCAAAGAAATGGCTCGCCCCAGACAGGTGCCCCCGTGGCAATTCCTGTATCTACCCCTGATTACAATATTGCTCTCTCGCAGTTTTAAACTCCGGTTAGTCATAAAATTGTGCACATTCACGTGTGACTTCTCTTGGAAATTTAACAACTTCCGTTGAGCCATTAAGAGAAGGCGGACAATTGAAAAAGTTCTATATTTTAAATGTCGGGAACAGCAATGTGTCGGTGTAAACTAAAAACCAACGATGAGAGCTCCATCCGATCAGGTTATGGTGGATTTATTAGGGTAGCCCATAGTCATATAGGATACAAGTGCTTGCTATCATAACGGCTGCAAACGAAAATATATTTTACCCTTCTATTCATATTGCACTCAATTATTGTACACACGCCTGGCCTTCGACACCTTTGAAATTATTTCGACATCTCAACATTCTGATACCGTACGGCAAGCCACGTCGAAGGACACCCACATAGTGCAAATTGAAGCCATACCCACGAAACGCGAGGACTTTGAAAATTAAACTAACCTTTGACCTTGAGGCTTGATCTGACATGTCCCGGGTTGAAGTATTACTCGGGGGTTGCCCACGGATTTTCTCTTCATACTAAGCATGGGTACCTCTTTGAGAAAACGAAGAAAGCAGGGCCACCAAAGAAATGAGTCCGACCTTTAACTCTGAAAATTAATGTGATTTCTGAGCAGTTCGCTAGAGTACCACAGGCCACGTCGAATGACTGCACTTGATGCAAATTGAAGACATAGCGATGAGGCGCGCGGACTTCCAACAGTTTAAGCTAGCCCTCGGTCTTGCGGTTTGACATTGACATGTATCGGTTTGAGATGCTGTTCGAGGTGCACCGCGGCTATTGATTGATACCAGATGTGTGTATGTTAGGGCGAAGAAAAAAATGCGAGTCGGCCAAAGAAATCGGTTTGATCTTTGACCTTAGAAATTTGGTATCTTTGGTAACATTATATTACGGCACAAGTCACGTCGAAACACACCTACCTGGTGTGAATTGAACCCATTGCGACGAATCGGGAGGACCTCGAAAAATCCAAACTAGCCTTTGACCTTAAGGTTTGACCTTGACATATCCCGGGTTAAGAATGTTACTCGAGGGTTCACGCCGGACTGTCGCTTGATAGTAGAGCTGGGTACGCGTGGGTGAAAACCACAAAAAAGTGAGGAAACGAAGAAACTAGCTTGAGTTTTGACCCGTCGAGATTGTTTATGAATTTAATTTCTAAATTCTATAAAACTTTATAATACTACAGAACAAGACAACACGAATGACAATACGAATGACCTACATGTTCTTTAAATTGAAGCCATAGCAAGGAAACGCGGTGACATCAAAGAACATTTGATCTTGACATGTCTCGGTTTGAAATGTTGCTCGACTGTTCACTGCTGGTTATTGCTTGGTACCAAATTCGGATAGGTTTGTGAAAACCAAAGAAAGGTGACCGAAAGATCAGCTTGGCCTTTGCCAACGACAAATAATTCACTCGCTTAGTTTTCTAATGCTGCATAACAGGCCATGTCAAAGGACGCCCATTTGATGGAATTTGAAACGATAGCAACCGGACCTCGCGTTCAGTTGCTATCGCACTTTAATATCGCCATCTAATAAATGAAGCTAACCTTTGATCTGGAACTTCGACCTCCACATGTACTGATTTGAAATGCTGCAGGATGGTTCACCACAGGCTATTGCTTGATACCAGATTTGGGCATGTTTGAGCGAAGAAGAAAAAGGTGTGTGTGTGGGGGGGGGGGGGGGAGGGCGACCGAAGAACCGGTTTGCTCTGAACCTTGACCGTCAAAGTGGTAATGTGAGACATATGTAGTTCATTTCAACGTGTTCAGTACCAGCATTTGTAGTAATTGATTCGAACAATCATAAACCCGTTGCTGAATGCCGATGCCAATACAAATACGCCTTTGAAGAACTCGTTGCTGAATACTTTTTTTTAAATAAATAATTTGTATTTATAAATTTAATCCGAGTTGTTGCTGGGTGGCTTTAGGAACCAGGGTTCTATTGCAAAGCAGGGCTGGTTGCGTGAACCCCGGTCCCACCACCCGATCCATGAACTTCAGTTCAACAGCAGAATTTTGATCGAAAGTTTAAAGTACCGCCAATGCACCGACACGGCCGCCGGGAAGCTCGTCCCCGGCCTTATCCGGCCAGCTGCCAACTGACACTCCCGGCCGGGGACTAAATGCGAGCGCGCGAAGCGACTCGAACCCTGCGTCGCCAGGACAGGGGAAACCAGAGCAGCCCAGCGCTCCAACCAACTGAGCTACCGGGGCGGCGAAAACGAACTCGAATATGACGTTAAGTTGACGTACGTGCTTAAGGCTGCCTATGACTTCGCTCAATTGTCTTGGAGATACCCAAGAACACCCAGAGTCGCATTTGTTCAAGATATACCAATATATGAGCAGGGAGACACAACCTAAGACTTATAACTTGCTATAATGCGAATGTATTGCCTAGCAGAACACAATTTTCCACACAAGCGAAAACAGAAGATGGTGAAGGTTCATGTTATTCAAGAATGGCCTGGATGCAGAAATTTCTAACGTTTGCTGATTTACCATTCGGATATGTTGTGACGACGGATAGCCTGTGAAGCTCGTTGATTGGCTACATCGGCTTTTAGCGGTGATTCTCTTGCATATATATTTTCACTTTATAAATGGTTAAGTAGAGTTTTGCGGCGATGATTCACAGGTGGCTAAGGCTTGGGGGGGGGGGACAAGTAAAAATTGAAGGGGACAAATCACCACTTCATTTTTTGGGGGTGACATGTCCCCCTCAGTGGTTACACCCATGGCAAGGAGACAGGATGCTCCCGTGTGTGTGTATGTGTGTGTATGTGTGTTTGGCCAGCCTGCCACCATGTGTTGATGTCGGCTGTTTCCGAGGGGGGGGGCGTTTGTGGTGTCAGTATTTTGTGTTGTTGTTTGTTAGGGGTAAGAGGGTATGAGGAGTAATGTGGTAGGGAATAAGAGGAGCGGGGAAGATTATAGTTGTCTTGTAGAGGCGAGTTGTGAGAGAGTTGAGACGACTTGAAGAATGGCGCGTAGAGGGAGTAGAAGTTGAGACGTCTTGCAGGCAGATGAGGTAGTAGTCGAAGCTGAGCTGGTGCAGGATAATAGAGTTCGCCAGTCCGATCGGTGCCATGGGGCGGGGTGTAGTTGGAGGGCTGGGGTCGGTTCATCGCCAATATTGATTTTACAATGCAAGAACACTAGTAATTAGTAAATATCACGTGGGGTTAGTTTTTTGTTTCCTTTTCTTTTTTATTGATTTTCTGTTTTTCTTTTTTAACGTATCTTTTCATTTTTTCCCCTTTTATTGATTTTCTGTTTTCTTTTTTGAACATATCTTTTTTTTTTTTTTTCTCATAGTTCGTGCACCAGGCGTGTGATAGAGAGAAATTGGAAGAGGTGCTCGTGTAATGTTGGATGGTCATCGTTGAGAAGTGTCGTGATGTTTAGTAGGATGTTGTTCATGTTGCAGTAATTTGTGATGGGTTGTCTTTCTGTATTGTATTTGATGCAGTGTCTGAGTATGTGTTTAATTGTGAGTCTTCGTTGACCAGAGTTCGTGTTTTGGGTGTTTTTCGTGTAGTTGGGTGATTGTTGTGTCCCATGTTTATTGAATGTCTTTGTTGATTGCCTGGCGTATTGTGGGGTAGTAGTCTGATTGTGAAAGTGGGCAGGGTGTGGTTTGTTGTAGTATTGTGGCTATGTTGGCTTCTGTGTCTGCGTGTTCGTTGCCGTGTATGTTTGTGTGTCTTTGAACCCAGAGTAGTGTTGGTCGTTGTGGTAGAGTGAGTTGTTTGTTGATGTGTAGTATTTTGGGCATGAGGGGGTGTTTGTATTTGGTGTGGGGTGTTATGCTCAGTAGTGCTGATTTGTGTTGTGTTCAATTTTGGCTATGATGTTGTGTTCAATTTTGGTGTTGTAGATGGTGCAGTATGCCGATAAGCTTGCGAATAATTCTGCTGTGTATGTGGATGCTGTGTCATGCAGACGGGCACGAAGGATGACAGGCGGCGGTTTGAGCTTCAGGTTTAGGGAGGCGCCCCCCAGCGCGCCCGTCCACTCGTCACTGGCCGCCAGGGCGCATGCGCCACATGTATGGTTAGATTGTGCTCCGCGGACCCAAGATGCAGTGGCATGCTTTGACGTAGGCGGGCTCGAGTCCCACCTGTCGCTACCCTTCGCTCCCGACCAGGCGGCGCGAGATATTGTCCTCCCCGTCACATGGCCCAAAGCAGTCGACGCGGCGCAAAGCCGATGGCCACCAGTGTGTGTTGATGCCTGGTTGCGGTGTCCGGTGCAATCTGGCTGAATTAGCTTCGACTGGGATATTAAGCACTTGACCACGGAGTCTGTGGCTCCGGTCCTGTATCGCTCGTATCCTGCAATCGCAATTAACACATGCACGATAATTTGGTTCACTCAATGCAAATTTCTCGCAACAATAGCTCGTATCCTGCCGTCACAGTTATTGCACATACGAGCGCTTAATTCACTCAATATCAATGGCTCGCAACAGTAGCTCGTAGCCTGCTATCTTAATTAATGTATGCATGAGCACTTAGTTCACTCAATGAAA
Source organism: Imbricaverruca yamaguchii (assembly GCA_034440575.1). Classification (NCBI taxonomy): domain Eukaryota; kingdom Metazoa; phylum Arthropoda; class Thecostraca; family Neoverrucidae; genus Imbricaverruca; species Imbricaverruca yamaguchii. The sequence goes on from JAOTOL010001568.1 coordinate 586,013, forward strand.
ATACCTCGCAATAATAGCTCGTATCCCGCTGTCGTGATTAATGCATGTAGCTGTACTTGGTTCACTCGATAGTAATAGATCGCAACAATAGCTCGCATCCTGCTGTCGTAATTAATGCATACACGGTCACTTGGTTCACTCGGTAACAATAGGTCGCAACAATAGTTCGCTCGGGGTTGTTGGGCGACCGTGTCTCGTTTGGGCCGTCGGTGATGTATCGGTGACATCGACCTCCCGTTGTCCACCTGTGCATGGTCTTCATGCGCTTCTTGGTTATGGCTTCAGTGTGTAAAAGTAAGGGTTGAATGCGCCCCATTGCAGCAGTTGAATCACTGATAATCACTGTCCTCGTGCCGTGCCCTAGGAGTTGCAGCTGCCTCCGCATCTGCCGATATTGATACACTATTTATGATGGTTACAGCTGAAATGAGTCATAGCTGTGGTTCCAGAGAACTGCCACAGCCATCTTATGTGTGGTGGTGTATTGCGTTTGAGTTGAGTACAATTTAGGCTTCACCCCAGCTGTTGTCGTACTCCCAACTGATCGCGAGCCAGCCCTTATTTGTGCAACTCCACATCGGAAAATCGACGCAAGAACGCAATAATTCAACGTAACAGACGAATGTAACGATTTGTCGAGCATGTATTCTGCTGCAGCGCCACATTTTCACCAATATGTGAGCTACTCACGCGGCAGTTCCGCGCACCGGCGTGGGTGCCAGGCAGGGCGGGAAATCCACAAGGGCCGGCTGCATGTCAATACCAGTTTCTTTTGTGAGTTTGGGTCACGTGAACTCCGACCGACCAGCTGGGACCACCGTTTAACACGCACTTGAAATCCGAAACGCAAACGTGGTGTGGCAGGATGCGTTAAAAATAATCCATCGAACTAGCCTGGTACAGAGCCGAGCCGAGCTCCACTGGCATCCACACGGATGTCAGTGAAGGACACGGCGGGATGGTGCAGACTGCGACTAACAGGTACGCAAAGCAGCAAACACTCACAGAGAAGCGAGAGCCTTCCAGTAAAGACATCGCTGAATTACTTGCCAACGGTCATGCTTTTCAATAACTTGCCCAGACGCCCCATGCATTGTGCCTATGAATACCGAATTCACAATCCACAAGTGTATTCAACCAACAGTGATTCTTTCACTGTTCATGTCGGGCATCTGATGACCAGCAATGACTTCTTGGCTTTATAATAGATATCACGTCATCTAGTGTGAAGGGTAGCTATTCCCGTGCACATCCTAATCTGACGAAGACTGTGTTCGTGTCGGTAAGGCATTGCAGCAGCATTTCTGTTTGTCTAGCAGTGAGATCTGTACCAACGGAGGCCTGGAATGGCTCAGTTGATGGTTTGGTGCCCCGGATATTGGTTACCATTCGGTTGTGTGTGGTGGCGTTTATGTATTACTGGCGGTAAGAATTATACCAGTTGAGTCCCAGAACGGCTCAGTTGATGGCGTGGTGACCTGGATATCGGGTGCCGTTCAGTTGTGTGTAACAGCTGTCCAGAAATTGAAGCACGACTACAATAGAGCTGTAGCTGCCGAATCATCACCAAGCCATGGCTAGTTGGCTGCCGGACGGTTGCTGCCTGGCTCGTGATGACTTGGTATTCACTGGCCGCGACCGTTGCGTTTTTGCGGTACACTTAACTCTTCAGACGCGCCCGTATATACGCCGAGGACGTGTGCAATGTACGATGATCATCAGCTAAGTACGGTGCAGCTGCCAAGTGTCAAGCGACCCGAGAGTTGGTGACACGCTGCCGAAATGGTCTCGCTGGGTCGTGGAACTGCCTGTCACCAACAAACACCGTGATTATTTGGAAGCGGCTGTTCTCTCAAGGGGCTTAGTAATGCATCCTGTATGGGCACTGGGTGGAAAGAGTGATAGTCGATACCTTCTATGCTTTGTGTGTCTAACGTCTTTGTTTGTATGAGTCGTATGTATCTAGAAAGGCGATTGCAACTGATACAAGAGCCGTTCTACTTCGTCATTTCATGTGATGTAAGGCTGATGTTGAAATACGCTAACACTGGCGATGGAGCCGTGCTTTCTGCTCAATGATGGTCAATGCTCGCCGGTCTGACACACCAATGTCGAACTGCACTATGCAATGTGTATTATTCAGCATGTTTGTGTTGAGCACGGGACTGGACTGGACACCACTGTGCAATGTACGATGATCACCAAGTGTCCAGTTATCGTGACGTCCAGTCATCGGACGCAGATACAAATATTGTGTTATGCTATCTCTCGTGTGACCACCTCATCAGTATCTCTCGTGTGACCCTGTCGCCACTATATTTCGTGCGATCCTGCCATCACTATCTCTTGCCTGCTCCTGTCGTCACTATCTCTCGTGTGATCTTGTCGTCACTATCCCTTGTGTGATCCTGTTATCACTATCTCTCGCCTGCTCCTGTCATGACCATCTCTCGTGTGATCCTGTCATAACTATCCTTCGCCTGCTCCTGTCGTCACTATCTCTCGTGTGATCTTGTCGTCACTATCCCTTGTGTGATCCTGTTATCACTATCTCTCGTGGGACCCCGTCATCACTATCTCTCGTGCGACCCTATCATCACTATATTTCGTGTGATCCTGTCGCCACTATATTTCGTGTGATCCTGTCGCCATTATCTTTCGTGTGATCCTGTCGCCACTATATTTCGTGTGATCCTGTCGCCATTATCTTTCGTGTGATCCTGTCGCCACTATATTTCGTGTGATCCTGTCGCCATTATCTTGCGTGTGATCCTGTCGCCACTATATTTCGTGTGATCCTGTGCATTATATTTCGTGTAGTCGCCTATCTCTCGTGTGATCCTGTCGCCACTATATTTCGTGTGATCCTGTCGCCACTATCTTTCGTGTGGTCCTGTCGCCACTATATTTCGTGTGACACTGTCGCCGTGTTCTCCAGTGGGAGTCTGTCACCACGGCCTCCAGTGTGACCCTGTCACCTTGAGCCTCAGTGTGACGCGGCCGTCACGGTCCTCGGGACCATACAGTCACCGTGATCCCCTGTGTGACACTGGCGCCATGATCTCTTGTGTGACACTGCCGCTCTGACAGATCGTGACGTTGCTCGCCCGCGATAGGTCGTGACGTTGTCCACCCGCGACAGGTCGAACTCGGACACGAGCCCTGCCGTGTACTACGACATCGTTCCCGGATCACAAGAGCAAACCAACCGCTACCGTACGTTCATAGTGGAGGACGACGGCGACGGTGGCGCCATCATCAAATACGGCGGCAGTCGGCAGTTCGACTATGAACAGTTCACCGACTATAACATAACAGTCCGCGCAACGGTAAGTAACGTTACTCCATATACTAACATTGTGTGGCGGTTAGTAAGCTAACGTGACAGACCGTTTCAATGAATGACTCATTCTCGAATGCAATCCAATCACGCCAAAAGTATCAAGCCAGCGTCATTTGAATCGCTTTGCGTTTCAGATTGCGCGATATTCGCCCTTGTACAACTTTATGATGCATCTTCATGCATTTGGGATGCACTTAGATATTCTTTGCTAAGACTTTGGTGCTACGTTCCGAGCAGCGCAGTTTATGTGATACGATCATTTTCAGTTTGTCGCTTTACCGATTCCACTTTGAATGTAGTAAGGCCAGACGCGATATCGTTGGCACACGGCAGTAATGCGGCAGTCACCACCTCGCCATCGCCAGCGGCCACCGACGGCCAATAAGACGTTTTGTGGTCCACGTCAGATATGCCGAGGTCAGTCATGTGCGTAAATGTCCTCAGGAGTGTCCTAAAACGAACCTTCCGGCATCCGATGGCTGCCTACGGTGACGTGAGCGTTAAAAACGGTATATGGGGACGAGTAGCCTAGGGGTTAGTTGCCAGTCTCACAATCGAAAGATTGTGGGTTCGAGTCCCGCCTGTCGCTACTCTTTGCCCGCGACCAATCGGCGTAAGAGATTGGCGACGCTACATGACTCAACGGTTGCTGTGTCGTAGAACCAATAACCAAGAAATCAAACTGTATGTACATTATTGTGTTTATATGTTATATTTTTAATATACATGTAATGTATGGCAAAACAGCTAATTTTTTAACATCCATCCACATAGCTCAGTTGTTTAGAACGCCGGTCTGCATTGGCCTCCGCTGTTCGGCAGCGCAGGGAAGCAGTTGAGTAACGCGTTCACAGAGGCTCAAGGCTGGGACGACCAGTCCGCAGCTGCCCCAACAGGGTCGGTGTGGGAGTGGGACGGCAGTGGGCAGCTGACCAGACAGGGTCGGTGTGGCAGCGGGACGGCAGTGGGCAGCTGACCAGACAGGGTCGGTGTGGCAGCGGGACGGCAGTGGGCAGCTGACCAGACAGGGTCGGTGTGGCAGTGGGACGGCCGTGAGCAGCTGACCAGACAGGGTCGGTGTGGCAGTGGGACGGCCGTGGGCAGCTGACCAGACAGGGTCGGTGTGGCAGTGGGACGGCCGTGGGCAGCTGACCAGACAGGGTCGGTGTGGCAGCGGGACGGCCGTGGGCAGCTGACCAGACAGGGTCGGTGTGGCAGCGGGACGGCCGTGGGCAGCTGACCAGACAGGGTCGGTGTGGCAGTGGGACGGCAGTGGGCAGCTGACCAGACAGGGTCGGTGTGGCAGTGGGACGGCCGTGGGCAGCTGACCAGACAGGGTCGGTGTGGCAGTGGGACGGCCGTGGGCAGCTGACCAGACAGGGTCGGTGTGGCAGTGGGACGGCAGTGGGCAGCTGACCCGACAGGGTCGGTGTGGCAGCGGGACGGCAGTGGGCAGCTGACCAGACAGGGTCGGTGTGGCAGCGGGACGGCCGTGGGCAGCTGACCAGACAGGGTCGGTGTGGCAGTGGGACGGCAGTGGGCAGCTGACCAGACAGGGTCGGTGTGGCAGTGGGACGGCCGTGGGCAGCTGACCAGACAGGGTCGGTGTGGCAGTGGGACGGCCGTGGGCAGCTGACCAGACAGGGTCGGTGTGGCAGTGGGACGGCCGTGGGCAGCTGACCAGACAGGGTCGGTGTGGCAGCGGCAGTGGACGGCAGTGGGCAGCTGACCAGACAGGGTCGGTGTGGCAGTGGGACGGCCGTGGGCAGCTGACCAGACAGGGTCGGTGGTGGCAGCACCAGACAGGGTCGGTGTGGCAGCGGGACGGCAGTGGGCAGCTGACCAGACAGGGTCGGTGTGGCAGTGGGACGGCAGTGGGCAGCTGACAACAGGGAGTCCGCAGCTGACCCGGCAGGGTCGGTGTGGCAGCGGGACGGCAGTGGGCAGCTGACCAGACAGGGTCGGTGTGGCAGCGGGACGGCATTGGGCAGCTGACCAGACAGGGTCGGTGTGTGGGAGGCAGTGGGCAGCTGACCCGACAGGGTCGGTGTGGCAGCGGGACGGCCGTGGGCAGCTGACCAGACAGGGTCGGTGTGGTAGCGTGGGCAGCTGACCCGACGGGGTCGGTGTGGCAGCGGGACGACAGTGGGCAGCTGACTCGACAGGGTCGGTGTGGCAACGGGACGGCCTTGGGCAGCTGACCCGACGGGGTCTGTGTGGCAGTGGGACGGCCGTGAGCAGCTGACCCGACAGGGTCGGTGTGGCAGCGTGGGCAGCTGACCAGACAGGGTCGGTGTGGCAGTCGGACGGCAGTGGGCAGCTGACCAGACAGGGTCGGTGTGGCAGTGGGACGACCAGTCCACAGCTAACCCGACAGGGTCGGTGTGGCAGCGTGGGCAACTGACCAGACATGGTCGGTGTGGCAGCGGGAAGGCCGTGTCGGTGTATGTGCTACATTCTACACTGTTAGTTTTAATTTCTCCGTTGTCCTGGAATTATCAGTTTGGGTGATGGCGTCCAGTGCCAGTTAACGAGCTGTGCTTCCTGTAACAATTTGCCCCAGAAAACCACCATGACTGACACTCGGGCTGAATTTTTCAACTAAAATACTTGAAACACAAATCAGAAGTTCATTCAATGCCGTACTGATGAACGTGCAAACCCGGGAGCCATACAAAAGAAAGAAGAAGAAAAAGTTTAAACTGAAAATTGCAGATGATCACGTGCAAACCCGTGCGCAGCCATTTACAGGATGTGTGCACAGTCGTTGGGGGCGTCACTACCGTGGGCAGGTGTAGGCAAGCTGAACATCAACTGCCTTCTTTATTGAACTACACATCTTATTTAACATAACATGGGCGGATACGTTGTATAGGTACAGACCTTGGAAGTCGAGGCGCAGCTGATCTTTGCTAGATTGTCGCCTTCCGCGTGCTAATATCCCATTCAGGTCCCGTGCAGAAAGTGGTTGCCGGGTCAAAAATTAAAACGCAAAATGTGACCAATAATATCCAAGGCCATTGCGATTTTATTACGGATTGGATCAGCTTGATCTCAATTTACCTACACTTATGGTAGCATGTTAGACAATCTTACAAACCCCACTTACTCGAAGCGTTTTGTATTACTGAAATTGTGGTTTTTGAAGTGACATGTCGGTATGGCTCATCCAATATTTCGCTTTGAAAATCGATTCGCCCTCCGCTCTTTCTGTTCATGTGTAGCACTCCTATTCTCAAATTTCCATTTGATGTATAAAAAGTGATTTGCTCCACTCGTATTCATTTGCGTCGCTCCAAGTATTGACGTTATATTTCAAGCAGATAGATCCCGAATAATATATATATATATATATATATATATATATATATATATATATATATATATATATATATATATATCCAAGAAATCAGTGCGTTGAGAATCACATTCGCAGCGTTTGATGCCAAACCATGTCAAACCCAGGCAAGCACGCCATGTCAATCAGAGCATCATAACTAAGTGGTTTATTGAAAGGGTAAATAGGTTGAACTGCGACATACGCTTATCACCGGATCTACGCGTCAAAACTCGAGACCGGGCGACACGATTGGGCCGTGGTGGACACACGTTGCCGCTGGTGATGCATTGGATCACAAGACTGAGCCGGGGCTGACACACGTTGCCACTGGTGATGCATTGGATCACAAGACTGAGCCGGGGCTGACACACGTTGCCACTGGTGATGCATTGGATCACAAGACTGAGCCGGGGCTGCACACGTTGCCACTGGTGATGCATTGGATCACAAGACTGAGCCGGGGCTGACACACGTTGCCACTGGTGATGCATTGGATCACAAGACTGAGCCGGGGCTGACACACGTTGCCACTGGTGATGCATTGGATCACAAGACTGAGCCGGGGCTGACACACGTTGCCACTGGTGATGCATTGGATCACAAGACTGAGCCGGGGCGGACACACGTTGCCACTCGTGATGCATTGGATCACAAGACTGAGCCGGGGCGGACACACGTTGCCACTGGTGATGCATTGGATCACAAGATGAGCGGGTGACCACGTTGCCACTGGTGATGCATTGGATCACAAGACTGAGCCGGGGCGGACACACGTTGCCACTGGTGATGTATTGATCACAAGACTGAGATGTTGCCACTCGTGATGCGTTGGATCACAAGACTGAGCCGGGGCTGACACACGTTGCCACTGGTGATGCATTGGATCACAAGACTGAGCCGGGGCGGACACACGTTGCCACTCGTGATGCATTGATGGTTACCGCCAGCTCGTCATGTGAAGTCTGAGCTCAGGTTGCAGCTGAACAAATGGAAGAGTTGCGTTGTGTCGCTGGAATTGATCGCACTACTAAAAAATTCCGCACAAATTATGGCCATTTGTGGCCGTTGGCTGTCGATGATGACGGGGTTGATGACATATAACGGTCGCCTTAGTGGTGTGGCATGGGGTCATGTATACCGCTCCCCGCGGACAGTTCCGCGATCGGAACAGACTTCGGCTAATCCGTCGGCAACCTCGTCCCGACCAAGTACGGCATATGTTGCCCTGCGATGACATTGTTGGCTACTTATCGCCAATGCACAGTACATGTCGGATAGTTCAAAGTGCCCTGCAGGGCCCCAGATCACTCCTGGAGCATGCTGATGGGTCGTCGGTGATGCATGGTTTATTGCAGGCCATGTGGCCTGGCGGCCAGGCAGTGAACCTCATAGTCGTACTGGGACAACACCTGTCGGCCGGGCAGTGAACGTCATAGTCGTACTGGGACAACACCTGTCGGCCAGGCAGTGAACGTCATAGTCGTACTGGGACAACACCTGTCGGCCGGGCAGTGAACCTCATAGTCGTACTGAGACAACACCTGTCGGTCGGGCAGTGAACCTCATAGTCGTACTGGGGAAACACCTGTCGGCCGGGCAGTGAACGTCATAGTCGTACTGAGGGAACACCTGTCGGTCGGGCAGTGAACGTCATAGTCGTACTGGGGAAACACCTGTCGGCCGGGCAGTGAACCTCATAGTCGTACTGAGACAACACCTGTCGGCCGGGCAGTGAACCTCATAGTCGTACTGGGACAACACCTGTCGGCCGGGCAGTGAACCTTATAGTCGTACTGAGACAACACCTGTCGGTCGGGCAGTGAACCTCATAGTTGTACTGAGACAACACCTGTCGGCCGGGCAGTGAACGTCATAGTCGTGCTGAGGAAACACCTGTCGGTCGGGCAGTGAACGTCATAGTCGTACTGAGACAACACCTGTCGGCCGGGCAGTGAACCTCATAGTCGTACTGGGGAAACACCTGTCGGTCGGGCAGTGAACTTCATAGTCGTACTGAGGAAACACCTGACGCCGTGGTTATGACCGGCTTATCGCCTACCTAATGTACTGATGTGTACCGCTTATCACCTAACTAGTGTACTTATGTGTACCGCTTACCGCTTACCTAGTGTACTTAGGTGTACCGCTTATGACCTATTTAGTGTACTTATGTGTACCGTTGATCACCTACCTAATGTACTGATGTATACCGCTTATTGCCTACCTAATGTGTTGATGAGTAGTTGGTTGAGATGTCGAGGATGGGTGGGGCGTTGAGATTGGAGGTGTGTTTGACTCCGGGAGCCGTGTACTGGTGGGTTGGTAAGGTGTGTTGGCTCTAGCCTGGGTGGGGGCCTCTGAGATGGGAAAGCTCAGCTTTGTAGCTGCGCCCGGTGGCGGATGAGGCCCACCGGGGATTTTGGAAGTAGGCGGGTTGTTGCGTTGTGTGAAACGCAGATGTTTGCGTGCTGCGGTGTGTGGTACACTGGCTACCGCATACCGGCACGCCTCCCGCTCGCATGTCCACTTGGGGCGGTCGGGGTCAATGGCGGGATGCGGCCCATCACAGGGTGCACATCTCCTTGCAGTCGATGTTCAGTCGGACATTCATTGGTGTGATACACACCGGCTGCAGCATGGCTCTGGTGACACGCTTATTCTGCTTCTTGGGTTTGTTGGCGTCGCCCTTGAACGTGCGGCGCGACCTCTTCTACGAGCCGTGTTACGAAAGGGTCCCGTTCGATCGCCCGAGCCTGCAAGCTGGCTTATTTATTCCGGCCTGGTCTGGCCGCCGCTGACTGGTGGTTCTTGGTAACCCGACGTTCGGCACAGCATACTATAGATTGGGGTGCACCTTTTTTAAAGCTTGAACATCACAAGTGGTTGTTTGTTTCCTGCGAAGTCATTGCAGCGTTGTTGTCGTGAGTCTTGTCTCTGTATCTGGGTACTGCACTATACTGGTCGAGTGATCGGAGGCAAGAAAAGTGCCCTTTGCCCATGCAGAAAATAGAAGTTCAGGAACTACCGCTTAACATGAACGATACTATGAGGTCCTTACCAAGGCGGGAGATCTCTCACCAAACCATGAAGCTTCCGGTTTGGAAATGTTCAAATTGAAAAAGAGAAATAGCAGAATAGCATACCCGAGCGAGGGGAGTGAGGAGCTTCCCGACCCGCCCGAGATCTTCAGCCATGGTCATTTTCCCAAAGCACTCCGTGACGTATAAAAATGTATCGCTTTAGTCGAGCCCAGTGAGTGGGACCACCGATTCATGGTAGTTCAGCACACACAGACTGGGGCATTGACTGACAGCTCTGTGGAAATATTTAACAAGAAATAGAAGTAGAAAGAGACCGGGAATTCACGTTTCATTGCCGGTCATAGATTCTTTATAGTAAATTTCGGATTCCAGATATTTCTATAAATTACAACAAAAATAAAGCACAACACCTGGTTTTCTTTGTTTCAGATCTGATCATGGGTTCTTCAAGTAGACATAAATGTATAAAGAAATATCATGCATTCTGGTCTATATACGGCTGCAACACATTTCGCCAAAGGCGCAATATAATATCGTTCGTGAGACGTGCCTATAAATCCTATTTTGAAGTTCCCCTTGGCGACCAAGACAAAAAGTGGGCTCCTCATTATGTGTCATAATTGTGAGGGTATGTTTCGTGACTGGACAAAAGGCAAACGAAAGGGCCTACCTTTTGGAGTTCCCGTGGTTTGGGGAGAATCCAAGGGCCATACAACTGACTGCTATTTTTGCCTGGTCAACACGAAAGGTGTCTGCAAGAAAAGCTGGCAAAGGATCTACTATCCTAGTATCCCTTGAGCAATTCGACGTACTCCGCATTCCGATGAACTCCCGGTTCCAGTATTTAGTGGTTTTGTCATAGCTGAATATGAGAGCAGTGAACGTGGTCAGGAAGGTGACTATGGTTGTGATAACGAGGTTCAAAGAACAGTTTCAGAATTCGAAATCTTCACATCTGAAATCCCCTCAGCAGAATTGAATGACTTGGCTCGTGATGTGGGGTTCTCCAAGAAAGTAGCTGAGGTCCAAGATGCAAGAAAATTGTGTAAGTGACCAAACTGCAACAAAAATCATGTTCAGAAATCGGGACCAGATTTGTGTGGGCATTTTCGGAAGGCAAGCAGTTTGCTCACTGCCACGATCTAAATAATTAACCAGTCAATTATGTGTTGCCTCGTATAGTGCAACAGAATGGCAATTATTTCTTGATCGCTTTAAGCGCAGCCTCAAGTGCGTTCTGTTGTGCGATGGCAACGCTTATGGAACGGTTCCAGCTGATCACTCGGTGCATTTGCGGGAACAACATACTGACAAGCATTGTCATTGGCTTCCTGAAAGAGAACGAGCACAAATGGATCATTTGTGTGCACCTGAAAATGTTCCTTGGTCAACAGAAAGGCTTCACGAAGTTTCCATGCTTCCCTGCATGTGGGACAGCCGAGCTCGAGAGAAACATTGAAACACTGAACCCAGGAGTGGCCCATCCGCAGTGGCGCACCGGAGGGGAGCCCAGGGCCCCCCCATGAGGCCAAAGTGCCCTTTTGACCGAAAAGTGCCCTCTTCGCCGGAATGTCCAAAATTTATCCCCAAATCACCTGCCTTATGTGCCTCGCCTGTGCCAAAGGTGCCCTTTGGGCCCAAAACTGCCCTTTTGGCCTAAAAATGACATTCCCCTGTGCCCTTTCCTGTCCTATGCGGCATGGAAGATTCAAGCCCCCCCCGGTCAACAAACCTTCCAGTGTGCCCCGGGCCGCAAAGTGCCCTTTTGGAGCCTGTCAAGTGCCCTGTTGGAGCCGTACAAGTGCCCTTTTCGGTCCGGGCCCTCCCATGGAAAAATCTTGGGTGCGCGCCTGCCTATCCGTGAAACTCTGGAAGCAGGCATGCCAAACATTGTAAATGACCTAATCGTCGGCCGAGAAAAGATCATTTTTACCGCACTCCATATGAAGCTCGATTTGATGAAACAGTTCGTGAAGGCATCGTGTATGTTGGTGAGTGTTTCCAACATATAGTTTTTGCTTTTCCTGCTTTGTCTTTCGAGAAGATCAAAGCAGGCGTGTTCGATGGACTATAAGTGATGAGTGTACGTGATGAGGAATTTGTCAGGAAGATGAATGCCAAGGAAAGGGCGACATAGCTGTCTTTCTTGGCAGTTATAAAAAGACATCTTGTGAACAAAAAGGCAGGTAACTATGAGGTTCTGGTTACTAGAATGCTGTTGGCGTTTCGCGATCCTGGGTGGAACATGGTTGTCAAACTCCATTGCCTGAGTGATCACCTGGATCAATTCCCGGGGAACTTTGCAGCTGCCAGTGACGAACAGGGAGAACGTTTTCATCAAGACCTCGGGACGATGGAAAAGCACTATCAAGGACGATAGAACAAACATGGTACATTACAGGTGGCAACATCTTTCGTGTTCAGCATTCTCTACTGCAAGTTATTTTTTCTTACTCATTGGAGGGGAAAACTATTATGCAAAGATGACGAGAATGCTAATTTCCAACAAAGTGATTTTGGAGAAAAGTTTGCAGTGACATTTTTAATGTGTTACCCATTGTTCAACACCAACATGCAATATGCTGCATCGACTGGGCCGTCGGTCCAGGAATCTGTCAACTGAAATTTCTCAGACATGCGAAACTTGTCCAAATGCATTGCTAATTCCCTAACTTTGTTCACCGCTGCCATTGAGCTTTGATATGTTGTTTACTATTGCTGTTTTGTCTGTGCTTCTTCGGGTCATCGGCCTCAAATTCATCATGCAGTGGCGCAGCCTAATTTTCTTAAGAGGCGACCAAAAACAATTCCATGCAAGATGAAACGCTTTCTATGCACGAAGCGCGCCGACCTTTTTTATTGCGCCCTGTGAAAATCTCTAAATTTCTTCTTTAACACGCGCCCTGGAGGGCCTCTGAAAATAACGCGCCCTGGAGAGGGGGGCGGATTCCGCCCCCCCCCCCTAAGATCTGAAGGCTAGAACAACAAAATTCACAGGGTGGATGGGGACGATAGTGAACTCTATTGTGTGCAAAGTGCATGACCTTAGGTCAATATCTTCAAGGTCAAATGAGGTCAAAATAGCAAAATTTTCTGGTTTTGCGTGGCGCGGCTTGTCATTGTTATGGATCACTGTGGTTGTGTTTAAATGCTCCAAAATTGGCATTAATGATGTTTTGGACATTACTAATGATGCAATACAGATGTCAGATCCGCCATTTGACCTCAGGTCACCTATATAGGAGTACTTATTAGGTCATTACCTGCCCCAGTTACCGGAACCGGGCTCCCATCCCGACTGCTCCGTTGGGCGGCTCGGCACAATCGGCTTCGCAAATAAAGGAGTGAAATACATGAATAAAGGATGGAAATGATTAGGCACACAATGACAAATAGTAGATTTCGGGATGTATAGGGAGTAACATGTAAAGTGACATCAATCGCATGACAGTCATTTGCATTTATGACACATTCCAGTTGACCAAGTTTGCCTCCATTAGCCTGTCATGAACTTGACCTGACTTGACATCGGCGACCTAACATGACTTTTAAATTATATAGCATAACAATATGCATCAAACAAGTCGCTAGTTTTGCCAAGAACACTTCCTTTTTGGTAGTATACCGGAAGCGCATCAGCGACGATATTTGTGATCTGGCGCTGGGAAATGTTTTTGAATTTAGCGACCCTTAACTCGAAAAATTTTCCGTCGATTTTAATTTTTATTGCTTCAAACAACGCGCCGGTTATATATTGGCAGGTACACAAACAATGGCGTATATCGGCCGGTACAATCTGGAGTTATCTACGAAAAACCGGAGGGGTGGGCGGATTTCGCCCCGCCCCCCTCCAGGGCGCGTGTTAACCCATTAACGCCCGGTATATTTTTTTTATTGGAATGCTCAAACTTATTGACAATCCTAATGTCATCGTTGTGACGGTATTCTGAAAGTTTCATAAGTCCCCTTCTATCCTAAGTGTATTTTCCAGCCCGTCTTCACTTGAGGACACCGGGCGGAAGTGGGATGTTTTTGCGAGTAAATATAACAGGCAGCATTGTGTTTTACAACACTTAGCACTTTGCTTATAGCGAAGTCCAACAGCAGCAATGTTGCAAATACTTATGGAACAAATATTCACGCTTGCAAACATGAAAGAGCATGCACCGTTGCATGACTGCATGTGTTCATGCATGCATCATTGCATGCATTTGTATTGACGTGCGCATCGATACACGCATGCACGATAAGAACGTTGGTTGTAGTACGAAGTATCCACACTTCAGTGAACAAACTGCATACTTATCGGCAGCGAACAGTGGACACGGTAGATCAGTCCCCCTCTGCCACTTAAATTTCAATCACATTTCAAGTGAAACAATCTGCATGATCATTACACGCAAGGGCGCTCAGAAAAGCCAAGTATTTCTTGGCACCACTACGAACAAATATTAGGTGGCACCACTACGAACAAACAAACATCACACTATTTGGTGTGATGCGGCTTAAAACAGGAGTTGCGGAGCACGGCCCAACATTTCTCGCAGTACGAGCGAGGTTTGCCGGTGCATGCAGATCCTTGGCAGCGTCGCTGCTTGTCGACCACGTAGATGAAGTGGCTCACCGGGTCGTACCGCATGTCCGGGGTGGCCCTGTATGACGACAGCGCGCGCACAGGTCCGAATCCAGGCAGTCTCAGGTAGGCGACAGTGAATTGGCTTCGGAAATCCAGCAGGTTCGGAATGCTGTCCGCTGCATGGCGGTGTACGATCCAAGCGTTCACCACCCCCATGTCCAACATCCCCGTGAAGAGACATCGATGCCACTTCTTCCCACGGATGTTGATGCTGTACTTGTCGCATGACCAGTCACACTCGTTCATGCCATCCATGAACTTGTAGTTGTGTATCATGCGTGATTGATCCACGAATTTGTGGGCTCGCTGAGAACTGTCCCTCCATTTGACGCGTTCTCATTGCTCAGGAAGTGGACGTACGCCTTTAGCTTCAGATATCTTTGTCGTGTCGTGGCGCATTGCTCTGTTTCTAATCCCAGCTCATCGGCGGTTGACCAGTAGTGGCGTTCACTTGGGAGTTGATGGTATCCAGAATGTCGGAGAATGCTGATAAGCATCTTGAACTCACCAGTCGTTAGCCAAACAACTGATAACCTCTGGTTTTGAGAGCATACCGCAGAGCTTCGTCCATGACGTGCACATACATGTCCTCGATGAGCATCTCCTCGAACAGCTGGACTGGGGGCGTGTCTTGCAGAGTGATCCTCGGCGTGTGTAAGCACCGTTTGCTCCGTCCGTTGTTGCTGGAAGTGTATACGGTAAATGGAAGTGTATAAGGGAAGTGGAAATGTATTGAGGTAATTTCTTGAACCAATGGGGACCGCTTGGTCGCTTGAACCCTAGGTCGCTTGCTTGTTCGTGTCCACGGAGTCAGCATCGCTGTCCGTTAAGCTGCCAGTTTCAATCTCTGCAGCGCTGCCTTCACCGTTAGGACCTTTTCCCTCCGCTCAATGACGCACGGGAGACGTGGCAAGAAATCCGCTGCAGATCACAACTTGGAATCGACGCAGATAGATGCACCCAACACGCGAAGCTCACAACACGCACATGAAAAATGCTGCGGGCAGGGCCAAGGTTGTTTCATATATTGCGGGCCGGGCAGGGCGTGGACCCCGGCCGGCCATCCCTAATCCCCCCCCCCCACACGACCCCGGCCGGCTCCCACCCCCCTTCCGCCCCGTGTCCTCATTTGATGACACCGAATTTTCACGGACGCTGGAGGATTAGTGTTTGCTGATTATGGAAGATAAATACCAGCGTTTGGACATGCGAACAATCTTGCATTAATGCACGCTCCGAGATTATGTAAGTACTTGACTAGGAGACCTGTCCGGAGTGGCTTACGGTTCAACATCAGGATGCCAAGAAAACGCCAATTTTAAGGACCAGTCAAGTATTCCTGTGCGAGTAGGTTCAGAATCTAAAGCCACCACGAGGTCCGCAGATGTCTTGTGATCACCTTTTACAGCGTTTGGGCACTTCGTGACTGACCAGATTTCCAAAATATGCTGTAAATGTAGCTGTCCTCATATGAGGACACTGGGAGCTAATGGGTTAATCTAGTGTATTTTTGGTTGCTTAGGGAGGGTGGTGTTGGCTGCGCCTCTGGCCTCATGTCGGGTAGCACGTAACGGGAGGCATGACTGCATGATTGACCCCAGATCTATGACGAAGTATCGCCCGACTAACGATCCCATGGCTAACGTCGCCTCAGATCTACCGTGGAATGTGGCCACTGGTATGATCGCTTGACGATTACTCAAAATGTCACCTCAGTCGCGACCCCATATTTGACCTCAAATGTGACTCCAGGTGTCCTGCACACGTGAACTCCGATGAGGCCTCACGTGTGCCCTCAAATATATCCCCATGTGCGAGCTCGTATATCCCTCGGGTGTAATCGCGACTGAGACGTGGGGTGTGGTGTCATATGCGGCGTCGTACGTGACAACTGCGCGCGTGTCGCCCCAGACGGACCAGCAGACGGCCGCAGAGGTGACGTTCCGCGTGGCCCTGCTCGACTCCAACGACGAGGTGCCCATCTTCTACGACACGGCCGCCGTCATAGTGCCGGAGAACTCGCCAGAGGGTACGCACGTGGCCGTCACGTCGGCCGTCGACGAGGACGGAACCCCGCCCAACAACCAGGTACGGCACACCGCACACAGCAAGGCGCGACACACCACACAGCTCGACACATTACGTCGCACAGCAACCAGGTACGGCACACCGCACACAGCAAGGCGCGACACACCGCACAGCTCGACACATTACGTCGCACAGCAACCAGGTACGGCACACCGCACACAGCAAGGCGCGACACACCACACAGCTCGACACATTACGTCGCACAGCAACCAGGTACGGCACACCGCACACAGCAAGGCGCGACACACCACACAGCTCGACACATTACGTCGCACAGCAACCAGGTACGGCACACCGCACACAGCAAGGCGCGACACACCACACAGCTCGACACATTACGTCGCACAGCAACCAGGTACGGCACACCGCACACAGCAAGGCGCGACACACCACACAGCTCGACACATTACGTCGCACAGCAACCAGGTACAGTACACCACACAGCTCTCCTGTACGGCCCGCATACAAGAGGGTATGCCATGCTACACAACAGCCAGGTAAGGCGCACCACACACGCTAGCCAGGTGCAGCACACCACATAGCCCGCCACAGTATGCCACACAACAGCCAGGTAAGGCGCACCACACACGCTAGCCAGGTGCAGCACACCACACACGCTAGCCAGGTGCAGCACACCACATAGCCCGCCACAGTATGCCACACAACAGCCAGGTAAGGCGCACCACACACGCTAGCCAGGTGCAGCACACCACATAGCCCGCCACAGTATGCCACACAACAGCCAGGTAAGGCGCACCACACACGCTAGCCAGGTGCAGCACACCACATAGCCCGCCACAGTATGCCACACAACAGCCAGGTAAGGCGCACCACACACGCTAGCCAGGTGCAGCACACCACACACGCTAGCCAGGTGCAGCACACCACATAGCCCGCCACAGTATGCCACACAACAGCCAGGTAAGGCGCACCACACACGCTAGCCAGGTGCAGCATACCACATAGCCCGCCACAGTATGCCACACAACAGCCAGGTAAGGCGCACCACACACGCTAGCCAGGTGCAGCACACCACACACGCTAGCCAGGTGGCACCACATAGCCGCCACAGTATGCCACACAACAGCCAGGTCAGCACACCACACACGCTAGCCAGGTGCAGCACACCACATAGCCCGCCACAGTATGCCACACAACAGCCAGGTAAGGCGCACCCACACGCTGCCAGGTGCAGCACACCACACACGCTAGCCAGGTGCAGCACACCACATAGCCCGCCACAGTATGCCACACAACAGCCAGGTAAGGCGCACCACACACGCTAGCCAGGTGCAGCATACCACATAGCCCGCCACAGTATGCCACACAACAGCCAGGTAAGGCGCACCACACACGCTAGCCAGGTGCAGCACACCACACACGCCAGCCAGGTAAGGCGCACCACACACGCTAGCCAGGTGCAGCACACCACATAGCCCGCCACAGTATGCCACACAACAGCCAGGTAAGGCGCACCACACACGCTAGCCAGGTGCAGCAGACCACATAGCCCGCCACAATATGCCGCACAACAATCAGGTAGGAAATATCACACACAATAGCCAGGCACAGTATACCACACAGGTCGAAACAGTACACAACAATCAGGGACTGTTCATCGCACACAACAACCAAGTACGGTACTCCACACAGCTCGCAACAGTACGCAACCATCACCAACCAGCTGAGGTAGATCACAAACAGTAGCAAGGTACATCACACAGCCCGCCACGGTACGCCACACAACAATACGGTGGTACTGCGTACCGTGCCTACGACTATGTACCTGCGCTATAATCTCCCAGAAATGTGTTGTATAACTCGCGTCGAACCCGCATAGGCTGATAGGCTGATGCAAAAAGCTGGCTTGTAATGTTCGTAGACAATCGCTTTGCATGACAGTCGGATCAATGGATCAATAGTGGATACCTTCCTAGTTTGTGCGTAGAGAAAGTTTTCACAAAAAAAAACATTTCCGCATTTGGATGGCGTAGCCTGTCACATCATCCGACAACTGCGCAGACTCCATGTTCCAACTGTCGTCTACAACAGCGCAACCAGCGTCAACGAAGTGACCCGGAAGCCAGAGATTGCGCTTGTGGGTACACAACACGGTCCGACTACTACAGTATGACTGTCGTGGAACGATTCCACAATTACTTACTGAAACTGGCTGGCGGTGCAGCTATCCAGCAAGAGGTGGCCATATATTTAGGTGGCATGCAACTGCGCTGACATCTCCTTATCTAGAGAGTTGTGATCAATTACGGGCGACGCGTGGAACGCTTTCCGGATACCTTATGTTCCACTTCGTGACGATAAAACTATTGCAATATCGCCAAGTGGTTGACGACGCGCCGAGGAAGCGGACAGATCCAGGTCACCAGCGGACAGAGCCAGGTCACCAGCGGACAGAGCCAGGTCGCCAGCGGACAGAGCCAGGTCACCAGCGGACAGAGCCAGGTCGCCAGCGGACAGAGCCAGGTCCCCAGCGGACAGAGCCAGGTCACCAGCGGACAGAGCCAGGTCACCAGCGGACAGAGCCAGGTCCACAGCGGACAGAGCCAGGTCACCAGCGGACAGAGCCAGGTCACCAGCGGACAGAGCCAGGTCACCAGCGGACAGAGCCAGGTCACCAGCGGACAGAGCCAGGTCACCAGCGGACAGAGCCAGGTCCCCAGCGGACAGAGCCAGGTCACCAGCGGACAGAGCCAGGTCACCAGCGGACAGAGCCAGGTCACCAGCGGACAGAGCCAGGTCGCCAGCGGACAGAGCCAGGTCACCAGCGGACAGAGCCAGGTCACCAGCGGACAGAGCCAGGTCACCAGCGGACAGAGCCAGGTCACCAGCGGACAGAGCCAGGTCACCAGCGGACAGAGCCAGGTCACCAGCGGACAGAGCCAGGTCACCAGCGGACAGAGCCAGGTCACCAGCGGACAGAGCCAGGTCACCAGCGGACAGAGCCAGGTCACCAGCGGACAGAGCCAGGTCACCAGCGGACAGAGCCAGGTCACCAGCGGACAGAGCCAGGTCACCAGCGGACAGAGCCAGGTCACCAGCGGACAGAGCCAGGTCACCAGCGGACAGAGCCAGGTCACCAGCGGACAGAGCCAGGTCACCAGCGGACAGAGCCAGGTCACCAGCGGACAGAGCCAGGTCACCAGCGGACAGAGCCAGGTCACCAGCGGACAGAGCCAGGTCACCAGCGGACAGAGCCAGGTCACCAGCGGACAGAGCCAGGTCACCAGCGGACAGAGCCAGGTCCCCAGCGGACAGAGCCAGGTCACCAGCGGACAGAGCCAGGTCACCAGCGGACAGAGCCAGGTCACCAGCGGACAGAGCCAGGTCACCAGCGGACAGAGACAGGTCGCCAGCGGACAGAGCCAGGTCACCAGCGGACAGAGCCAGGTCCCCAGCGGACAGAGCCAGGTCACCAGCGGACAGAGCCAGGTCACCAGCGGACAGAGCCAGGTCGCCAGCGGACAGAGCCAGGTCGCCAGCGGACAGAGCCAGGTCACCAGCGGACAGAGCCAGGTCGCCAGCGGACAGAGCCAGGTCGCCAGCGGACAGAGCCAGGTCACCAGCGGGCTGAAACTGCCGTCGGAAGGCATGCGACTGCCGTCGGAAGGCATGCGACTGCGGTCGGAAGGCATGCGACTGCCGTCGGAAGGCATGCAACTGCCGCCGGAAGGCATGCGACTGCCGTCGGAAGGCATGCAACTGCCGCCGGAAGGCATGCGACTGCCGTCGGAAGGCATGCGACTGCGGTCGGAAGGCATGCGACTGCCGTCGGAAGGCATGCGACTGCCGTCGGAAGGCATGCGACTGCGGTCGGAAGGCATGCGACTGCCGTCGGAAGGCATGCAACTGCCGCCGGAAGGCATGCGACTGCCGTCGGAAGGCATGCGACTGCGGTCGGAAGGCATGCGACTGCCGTCGGAAGGCATGCGACTGCCGTCGGAAGGGATGCAACTGCCGTCGGAAGCTGCACTGCGCTATACTCGAGCATGTGTGTTCAAGTAGTGGCCGTGGACTGCGTTAGCTGCGTCAGCGTGTGAGTGCTTGTTACTCCTGTGTTGGTGCGCATGCTGAGCTGGTCAGCTGGTAACGACCGCAACACACAGACGGAGGCATATCTGACGCGAGCTACCCAATTGCCGCAACCAAGGTGGACGTCGGATCGTTCGTGAAGTAATGTTCCTGGGAAGCAGGAGCTCCAACGATCTAGCCACTCAATAACCGCGCCACGCTGTCAAATGTCTACTTATTTATGTCCCTAAATTGCTGTTTCTAGTACCTATTCGATAGCATAGCACCATTTCGGTTCTCTCTGCTATTCACAAAGCACGTAATGTTGGAGAATGACCTTCCGGAACAAAGTTCTAGAACAACTTGAGCACTATCTGGATGCATGGTTGTCGTTTAACGAAAACAATGGAGGTCCAGCGAGGGGAACGTTATGCAGACTTGAACGTGACCTAGGTGCGTGCTCTGCGATATCTATTGGAGTGTGCTGTGCATGTTGCCAGTATAAGGGACCATTAGGGGCACTGGACGAGCACGGCCAAGAGGCCAGCCGTGGGGCTTCCGTGGTGTATGTGAAGGCTTGAACACCGTACCGCGGCAGGACATGAACACCATACCGCGGCAGGGCATTTGTCGACCGACTGCAGTTGTGCGCCTCGCCAGCGATCAATTATTCGTGGAAATGTGTTTGAACTATACCACCTGTTCATCGCTGAATCGACATCGTTTTCAAAAATAATTTAATATCGTACTTCTAGTGTATGCTCAAGCGGGTTTCGTGCCTTGTTTGTGGCAGTACCGGATTTCAAGTGCCGTGAACTATTACCGATAGTTTGGGCTACGGCTGATCGACCAACGACTTACACCCTCATCTGTCATATTTACATTGGCGCAAAATGACCCTGGCAGTCGGCGTGCCCCTAAACTCTAACTCATCATCAACTCAGATTCCAATGAAAATTGATCTGAATGGTAATCAAGTTCTGAGAACTGGTTGTGAAATTTTTAAGATGACCCGACCGTTCTCCATTTGTAGCCATGGGCAGTTTTGAGAGGCCACGAAAAGTAGTTCTCTTTCACGGCCGGTATCTCATACACCGTAAGACGGACACCGTAATTCATTTTCTAATTCATATTTACCAGATCACAGACGTTCAAGGAATGCATTTGTGATAGTATGTGCAAAAATATGCTATTCTAAGCAAATGATCCCGTCACCTTATATTCCGTGACATTTAGCTGACATATTTGGATCCTCAAAACTAAATCAAGACAGACTATTTAACAATTGTGAGAACACCAAATTATAGGATTGCCCTATAAATATAATTTCAAAAGCAGGGAACCGCTCCTTCTCTGCGCTGCAGCGGTCTCCCGCTGCCACCTGTGGCTCTGCTGCCACTGCCGCTGCCACCTGTGGCTCTGCAGCGGTCTCCCGCTGCCACCTATGGCTCTGCAGCGGTCTCCCGCTGCCACCTGTGGCTCTGCAGCGGTCTCCCGCTGCCACCTATGGCTCTGCAGCGGTCTCCCGCTGCCACCTATGGCTCTGCAGCGGTCTCCCGCTGCCACCTGTAGCTCTGCTGCCACTGCCGCTGCCACCTGTAGCTCTGCAGCGGTCTCCCGCTGCCACCTATGGCTCTGCAGCGGTCTCCCGCTGCCACCTGTGGCTCTGCAGCGGTCTCCCGCTGCCACCTGTGGCTCTGCAGCGGTCTCCCGCTGCCACCTGTGGCTCTGCTGCCACTGCCGCTGCCACCTGTGGCTCTGGTGCCGCTGCCGCTGCCACCTGTGGCTCTGCAGCGGTCTCCCGCTGCCACCTGTGGCTCTGCTGCCACTGCCGCTGCCACCTGTGGCTCTGGTGCCGCTGCCGCTGCCACCTGTGGCTCTGGTGCCGCTGCCACCCGTGGATCTGGTGCCGCTGCCGCTGTCGCCGACTGGCGCTATTTGGCCAACGCAGTCGATGCGCCCTTAAACCCAAATAACCAACCAACCGCCGCTGCCGCTGCTGCACTGCTGCAGCGGTACTGCCGCTGCTGTACTGCTGCAGCTGTACTGCCGCTGCTGTACTGCTGCAGCTGAACTGCCGCTGCTGCACTGCTGCAGCTGTACTGCCGCTGCTGTACTGCTGCAGCTGTACTGCCGCTGCTGTACTGCTGCAGCTGTACTACCGCTGCTGTACTGCTGCAGCTGTACTGCCGCTGCTGTACTGCTGCAGCTGTACTGCCGCTGCTGTACTGCTGCAGCTGTACTGCCGCTGCTGTACTGATGCAGCTGTACTGCCGCTGTACTGCCGCTGCTGCACTGCTGCAGCTGTACTCCCGCTGCTGTACTGCTGTAGCTGTACTGTCGCTGCTGTACTGCTGCAGCTGTACTGGCGCTGCTGTACTGCTGCAGCTGTACTGGCGCTGCTGTACTGCTGTAGCTGTACTGTCGCTGCTGTACTGCTGCAGCTGTACTGCTGCTGCTGTACTGCCGCTGCTGTACTGCTGTAGCTGTACTGTCGCTGCTGTACTGCTGCAGCTGTACTGTCGCTGCTGTACTGCTGCAGCTGTACTGGCGCTGCTGTACTGCCGCTGCTGCACTGCTGCAGCTGTACTGCCGCTGCTGTACTGATGCAGCTGTACTGCCGCTGTACTGCTGCTGCTGTACTGCTGCAGCTGTACTGCCGCTGTCCCCGCTCTGCCCCCGCTCTGCCCCCGCTCTGCCCCCGCTCTGCCTCCGCTCTGCCCCCGCTCTGCCCCCGCTCTGCCTCCGCTCTGCCCTCGCTCTGCCCTCGCTCTGCCCTCGCTCTGCCCTCGCTCTGCCCCCGCTCTGCCCCCGCTCTGCCTCCGCTCTGCCCTCGCTCTGCCCTCGCTCTGCCCTCGCTCTGCCCTCGCTCTGCCCTCGCTCTGCCCTCGCTCTGCCCCCGCTCTGTCCCGTTACTGCTAACTATCACAACCAAAAGATTGTGGGTTCGGGTCTCGCCTGTCGCTACTCTTCGCCCGCGACCAATCGGCGTGAGGGATTGGCGACGCTACATGACTCAACGGCCGACGTGTCGTAAAAACCAATAACCGTTACGGCTATTGCGCTTAAATATCGTATCTCATGATGCAAGACAGTGTGCTTGAGTAAATATACGCGCCATGCGGTGACGCATTTGGCTTGCCATAGCATGCTGTTCTGGCAAGGGAGCAAATGTCGTTTTTCCTTAAATCTGATGTACTAGGTCACACATGTGACGATGTGTATGCCTAGGGTGGAGCCTTCCTCATTCCAGAAATGATTTCTACTTTTAACATTTGACTGTGTTGTACCTCATCCCTCAATAAGCTCAATGCATTGGGCCACTGAATAGTTATCAGAAATCAACGCCCCTGCTGCTGTATCAATGGGCATCACTCGGTTCTAGAAAGCGTTATTTTTCCTCGCATTAATTCTTCGTTCGCAGGATCATCAGACATCCAATAAGATCACGCGTGTATATATATATATATATATATATATATATATATATATATATATATATATATATATATATATATATATATATATATATATACATACATATGTATATGCGAATGCTGTCGTGCGCGCTGTCTACAGACGTCACATGAGCGAGAGTGCTAGACTGATGTGCAGTGACGTGTCGTGTCGGGCAGGTGACGTACCGGTTCGATCCAGGCTCCGAAGAGGACCGGCTGTTCCGCATCAAGGCGGACAGTGGCGAGATCACCACCAGGGTGCAGTTCGACCGAGAAGATCCGTCGCGGCCGTCCCCCTTCTACACAATCACCGTGATAGCCGAGGACGGCGCGCCGTCTGGTATACGCAACACGTCCCGACCCAACCAAGGTACAGCGTCTGACCTCACCACAACACGTCCCTACCCAACCAAGGTACAGCGTCTGACCTCACCACAACACGTCCCGACCCAACCAAGGTACAGCGTCTGACCTCACCACAACACGTCCCGACCCAACCAAGGTACAGCGTCTGACCTCACCACAACACGTCCCGACCCAATCAAGGTACAGCGTCTGACCTGGTGTCCCGACCCAACCAAGGTACAGCGTCTGACCTCACCACAACACGTCCCGACCCAACCAAGGTACAGCGTCTGACCTCACCACAACACGTCCCGACCCAACCAAGGTACAGCGTCTGACCTCACCACAACACGTCCCGACCCAACCAAGGCACAGCGTCTGACCTCACCACAACACGTCCCGAGCCAACCAAGGTACAGCGTCTGACCTGGTGTCCCGACCCAACCAAGGTACAGCGTCTGATCTCACCACAACACGTCCCGACCCAACCAAGGTACAGCGTCTGACCTCACCACAACACGTCCCGACCCAACCAAGGTACAGCGTCTGACCTCACCACAACACGTCCCGACCCAACCAAGGTACAGCGTCTGACCTCACCACAACACGTCCCGACCCAACCAAGGTACAGCGTCTGACCTGGTGTCCCGACCCAACCAAGGTACAGCGTCTGACCTCACCACAACACGTCCCGACCCAACCAAGGTACAGCGTCTGACCTCACCACAACACGTCCCGACCCAACCAAGGCACAGCGTCTGACCTCACCACAACACGTCCCGAGCCAACCAAGGTACAGCGTCTGACCTGGTGTCCCGACCCAACCAAGGTACAGCGTCTGACCTCACCACAACACGTCCCGACCCAACCAAGGTACAGCGTCTGACCCCACCACAACACGTCCCGACCCAACCAAGGTACAGCATCTGACCTCACCACAACACGTCCCGACCCAACCAAGGTACAGCGTCTGACCTCACCACAACACGTCCCGACCCTACCAAGGTACAGCGTCTGACCTCACCACAACACGCCCTGACCCTACCAAGGTACAGCGCCTGACCTGGTATCCTGGCCTCACCAAGGTGCAATATCTGACTTCACTATAATACGTCCCGGCCTTGTCAAGGTACTGCGTCTGATCTTACCAAAATAAGTCCAGACTTAACAAAGGTTGCACATATGATATCTTCACCGCCGAACCAAGGCACAGCGCAAGGGTATCTTAATTATCATCCATAGCTATGAGCCTTGAGCTCATACATGAGTCGCGCCGCCGCTTGGCGTAGTTCTCGGAGCATTCTGTATCGACCGCATGCTGTACATAATTTAAGCATGTCATGGCATGGCATTGATCTGTGACGCCAGTGATGTGACGCTTTACTATGTTTCGCTGAAACCGCGAATTGTCGGCAATGGAATTCAATTGTTGCCAAAACATTCCCGATGTTTGATATCATATGGCGACAAACAACGCAGCCACCTTGTTTGCATAGGTCGTTGATCTTTACAGGGCCATTCCAGGCGAGTGTGCCAACTGATCTCGTATGTTGTTGAATTTCTGAATAATGCGGTGGCAAATTTTGACCCGAAACTGAATTTGGGACCCATATTTTCCCTTAGGCACAAGAAAATAGTATTTTTGAGCACTACTTCGGATGTTTGAAAAACGGGGCCAACACTTCGCCCTCATCTGACTCTTGACCTACGGATCAAAATTAAGCATTTCGTATATGGTTGGAATCCCAACATACTGCGGGAAAAAATTGTTGAATATTTCAAACGTGTGTGGGTTATTGATATTACACAGCAAACGAGTAAGCGTGAAAATCCTCGTTGATTGTGGATACAAAGTTTCCTTTTAAACTGACTTGGGACTTCAACAAGCAACCACACAATAGTCTGATATTGATGACGCTATCTTGTCACGTGCAACAGGCTACTTTTTCATTTAGCGCTCCCAGTTTTTAAAAGCTAGTGGATCGCAACGCTCTTCGTCTTGCACTGGGGAAGGCGGTGACACATTGTGAACAGGCGAGGGTAGGGCCTGTCCCAAGGCAGGTGGTGTTTAACGTCACTGTGACCACCTCACAGTGACGTGGAGACACACCTCAGCTGGCGTCCTCTGACCGTTCCTCAGGTGGTGTTGGGTGGCTGTGTGACCACCTCACAGTGACGTGGAGACACACCTCAGCTGGCGTCCTGTGACCGTTCCTCAGGTGGTGTTGGGTGACTTTGTGACCACCTCACGGTGACGTTGGGGCTGTCGTGTCGTGTCGTGTCGTGTGGCTGACGTGTGTCGTGTCGCTATACATCAGGACCGTTTTGTGTCGGTTTACCTCAGGCACATTTTGTCAAGTGTACCCCAGTCTGTGTTGTGACCGTGCCTCATATCCGTGTTGTGCTGCTGTATCTCACTTCGATATTGTGCTGCTGTATCTTAGGTCGGTATTGTACCTCAGGTCGGTATTGTGCTGCTGTACCTTAGGTCGGTATTGTGCTGCTGTACCTTAGGTCGGTATTGTGCTGCTGTACCTCACTTCGATATTGTGCTGCTGTACCTCAGGTCGGTATTGCATTGCTGTACATCAGGTCGGTATTGCGTTGCTGTACATCAGGTCGGTATTGTGCTGCTGTACATCAGATCGGTATTGTGCTGCTGTACATCAGGTCGGTATTGTGCTGCTGTACATCCGGTCGGTATTGTGCTGCTGTACATCAGGTCGGTATTGTGCTGCTGTACATCAGGTCGGTATTGCGCTGCTGTACATCAGGTCGGTATTGTGTGGCTGTACCTCAGGTCGATATTGTGCTGCTGCATTTCAGGTCAGTATTGTCCTGCCGTACCTCAGTTCTGTGACAGCCGTGCTATTTTCAGCGCGACAGCGAATCACCGTTCAGATTGGTGACGAAAACGACAACAAGCCCAGATTCGATCCGAACCTCATCTACCAGGCCACCATCAAGGAGAACGCCGACAAGGGCGCCAACGTTATCGAAGTTGTAGCCAGCGACCCTGACTCAGGCAAGTATGGTGATTCGTACCAAGTTGGCACCAAACGAAAGCTGCGCATTTTCATATTTAAATTGTACAGTTCCGTTTTTGAAAGTGCATGAGCTCTTAAGAACCCATCTCCTCTGCCACAACGGGATGACACGCCCGTATGTTTTAGGTGCCACGCACCACTCTCAGTGCGGCATGTTTTGATATCGTGCCCTCAGGTTGTCGATGAGCGCAGACGTGACTTTGGGTATCATGAACCGTTCTAGCCCTGTGATATTTTCGTGGTCGAATCGGCCCCGATGCATTCGAAGGAAATATTCCACCTTCATTTCAATGAACTTCCGCTCAGTGTATGCTTCTAGGTAATGCGTTATGCCATTGCATTCTTCTCATGTCGGGGTTTTATGGATGCTGTTTCAATATTATTTAACATAGTATTGTTTCAATAGGTTAGTTGTGTGCACTTTATAGCCATTGCAAGCGATATACAATAACTGCCTAATAACTAAGAAACTAAGTAACTAAGAAATAGCGTTTCCCCATAACACTATGGATGTGCCGCTGGTCGTGATATAGACAGTGACTGGTCGTCGTAGCCACGAACATTATAGCGATTCCAGGTCCGGTCAGGGGGCAACACTAGGGCATTCTAGAGTTTAGGCTCTTGATCAGACCTGGATGGTAGCCCGACTCAGACCAAGAGTAGCAGTAGTCCAGGTCAGAGGGGTGACGTTGACTGAGGTCAGGCCCTGATCTCAGGCCGATGTTGCATTCATTCGCATGTGCGTGAGTCTGTTTTTCGGCGATCCGCTTGTCGCGGAGTGAGTGTGCCAGTGTACCCGGCCGGCGGAGTGAGTGTGCCAGTGTACCCGGCCAGCGGAGTGAGTGTGCCAGTGTACCCGGCCGGCGGAGTGAGTGTGCCAGTGTACCCGGCCGGCGGGTGAGTGTGCCAGTGTACCCGGCCGGCGGGTGAGTGTGCCAGTGTACCCGGCCGGCGGGTGAGTGTGCCAGTGTACCCGACCGGCGGAGTGAGTGTGCCAGTGTACCCGGCCAGCGGAGTGAGTGTGCCAGTGTACCCGGCCGGCGGGTGAGTGTGCCAGTGTACCCGGCCGGCGGAGTGAGTGTGCCAGTGTACCCGGCCGGCGGAGTGAGTGTGCCAGTGTACCCGGCCAGCGGAGTGAGTGTGCCAGTGTACCCGGCCGGCGGAGTGAGTGTGCCAGTGTACCCGGCCGGCGGAGTGAGTGTGCCAGTGTACCCGGCCGGCGGAGTGGGTGTGCCAGTGTACCCGGCCGGCGGAGTGAGTGTGCCAGTGTACCCGGCCGGCGGAGTAAGTGTGCCAGTGTACCCGGCCGGCGGAGTGAGTGTGCCAGTGTGCCCGGCCGGCGGAGTGAGTGTGCCAGTGTACCCGCCGGCGGAGTGAGTGTGCCAGTGTACCCGGCCCAGGTGAGTTGCCAGTGTACCCGGCCGGCGGAGTGAGTGTGCCAGTGTACCCGGCCGGCGGGTGAGTGTGCCAGTGTACCCGGCCAGCGTGAGTGTGCCAGTGTACCCGGCCAGCGGGTGAGTGTGCCAGTGTACCCGGCCAGCGGAGTGAGTGTGCCAGTGTACCCGGCCAGCGGAGTGAGTGTGCCAGTGTACCCGGCCGGCGGAGTGAGTGTGCCAGTGTACCCGGCCAGCGGAGTAAGTGTGCCAGTGTACCGGCCAGCGGGTGAGTGTGCCAGTGTACCCGGCCGGCGGGTGTGCCAGGTACCCGGCCGGCGGGTGAGTGTGCCGGTGTACCCGGCCAGCGGGTGAGTGTGCCAGTGTACCCGACCGGCGGCGTGAGTGTGCCAGTTACGGCCGCGGGTGAGTGTGCCAGTGTACCCGGCCGGCGGATGTGCCAGTGTACCCGGCCGGCGAGTGTGTGCCGGTGACCCGGCCAGCGGGTGAGGTGCCAGTGTACCCGACCGGCGGGTGAGTGTGCCGGTGTACCCGGCCAGCGGAGTGAGTGTGCCAGTTACCCGACCGGCGGCGTGTGCCATACCGTCGGCGGAGTGTGCCAGTGTACCCGGCCAGCGGAGTAAGTGTGCCAGTGTACCCGGCCAGCGGAGTGAGTGTGCCAGTGTACCCGGCCGGCGGAGTGTGCCAGTGTACCCGGCCGGCGGAGTGAGTGTGCCGGTGTACCCGGCCAGCGGAGTGAGTGTGCCAGTGTACCCGGCCGTCGCCAGGGCCGGTGGAGTCTGATCAGTGTGAGAGTATCCGCAGGCCGATCCACCCCCCTGCAGGTGTTGGAGTTTTATCATTGATCACTGATCTGATCTGATCTGATCTGATCTGATCTCGTCTGATCTGATCTCGTCTGATCTGATCTCGTCTGATCTGATGCTATTGATGGCGGTCGGTGTGTCTGCCACCGCGGGCTAAGTAGGTGCAGGTGCGCGTCTTGATGCTGCTCAATACGGTGGGATCGATGGCCAGTCCCAGGAGTAGGCACCCGGTGTGCTGGCGAAGGTCGGCTACTCTGCCTGGCTGTCGCCAGCGGACTGCGGCACTGGCTGTGTCTGATGCTCGTGTGGATTATAAACACTCTGGTATACCCCCTCCATCCCCCATTCACTGATGCATGATTTCAACTTGCTCCGTTCGCTACGCTATATTCGGACCGAAGCCCTGTGCTTGAGGGTGACGGCGGTATATTCGCTGCAGTGTGGTACGCTCGTGACGGTGGCCAGTGGTCGATACCATGGTGTGGTAGGCTCGCGGCTGGCCAGTGGTCGATACCACGGTGTGGTACGCTCGTGACGGTGGCCAGTGGTCGATGCCACGGTGTGGTACGCTCGCGGCTGGCCAGTGGTCGATACCACGGTGTGATACGCTCGTGACTGGCCAGCGGCCGATACCACGGTGTGATACGCTCGTAAAGGTGGCCAGTGGTCGATACCACGGTGTGGTACGCTCGTAAAGGTGGCCAATGGCCGATACCACGGTGTGATACGCTCGTAAAGGTGGCCAGTGGTCGATACCACGGTGTGATACTCTCGTAAAGGTGGCCAGTGGTCGATACCACGATGTGGTACGCTCGTGACGGTGGCCAGTGGTCGATACCACGGTGTGGTACGCTCGCGACGGTGACCAGTGGTCGATACCACGGTGTGGTACGCTCGCGACTGGCCAGCGGCCGATACCACGGTGTGATACGCTCGTAAAGATGGCCAATGGCCGATACCACGGTGTGATACTCTCGTAAAGGTGGCCAGTGGTCGATACCACGGTGTGGTACGCTCGCGACTGGCCAGCGGCCGATACCACGGTGTGGTACGCTCGCGACTGGCCAGCGGCCGATACCACAATGTGGTACGCTCGCGACTGGCCAGTGGTCGATACCACGGTGTGATACGCTCGCGACTGGCCAGCGGCCGATACCACGGTGTGATACGCTCGTAAAGGTGGCCAGTGGCCGATACCACGGTGTGATACTCTCGTAAAGGTGGCCAGTGGTCGATACCACGGTGTGGTACGCTCGCGACTGGCCAGCGGCCGATACCACGGTGTGATACGCTCGCGACGGTGGCCAGTGGCCGATACCACGGTGTGGTACGCTTGTGACGGTGGCCAGTGGTCGATACCACGATGTGGTACGCTCGTGACGGTGACCAGTGGCCGATTCCACGGTGTTGGTATTGTCATCGTTTTTAAGTGTGTTTATGTATTTTATCTGCAGTTCATGCGCCAGTTAGTTTGAACAGTACCTTGTAGGTGGAGACATACCCCTTTGATGCATTACGCCTTTTAGCACTCTCGTATTGGCAGGGACCGTATAGGCTGGCGATGGTTGGTTATGAAGGTGGTGCTATACACTCAGATGTGTGGGCGGTACTCTATACTCTGATGTGTTGGCGGTGCTCTACACTGGGGTGCGTGGACGCTGCTTGACACTGGGATGTGCGGGAGGTGCTCTACACTCGGATGTGTGGGCGGTACTCTACACTGGGGTGTGTTGGCGGCGCTCTACCCTATGGTGTGTGGGAGGTGCTGTGCACTCGGGTACAACACGGTACTGTGTGTGCAGTGCTCTATGCTTTGGCTGTTCTGATGGTATTCCTGGCCGGGTGGTGTGAACTATGCTGTGGCGGTTAGGTGTTATGAACGTGAGTGAGGCAGCTACGTCCCTGTGTAAGCTCTTGCCCCTGCCGACACAGCTGTGATATGGGTGGGTGAGAGCACATCTGTTGGCTGCTGACGCAGCTGTGACGTGGGTGGGGCAGCGGTCCGTCTGGTGGCTGCGGACGCAGCTGTGACGTGGGTGGGGCAGCGGTCCGTCTGGTGGCTGCGGACGCAGCTGTGACGTAGGTGGGGCAGCGGTCCGTCTGGTGGCTGCTGACGCAGCTGTGACGTAGGTGGGGCAGCGGTCCGTCTGGTGGCTGCTGACGCAGCTGTGACGTAGGTGGGGCAGCGGTCCGTCTGGTGGCTGCTGACGCAGCTGTGACGTAGGTGGGGCAGCGGTCCGTCTGGTGGCTGCTGACGCAGCTGTGACGTGGGTGGGGCAGCGGTCCGTCTGGTGGCTGCGGACGCAGCTGTGACGTGGGTGGGGCAGCGGTCCGTCTGGTGGCTGCGGACGCAGCTGTGACGTGGGTGGGGCAGCGGTCCGTCTGGTGGCTGCGGACGCAGCTGTGACGTGGGTGGGGCAGCGGTCCGTCTGGTGGCTGCTGACGCAGCTGTGACGTGGGTGGGGCAGCGGTCCGTCTGGTGGCTGCGGACGCAGCTGTGACGTAGGTGGGGCAGCGGTCCGTCTGGTGGCTGCGGACGCAGCTGTGACGTGGGTGGGGCAGCGGTCCGTCTGGGGGCAGTCTGGTGGCTGCTGACGCAGCTGTGACGTGGGTGGGGCAGCGGTCCGTCTGGTGGCTGCGGACGCAGCTGTGACGTAGGTGGGGCAGCGGTCCGTCTGGTGGCTGCGGACGCAGCTGTGACGTGGGTGGGGCAGCGGTCCGTCTGGTGGCTGCGGACGCCGGCCAGCCGCCTATGACGCTCAGTCAGTCCGTCCCCACGGCCGGTGCCGGTGAGGCGGGCACCATATGTTGCTGTGCCCTGGTGTCATGGGGTGTGTGGGCGGTGCCCTACACTGGGGTGTGTGGGCGGTGCCCTACACTGGGGTGTGTGAGGGGTGCTCTACACTGGGGTGTGTGGGCGGTGCTCTACACTGGGGTGTGTGGGCGGTGCTCTACACTGGGGTGTGTGAGGGGTGCCCTACACTGGGGTGTGTGAGGGGTGCTCTACACTGGGGTGTGTGAGCGGTGCTCTACACTGGGGTGTGTGGGCGGTGCCCTACACTGGGGTGTGTGAGGGGTGCTCTACACTGGGGTGTGTGGGCGGTGCTCTACACTGGGGTGTGTGGGCGGTGCTCTACACTGGGGTGTGTGAGGGGTGCTCTACACTCGGGTGTGTGGGCGGTGCTCTACACTGGGGTGTGTGGGCGGTGCTCTACACTGGGGTGTGTGGGCGGTGCTCTACACTGGGGTGTGTGAGGGGTGCTCTACACTCGGGTGTGTGGGCGGTGCCCTACACTGGGGTGTGTGGGCGGTACTCTACACTGGGGTGTGTGGGCGGTGCCCTACACTGGGGTGTGTGGGCGGTGCTCTACACTGGTGTGTGTGGGCGGTGCTCTACACTGGGATGTGCGGGAGTGCCGACCTCCGCTATCTGCGGCGCCGCTCCGATGTAGCGGCCGTTGTGTGCCAAAGGCTCGAGTGGCTATCGGGCCGGCCTGCTGATGACGCCTGCCGACCACCACCCACAGATTCGAAAATCCAATACCAGATAACTGACGGCAACGTCGGCGCCGCCTTCGACATCGACGCCGACACCGGCATGGTGAAGGTGAAAAATGAACTCGACTTCGAGATGGTTACAAAGGTAAGCAGTTTACTGGCTGCGCACGATGCTAGTGAGATCACTGAGTGATGTGGTGATGTTCTTTTTTCAAAAAGTTCCATACTACTTGTATGCAAGCGTTTGTCGTCCGGCTGCTAATGTCACAAGTACTGGATGAGATATTTAATTCACTCCGTTGCTGTTTCTTTATAATTCTTACTCTTCGTTTATTGAAAAGGCAGCTGAAAGCGTCGGTACGTGCGTCCAGGAAACTGGTGTGGATCTGGCTTTACAGGATGAAAATGAAGAAATAGGTTGGCCAAACAGTTAGGACACAGCCACTTGAAAGTCGCAGTTTGAGCACTGCAATCAGTTGGCGCCGGCTTGATAGACTGCAGCAAGATCAGGGGTATACGGAGGTCAAGGAATTGTAATGGGAAATCGAGGAACAGGTGGAAATGTTTGGCAATGTAGGCGATAGTATGAAGCAAAAGCATCAATGCATGGCTGTGAGCTTGCTCTGACTCATTCGTGCTTCTTCTTCGTATTTTGCTGACTGGAGAACTTCATATCGTTTTCAATCGAACTTGATCACCTTGTTCATGTCTTCGTTTGTTTATTGGGTGGTTCACGACGCACTTTATGCACATTCACGGCTAATGGCGCCGCCCACGCTGTTTCGCCGGTGGGCCGCAGGATTGGGAAATGTCCCGAGCGGCGCTAGCGTCGAACCCGGGACCTTCGTACCCAGAGCCCAACACCTTAACCACTCGGTCATCCCCGCCCATTGTTCATGTCTTCATTTCGGATAGTTCGCGTGCTGAAAATTATCATTTGTGGCGTCGTCGTTTTCAGGTCATTGGCAATACAAATCACGAGGTGGCGAAACGTGTGTACCTTGCTTTGGTCTTCTTTTTTATCTTCTCGTTATCACCAAAATACACCTGAATTAGATATCCACTTGCCACGTCATCCTCCAGGCAGCAGTGATATAGCTCAACTTTTTTATTACCTAGCACGTGCATTGAACAAAAAAACTTTCACCTACCTTAATCAGTGTTTACCTTACCTTTCCCTTGTTAATTCCCTTTAGCTGTCGTGCTCTACCAATTTAAGTTACCTTTCCTAAGGGAGAAATGCACGTCTTACTCACACCGAAGGCCTCACGCGGTTGGCTCATCTACTAGACACTTCTTCCACTTGCTATATATCGGTGAATATGCATGCAGTCCTGTCCGTTAGTCTTACACCTGCTCCTGTATCGGGTGGGAACCATTTGTGACGCGGATTGTCAGTCTTACACCTGCTCCTGTATCGGGTGGGAACCATTTGTGACGCGGATTGTCAGTCTTACACCTGCTCCTGCATCAGGTGGGAACCATTTGTGGCACGGATTGTCAGTCTTACACCTGCTCCTGTATCGGGTGGGAACCATTTGTGACACGGATTGTCAGTCTTACACCTGCTCCTGTATCGGGTGGGAACCATTTGTCATACGGATTGTATTGGCTGTGCCATTTTTAAAGCTCCAGATCTATATTTGATCTCCGTGAGGTCATATAATCAAGCTATCGCGGAAATGTTCTCGTAGTGTCTTGTGGATGAAGTCACATACTAGGTTCCTGTCGCATGTTCCAATGGCGCATTTGCAGAATACTGCAGATAATATTTGCAGGATAGGACATGCAAGTATGTCGGATATATTGAATAGCAGAATTAATGGCTTGAGCAATTCGCAGTAGGCTGTTTGTCGAGCCGTGATGCCCGAATAGTACTGGTTGTCGTGTTTGTGGTACCGTCTGGCGCGATGACACGTGTTAGTGGAGTGCATTTAACCGACGCATGCGTGTGATTGTGTTCCTATACATTGTCGCCAGTTGTGTG
The DNA here is from genome assembly GCA_034440575.1 of Imbricaverruca yamaguchii. NCBI lineage: Eukaryota > Metazoa > Arthropoda > Thecostraca > Neoverrucidae > Imbricaverruca > Imbricaverruca yamaguchii. The sequence goes on from JAOTOL010001568.1 coordinate 621,025, forward strand.
GGAGGTATTGCTTAAATACATGCAAGAGCACAGCACAGCAACGATTATGACAGTACTTTTTGATTTCTGATAAAGTAGCCCATGCAAAGAAAAAACATGTGAAGTGTGTTAAGCTGCAAACAGCGTTACCGGCCGGCCACGCTCCGTGGCGCGTGCCAGCGTGCCGTGGGAGGCTGGTGACGATGTTGTCTCGGCGTGCCAGCCTGCCGTGGGAGGCTGGTGACGATGCTGCCTCGGCGTACCAGCCTGCCGTACAAGGCTGGTGACGATGTTGCCTCAGCGTGCCAGTCCACTGTAGAGGGCTGGTGACGATGTTGTCTCAGCGTTCCAGTCTACTGTAGAGGGCTGGTGACGATGCTGTCTCAGCGTGCCAGTCCACTGTAGAGGGCTGGTGACGATGTTGTCTCAGCGTGCCAGTCTACTGTAGAGGGCTGGTGACGATGCTGTCTCAGCGTGCCAGTCTACAGTGGAGGGCTGGTGACGATGCTGTCTCAGCGTGCCAGTCTACTGTGGAGGGCTGGTGACGATGCTGCCTCGGCGTGCCAGTCTACTGTGGAGGGCTGGTGACGATGATGTCTCAGCGTGCCAGTCCACTGTAGAGGGCTGGTGACGATGCTGCCTCGGCGTGCCAGTCTACTGTGGAGGGCTGGTGACGATGTTGTCTCAGCGTGCCAGTCTACTGTGGAGGGCTGGTGACGATGCTGTCTCAGCGTGCCAGTCTACAGTGGAGGGCTGGTGACGATGCTGTCTCAGCGTGCCAGTCCACTGTAGAGGGCTGGTGACGATGCTGCCTCGGCGTGCCAGTCTACTGTGGAGGGCTGGTGACGATGATGTCTCAGCGTGCCAGTCTACTGTGGAGGGCTGGTGACGATGCTGTCTCAGCGTGCCAGTCTACTGTGGAGGGCTGGTGACGATGCTGTCTCAGCGTGCCAGTCTACTGTGGGGGGCTGGTGACGATGCTGTCTCAGCGTGCCAGTCTACTGTGGAGGGCTGGTGACGATGATGTCTCAGCGTGCCAGTCTACTGTGGAGGGCTGGTGACGATGCTGTCTCAGCGTGCCAGCCTGCTGTGGGAGGCTGGTGGCGATGCTGCCTCAGCGTGCCAGCCTGCTGTGGGAGGCTGGTGACGATGCTGCCTCAGCGTGCCAGTCTGCTGTGGAGGGATGGTGACGATGCTGCCTTGGCACACAACCAGCAGAATGTCGAACATGCATGTACGGCTATGGCATCGTGTGCAGGAGTAATTGGCAGCACGGTTAAAACGAGTAGCAGGCGGCACAAGTGTGCGGGCAGTGCGCGAGGCTTGCTGCCATATCCGGTAGCCCAGCTCGGCCGGTACTTTCCCGGTGTCCACAGCCGGACATGCAATCTCGTGCTGGTGGCCGGTGCTTGCGCAGAGCGGTCGCCGCAGGGCCTGATCTGTGGCCGCGATATCTCCCCACCCCGGCATAAGGTTGTATTTGTTCCTGTATCTCTGGGTGGGTAGATGCAAAATGGTGTGTAGCTCAATACGGACCGCACATTTTTACTCGAACCTGTGACATCAGAATTTTACTTTGCGCTTTCCAGCGAATATTTAGCAATTTATCGCATCGGAGTTCGTTGTCAAGCAGCAACACCCATCCTCAAAATGTGAAAAATGAGTATACTATTCTGGAGAAGATAATGTTCCGGATATGATAATGTTCTGGAAAGAACACTTGTCTAGAGAACATAATGTTCTGGAGAGGATAATCTTCTGGAGAGGATATTCTTGTGGAGGGATAATGCTGCTTATGATGGATACGACAAATCTCGTAGGAGCCTATTCGTCCAACTCTGCTCCGGGGTTTCCATTGTGCAGCACCGGCGTGCGCATCGTACACGGACCCAATGGACACGGACCCAATGGACATGGACGCAGTGGACACGGACCCAATGGACATGGATGCAGTGGACACGGACCCAATGGACACGGTACAAATGGGCATGGATCCAATGGACATGGACCCAATGGACACGGTGCAAATGGACATTGACCAAATGGACACGGCCCAAATGGACACGGTACAAATGGACATGGACCCAATGGACAAGGACCCAATGGACACGGACCAAATGCGAACACCTATACAGGTGATTCGTTGTACAGCCCGTCCCATAGTGGACACGTGGGCGGTGAATGAATGCACCTAACGAGCAATTAGCTAACGAATTTAACTAGCTCCGCTTCTGTTTCGTTGCTTGTCTAATGTTTTATGGGGAGGCGAATGGACTTGCGGTGGCCATTTCGTATCACCCAATCGCCTCCGGTTGTCCAGGTCATAAATTACTGTGCAGCGTTATACGACAGCGTAACTCGCATTTTTTCCCGGGGCCTACGGCTAGTTGCGGTACTTGGGTCCAAACTATCCCCTGGGCTCCTGGAAGGCCCGGTTTCAGTCCAGGCGCATCATATTCGACAACACCAGCCTAAAATGAGCCAGCCAAGAGTGTGACTACCTTCCAAAAGGCGTATTTCTTAACAAATGGTCGTACTAAGAGGCGTTTGCCGCTTGGGCATTCGAACATCTAATACATCATATAAATGTATTCTAACACAGACGCAACAGCACAAATTCGCGCATGCATGTATGCATACTCGCATGCGTGCATATTTGCATGCATACACACACACACACACATTATATATATATATATATATATATATACACAGTTTTACATTCCTACGTTTCATGACCTTCACTGTCGGCTGTCTGTTCCGTGACTTCTTGCTGCGTCCTTGACTATGCTCCATGACCCCTGGCCCCTGACCGCGCTACTGGTCCTGGTCTCTGATCGTACACTGGACGCCTGACTGGATGGCGACTTTGCTGTTGGCGGTTGACCGAGCCGGTGACCTGTGACCGTTGTCCGTGTCGGCCGGCAGTACACGCTCTCCGTGACAGCGTCAGACGGCAAGTATGAAGTAACCCACCCGGTGGACGTGGAGATCACAAACTACAACGACGTGCCGCCCGTGTTTGACGCGACCGGCTACCAGCTGAGGCTGGTGGAGGGCACCCTCATGCCAGAGCCCATCATCAATGTGAGTGAAAACGTGTTTGAGCAGGTTTTCAGCCATGCTTCTGTTGCGGGTTTCTGGAGGGTCATTACGATGCTAGCTAGTGAATTTCCAGCAATTTGATCTGATGGCATTATGGCAAGTCAAACCTTCCCATAGGCATTCCGCAATTGAGGCTTGCCGTTAAAACACCACATATGAGTGCAGATGTAGAACTAACCTGCTTTGGGTAGACGTCAATACCTGCTCTAAGATACGAAGCAAATTATTTGACTTTTTGTTTTGGTTTGCCCTCACGTTTATGTGTTTTCCATAGCTGCATCTGGAGTACTCCCTGGCACAAATCGATTTGCGTTTCGTCGTCATTGCGTCGTCAGGTTTGTGTTAGCGTTTGCATTGTTTGAGCTCAACCGTTGGCTATGAATTTGAGTTTTGAAAAATAAATTATCTCAGATGGTGCTTCTCCACCTTTTAGGGGATTCATCGCACGCGGTGTCAGGTACTTTATGTGGTTCATCTCACTTTTAGGGGTGTTTGGATATCACCTGCTAGCATCAAAAGTCACTGCTGCTCACTGCGCCCTTTGAACCTAAGTCAACGAAAATGTATATAGATTAGGGTCGACATTCCAACCTGCCTTGAATCGATGTTGCGTTAAAGCCAATGGAAATTTATATGGCTAAAGAGTGCGCCAGCCACGCGCTTTATCCCCTTCTATATCGTATCCCCAATCCTTTGAATTCTCATCTTCGACAGTGAATCAAACTTGCTTCTGTCAAAATTACTCTAAGTAGCTACTCTTTTCGCTGCATATTGTGTTTTATTCATCATAATCTCATGGCATTTCTACGTGTTAGGCACTGTTTATCACAATTATGAGAACTTTCTGGGTGCATTTCTGAACTGTTTGAACTTTGGGATACAGTTCCAATTTATGTCTACTTATGGATACAGTTCCGATTTGTATCAGCTTATGGATATAGTCCGGATTTATGTCAGCTTATGGATGCATTTCCGAGTTACAAACGTATGGACACAGTCCCGATTTGTATCACCTCATGGATGCATTTCCCGAGACGATGCATCCGTACATACATTTCGTATGCGTGTGCATGTAAATGGAACCCCTTAATTGCACATGTATTATTTACTTCACTAAAACTAACCTCAATCATGAATCGGTGCGGAAAATACCCAAGCGTGTGAGGCATGTGAATGGCTGAGCATGTGAAACATGTGAATGGCCAAACATGTGAAAAAATGCATCAACAGATGCTTCATGTGGTTCGGATCATATATGATGCCTGAAGCTTGTACAAATTAGCCTCTATCGCCTCGATGACTCGATGTGTATTTCCAAGTCTTACCCGCTGTGATGTCCCAACAAAAATATACTATTGCTTCAACATACTACGTAAGCCGCTAAGCACATGCTTCCTTGTGAACACAACGCGTCTAAAGGTATGTATCAGCTCCGAGCATACATGTATATATTATCAACTGAATGACTGACCCTGGAACCCGCTAATATTTATCTACCACGGTCACAGGACATGACTTAGCTGAAGCCTGCCTGGATGAATCCGGGCTCTTATTTTAGAACCGAGTTCAAGTCCATTGAGTTGGCGATGGACAACCGCAGTACATACAGTGAATCTGAATAGTGTTCAGCTTCACAAAAACGCACATTGACCTTCCTTGCTCCCATCGCAACTCAATAAAACTTCCCTGCTCCCACCGCAACTCAATGAAGCTTCCCTGCTCCCACCGCAACTCAGTATAGCTTCTCCGCTCCTACCGCGACCTAATAAAGCTTCCCTGCTCCCACAGCAACGCAAGGCTTTCCTGCAGTCAATGCTCTCACTGGGACCACCCTTCCCTCCAACATCGTGCACCCTGACCCACCTTTCAGTCAGTGTCGTGTCCTGGTCGTGTGATGATTTGTTGCCGGTTTGCCGGACCGTGATCCAGCTTTGACATGCGCCGTGCCTCCGCCTAGGTCACGGCCGTGGACCCGGACCCGGACGGCGAGTCGTCGGTGGTTTACAAACTCTCCGGACCCGGCGTGTTTCCTGAAAATCCCGAGAACGACATCTTCACCATCAACAAAGACGGCGGTGTGGTGGTACTCAAGGCAGGTGACCCAACTTGTTACAGCTGGCTCTGGGTAACTGCAGCTGGCTTCGGCAACGATGGACTGTGAGGGTGTCACGAGATAATGGCAGCTAATGGTGATAGTAATGGGCGGAATAGCCGTCCTTGCGTGGGCGTTAAACATAGGCCCATAGTACCATTTGTTCGATGTCCTGGTGATTTAATACATAATATCGCAGAAGAGTTCATCAGAAATGGTGACACGTTTAGCTGCCATCAGGAATCTAGCTGGCGTTAATTGTTCCAGTTTTACAGTTGGGGTCTTCTTTGGTCGGCGTAAACGATCCTCAGAAATGCGTTGGTAAGCGCGCAGAGCATCTTGGCTATACATTGATGCATTTATATTTACCTGAAATTCGTCAATAAATCAGCGAAAAGCACCCCACATGCCATGCTCTGATTGGCAGCCCCCACGGTACACTCGTCCGTATGCCCGTTGCCTTTCCACCATGCAGTGTAAACACTAACAGCGCGGAAACGCTTGAGCGTGGTCATGATTATCGGAGGGGCAATGGGGTGGCATTGTTGCTGCTCACCACTTGCATCATGGGTTCGCCGTGATCGATGTCAGGTGTGGTGGTGGTTATCGGTTATCGGTTTTGCAACGCGTCGATTGCTTTGGGTCATTATAGCGATGCAGACCTTTCACGCCTATTGGTCGCGGGAGAAGAGTGGCGATTAGTGGGACTCGTACCCACAACCTTTCGGTCGGGAGATGAACACCTGTTGAAAACCCCCTGCACCCCTGTTCGAATGTGTTCCCTATATCGCACCATTCTTGAGCTGAATTAGCTCAGGAGTCCGGGGGTAGCAGCACAGCGACGAAGACGCTTGCACCGTTTGGATAGCTGACGGATTTGACAGCCTGGTGGTCGGACAGCTCCGGCACCTGGTGCTGGGATTTGACAGCCTGGTGGTCGGACAGCTCCGGCACCTGGTGCTGGGATTTGACAGACTGGTGGTCGGACAGCTCCGGCACCTAGTGCTGGGATTTGACAGACTGGTGGTCGGACAGCTCCGGCACCTGGTGCTGGGATTTGACAGACTGGTGGTCGGACAGCTCCCGCACCTAGTGCTGGGATTTGACAGACTGGTGGTCGGACAGCTCCGGCACCTGGTGCTGGGATTTGACAGCCTGGTGGTCGGACAGCTCCGGCACCTGGTGCTGGGATTTGACAGCCTGGTGGTCGGACAGCTCCGGCACCTGGTGCTGGGATTTGACAGACTGGTGGTCGGACAGCTCCCGCACCTAGTGCTGGGATTTGACAGACTGGTGGTCGGACAGCTCCGGCACCTGGTGCTGGGATTTGACAGCCTGGTGGTCGGACAGCTCCGGCACCTGGTGCTGGGATTTGACAGCCTGGTGGTCGGACAGCTCCGGCACCTAGTGCTGGGATTTGACAGACTGGTGGTCGGACAGCTCCGGCACCTGGTGCTGGGATTTGACAGACTGGTGGTCGGACAGCTCCGGCACCTGGTGCTGGGATTTGACAGCCTGGTGGTCGGACAGCTCCGGCACCTGGTGCTGGGATTTGACAGCCTGGTGGTCGGACAGCTCCCGCACCTAGTGCTGGCATGGAAGAACCGTGCAGTGTCGCGTTTCCGCGGTTGCGTTCGTTGTGCTGCTATAAGGCCGCATGGTCCCGTGTAGCAGGTGTTGCGGCTGATTCGTTACTCAGTTTGTCCAGTGTGCTGCGTTTCTTGCTTCGGCTGTTGCGCGGTTGTGCCACGAACTATTACGCTCCTTCCTCATGTGCGTTCTCTATTTGTCATAGAGTGCGGCGTAGCCTAAGCCAGTATTGTGAGGCATGTTTCGCTCTAACGGTACTGTGGCGTGTTAGTAGCGGTACTGCGACGTGTCTGTAGCGGTACTGTAGCTGGTCTAGCGGCATTGTGATGTGTCTGCATCGGTACCTTGGCGGGTCTAGCGGTACTGTGGCGTGTCTGTAGCGGTACCGTGGCGGGTCTAGCGGTACTGTGGCGTGTCTGTAGCGGTACTGTAGCTGGTCTAGCGGTACTGTGATGTGTCTGCATCGGTACCGTGGCGGGTCTAGCGGTACTGTGGCGTGTTCGTAGCGGTACCGTGGCGGGTCTAGCGGTACTGTGGCGTGTCTGTAACGGTACTGTAGCTGGTCTAGCGGTACTGTAACGTGTATGTAGTGGTACTGTGTCATTCATGTGACTTGTATGTAGCGGTGCTGTGATGTATATGTAATGGTACTGCTGCGTTTATCTGACTTATATGTAGCAACACTGCGATGGATATATAATGACAATGTAGCGTGCATGTTACTTATATATAACAACACTGCGATGGATATATAATGGCAATGTGGCGTGCATGTGACTTATATATAGCAACACTGCTGTGGATATATAATGGCGATGTGGCGTGCATGTGACTTATATGTAGCAACACTGCGATGGATATATAATGACAATATGGCGTGCATGTTACTTCTATGTAGCGGTACTGTGGCGTTTATGTAACTTATATATATAGCAGCATTGTGCTGAATAATTAGTGGTGGTGTGACGTCTATGTGACTTGCATGTTACTGAACTGTGCTGTTACGCTACCGTGTCTATTATGGCGCTGCTTCAGTACTGCGCCAATGGAGATGCGATGCCATTCCCCACTGTGGTGACACTGTGACAGAGTTCTGACGGTGTGTTACAGGCACTGGACCGAGACGAGGGTACCGGCGGTCGCGTCGTATGGGAGCTCTCCGTGGAGGCATGGGACGACGGTGGTAAAGGCCAGGGCTCGTCGGTGCCCTTCACTCTCACTCTGACCGATATCAACGACAACGCGCCCTTCCTGATTCAGGTAATGTTTCGTCCTCACCCAGACGCCATAGTAGTGGCAGTGTGGCCTTCCTGATTCAGGCGGCATGATAGCTTCGTTGTTATCCGGACAACATGGTGGCAGTATGTCCATCTTGATCCAATAAACGCGATAATCAACTTCTGATCTAGGTAACATGAAACCGTTCTTTTCTTGATGAAAGCATGGTACTACTTTCTTAATCCAATCAACATGGTACTTTCATTCAATGCAAGTAGCATGTGCCAAACTTTAGGCTCATGTATCATGATGGAATCCTGCCGATTCAGACAGCATGAATTGCCTTCTGATTCTGCGAGATAGCAGCCAGTTGCTCATTCAGATAACCACTTACTAGTGCTAGTGCACAGCGGCGACATACGCTTCCCTGTTCGGGTAGCGTGGCAATCTCTTTAGGATCCAGGACAAAACACAGCAGCGATAAATGACCTGATCTCCGTGTCGGGGGCGTAGACCCGAAGGGTGCACTGCCATTAACATGCCGGTGAGTCTGCGTTCGCGCTGGTGAGTATTTGTTGTGAGTACTTGCAATTGATCTCGCCATGAGCATCTCAGTTACTTCGCTTGCTGTGTAAATTGGCACTTACGATGCGTTATACACGATCGCTTTCAATGTTGTCTACCGTGGCTTCCGTCGGGGGAAACACGTGCACTATTTCCTTGAATGGGTGTGCGCTCCATTGATGCATTTGCCTATGCGCTCTGGCAAGTCGTCGCGGAAAAAGTGCCGATTTACCGATGGACACTTGGCATTGTATCGTTGCAATTAATTGCGGTCCCAGCCAACCGTCTGGGACCCAGTCAACCATGTGGGGCCCAGCCGACCGTTGGGACCCAGTCGACCGTTGGGACCCAGTCGATCGTCTGGGACTCAGTCGACCGTCTGGGACCCAGTCGACCGTCTGGGACCCAGTCGACCGTTGGGACCCAGTCGACCATGTGGTGCCCAGTCGACCGTTGGGACCCAGTCGACCGTCTGGGACCCAGTCGACCGTTGGGACCCAGTCAACCATGTGGGGCCCAGCCGACCGTTGGGACCCAGTCGACCGTTGGGACCCAGTCGATCGTCTGGGACTCAGTCGACCGTCTGGGACCCAGCCGACCGTTGGGACCCTGTCTACCGTTGGGGCCCTGCTGACCGTCTGGGACGCGAAATGTCTTGAGGAAGGGCCACTCACCGGATTTGAGCCATTGCGGTCGTACCGGATTCCTCTAAAAAAATGCTTGATATGGAACGATGTGGGAGAAAAAGATACTAACCTAATCTTATTTCAGCAGGATGTCTGGAGTTTTAAATAGTCGCGTCATGCTTAATTCCCGATACCATTGGGTCGACTTTTGGGCTTCGCCCTTTTGACTCCATCGACATCAGTGCCTGCCTAAAGCGTACTTTTGTGGAATGGATATCCTGATTGGTTTGTTTTGCCTTCATTAGAATATAATTATTTTTAACATCTTTCCTACATGTATGTGCACGTGTCGTGTAGTTTATGCGTATGTTTTGCGCCGAGTAGTTTATGCACGAGTTTAGCCGAGGGCTGGCTGGCACAAACATATATCACGCTGTTTCGGCGACGTCTGCAGGACTCTGACTCGCCGCCGGTTATCATGGAGAACAAGCCGCCAGAGGGAGTGGTCCTATCGGTTGAAGCGGACGACGCGGACGACCACGAGCGAAACGGGCCGCCCTACACGTTTCGGCTCGACCCCAACGCCTCCGACGACATCCGCAGCAAGTTCAACGTCACCACCGTCGGTGAGCCTTCACACCCACACTGCCACCGCCAGGTGACCGACACCCTGTGGTGACGCCGCTGGTTACACGGCTCACACCCACACTGCCACCGCCAGGAGACCGACACCCTGTGGTGACGCCGCTGGTTACACGGCTCACACCCACACTGCCACCGCCAGGAGACCGACACCCTGTGGTGACGCCGCTGGTTACACGGCTCACACCCACACTGCCACCGCCAGGAGACCGACACCCTGTGGTGACGCCGCTGGTTACACGGCTCACACCCACACTGCCACCGCCAGGAGACCGACACCCTGTGGTGACGCCGCTGGTTACACGGCTCACACCCACACTGCCACCGCCAGGAGACCGACACCCTGTGGTGACGCCGCTGGTTACACGGCTCACACCCACACTGCCACCGCCAGGTGACCGACACCCTGTGGTGACGCCGCTGGTTACACGGCTCACACCCACACTGCCACCGCCAGGAGACCGACACCCTGTGGTGACGCCGCTAGTTACACGGCTCACCCACACTGCCACCGCCAGGAGACCGACACCCTGTGGTGACGCCGCTGGTTACACGGCTCACACCCACACTGCCACCGCCAGGAGACCGACACCCTGTGGTGACGCCGCTGGTTACACGGCTCACACCCACACTGCCACCGCCAGGAGACCGACACCCTGTGGTGACGCCGCTAGTTACACGGCTCACACCCACACTACCACCGCCAGGAGACCGACACCCTGTGGTGACGCCGCTGGTTACACGGCTCACACCCACACTGCCACCGCCAGGAGACCGACACCCTGTGGTGACGCCGCTGGTTACACGGCTCACACCCACACTGCCACCGCCAGGAGACCGACACCCTGTGGTGACGCCGCTGGTTACACGGCTCACACCCACACTGCCACCGCCAGGTGACCGACACCCTGTGGTGACGCCGCTGGTTACACGGCTCACACCCACACTGCCACCGCCAGGAGACCGACACCCTGTGGTGACGCCGCTAGTTACACGGCTCACCCCCACACTGCCACCGCCAGGAGACCGACACCCTGTGGTGACGCCGCTGGTTACACGGCTCACCGACGGTGACCAGGTGCCTAGGTTTGATGTGCATCAGAAAAGCAAACCAGTCCTGAGAACCGGTGACCGTGGATAAAATAGACTGGCGAGTCGGCTTTTGGCGGCGATGGTTCCCCATGCCCCATCGCCCACCATGTTCCATTCATTTCTTGAGCTATTGGGCATGTTAATGTTCAGGGAGTTGATGCATCATCAAACTACGTTGCCTTGGTCGTTAATTTCCCCGGCCTTCCGTGTTGGGAGGCGGTATCGATCGACCACTACGGCCACCAACAATCATCGAAGTAATGTTGTCACTTAACTCGCGCTTAGTGGCTCAGGGCTTAATGGCTCAGGGCCCGGCGGTGCACAGGTGGCTCGGTCGGTGACTTGTGCTGACCCTGTCGTCAGTGCAAGGGAAGGTGCGCCGTGCCGAGATCCGACCGCTGGTCCCCTTCGACCGGGAGGAGCAGAAGCACTACAGTGTGCCGGTGCTGGTGAGCGACAGCCGGCACGCCTCGCCCGCGCCTCTGACCGGCACCAGCCTCTATACGGTCACCATCGGAGACGAGAACGACAACGACATGAAGGAGGGCACCAGCAACATCGAGATCTTCAACTTTGAGGTGGGCTAGCGGTGCTGGTGCCGATGCCTGGTGCCCTTACCGGCCGCTCGTGATGCTGGAGGTGGCTCTGACGGTGGTGTAGAAGGTAGCTGTGTTGGTAATGGGTGGCTGTTGAAGCCGACTGTACCCACTCGGGTCAGCTGAAGGCTGTGGAATCGGGGACGAGTAGTCTAGGGGTAAGTTGCTCGTCTCACAATCGAAAGGTTGTGGGTTTGAGTCCCACCTGTCGCTACTCTTCGACCACAACCAATCGACGTGAGAGATTGGCGACGCTACATGACAACGGTCGATATGTCGTAAAACCAATAACCAACCAACCAACCTGAAGGCTGTGGAGTCGTGTATGTGCTGTGTCGTGACATCGAGTGACCTCGGCCAGTGTCAGCTGGTGTATTTTGAAGCGTATGTGCTGTGTCGTGACATCGAGTGACCTCGGCCAGTGTCAGCTGGTGTATTTTGAAGCGTGCATGTGCTGTGTCGTGACATGGAGTGACCTCGGTCAGTGTCAGCTGAAGGATGTGGAGGCGTGTATGTGTTGTATCGTTATGTCGAGTGACCTCGGCCAGTGTCAGCTGAAGGCTGTGGAGGCTTGTATGTGTTGTGTCGTGACGTTGAGTGTCACCTCGGCCAGTGTCAGCTGAAGGCTGTGGAAGCGTGTATGTGTTGTGTCGTTATGTCGAGTGACCTCGGTCAGTGTCAGCTGAAGGCTGTGGAGTCGTGTATGTGTTGTGTCGTTATGTCGAGTGACCTCGGTCAGTGTCAGCTGAAGGCTGTGGAGTCGTGTATGTGTTGTGTCGTTATGTCGAGTGACCTCGGTCAGTGTCAGCTGAAGGCTGTAGAGTCGTGTATGTGTTGTGTCGTGACGTTGAGTGACCTCGGCCAGTGTCAGCTGAAGGCTGTGGAGTCGTGTATGTGTTGTGTCGTGACGTTGAGTGACCTCGGCCAGTGTCAGCTGAAGGCTGTGGAGTCGTGTATGTGCTATGTCGTGATGTCGGTGACACCTCGGTCAGGGTGGGGCGGGGATGGCCAAGTGAATAAGGTGTCGGGCTCTGGGTACCAAAGGTCCTGGGTTCGACCCTAGCGCCGCTCGGAGTATTTCCCAATCCCGCGCCCACCGGCGAAGCAGTGTGGGCGGCGCTATTAGCCGTGAATGTGCAGAAAGTGCGTCGTGAACCACCCAATAAACAAACGGCAAACAACCTCGGTCAGGTCCGCTAAAGGCTGTGGAGGCGTGTATGTGCTGTGTCGTGACGTCGGTGACACATCGGCCAGGCTGAAGCGGTGACTCCAGGGATGTGTCTGCCGTTTCGTAGCCTCGTATGACATCGGAACAGTGTCCTTTGTAGGTTCTGAACGTGCCTGTGCCATGGAGTGGCCTGACAGAACCTCGGACAAGATCGGTCCCGCAGTGTGTGTCGCGTGGTGACTTCGAGTGACCTCGGGCAGGGTCAGCAGAGAGCCGCTAAGCCACAGCAGGTCACGTCTGACGTGTGGCTAACCGCCGACTACGTGCGCAAAAACGTCTACGTTCCGCGCCGGGAAGTGGGTATACCGCGTCCGGCCGGTCGAGTGGCCGCGCATGCGCCGTTTGCACCCTGGCACAGCTGGCCGGACAGGCAGGCCAGGTGCCTGTCCGGCGCCTGTTCGGGCACGCCCCGTCTCACGCCGGCATGCGGCCCACCTGGCCCGATGCATCTGCTGTTCCCGAACGAAGCCGGCCCGGAATGCGCGGCTGTTGGCGGATGTGCTAGCCGTGCGCTGCACCTGTCGTGCTTGCCCACTTTGTTTTGAGGCGCGGCGTCTGGCCGATCTTCCGGCGTCCTCCGCCTGATGCCACAGGCGCTTGACGCTGCTGCACCAGCTCTGGCGCATGCTGAGGGGTCTGGCCTGTGGCTAGCCCGTCCACCAACGGGCACTGCACTGTGAGGCCGACTGTGCCCAGGTCCCTGCAGCGGCCAACCGCCATGCCATGGTCGGCACTCGGATCCGATTGTTGCACACGTTGGTGCACATCCAGACATTTCACCGTCTCGTGCTTCAATGCGAAACGATTTCGTGCCTGTTTGTTCTGATTACACTACACCACAAATCGCTGCATCTCTAGTTGCACAAAATTGATTTGAAAGCATGCCTACATGCTAACTTCCTGCATATTTTGATTAATATTCCATGCTCTTACATCTCTAAATCGTCTCGCATACCACGATGAAATTGTAGAAATTCCCACCTATTACAAATGTTACCGTGGTGGTTATTTTTAGGGAATCGAATGGAGATGGTTGAGAGGGGTTGCACGCTGCCAGATGCATAGAGGCTGGTGCAGACCTACCGCCCACCAATTCCAGATATTGTAGGAGCACAGTCCCTGACATGTCGCCCCGGGGAGGCGCGGCGCCCACAGGTCTAGCACATGCTCGCGACTCAGCCGATTTATTCGTCCCCAGGGCACCATCAACTCAAATGGCGTCAAGCGCACACTGCCCGACCCTGTGGCTCGTTGACGGCAGGTCTGCGAGTCGCCACCTGTGACCTTGTGGCTCGTTGACGGCAGGTCTGCGAGTCGCCACCTGTTACCTTGTGGCCGGCAGACGGCAGGCCTGCGAGTCACCACCTGTTACTTTGTGGCCGGCAGACGGCAGGTCTGCGGGTCACCGCGTGTTACTTTGGTACCGTGACTGTGGATTTGACCGCAGGGTAAGATGCCGGACACGGTGGTGGGCCGAGTGTACGTGGAGGATCCGGACGACTGGGATCTGCCCGACAAGACATTTTCCTGGCTGGACGGCCAAGAGTACCGACATTTCGAACTGGACCCGGACACCGGAAATATCACCATGAAGTTCGGCACACCAAACGGCACCTACCCGCTCACCTTCCAGGTTGGTGCTGTGTACTGCTTAGAGCGGACATTTATTTTCTCTTTAATTAAGTGGTGATCACGAAATTCAACTGCACGTTTTCTGGTGCCAGATGGTGGCCAGTCTCCTTGGTGGTTGCTAGAAACGGCTTTGCTTCCCGTTCAAAGCAACTTGAATCTATGGTCAAATTATGGTGAAAAAAAATCCTTTAATTTCTAACGTTTTGGCACTTGATATTTGGTGTTTTTTGTTTGTTTTTTTTCAACTCTGGCGAAAAGCGCTGGTCGAGGTGCTTACCGAAACGATGGTAATTCAGCAGAATTTTGCCCACGCGTTATTGTGTGCCATTGTCCTTCAAATCCCAATAGCTAACTCCGCGATCCCCACTATTTTTTTCGGTAAAAATTATTCAGGTAGCATCGGGACGTGGATGGCCGAGTAGTTAAGGTGTCGGGCTACCAAAGGTCCCGAGTTCGACACTAGCGCCGCTCAGGACATTTCCCAATCCCGCGGCCCACCGGCGAAACAGTGTGGACGGCGCCATTAGCCGTGAATGTGCATAAAGTGCGTCGTGAACCACCCAATAAACGAGCAACAATAGTCACGTAGCGTCTCCTATATTTTTTTTAAACGTCGGAATTACGATAATTCATGCTATACAGGCCGGCATGTCTTTCAACTATCATTCCTGGTGCTGCTATCTTTCAACAGACATTCCTCGGATTATGCATGAACGCTAGCACATTAATAGTAGCTTCGTCGGGGTTGAGTAGGACAGCACATTACGAGCGGCTTCGTCAGGGGTTAGAAGGACAATACATTAACCCCCGCCGTCCCGGGGATTGACATGCGCCCCTCCCCCTTAGGTTTTCCGCGCATAGTGAAAGAACGGCGCGACATCGCCCCGAAATTTGGCATACCCTTTCCCACATCAATTTGGCATGTGTCAAAATTGTGAGGTCATGTCATCTAGGGTCAACGAGTTAGTAAATGTCAAGTGAGGTCACTTCAAGAAAAGTTCAACCGGTCGTCACGCTTTACGGAAGAGATAAAAATATTTTAATGAAACCTCCAGTGTTTGCTTATCTTTGGGGACGAAACAAAACGCACCGGAGGGATTATATCTTTTTTTCCGTTTTTTTTTTAATTACTCGTTGGTTTTTCATATTTTCCCATTAAAGCTAAACTCCACGACCCTGGCTAAGGTAAGCATGTTTTATGAGTGCAAATTGACTTCGAATAATATTTATTTGGTCCGCTCTACCCACTATGGTAACAATCTTTTTGTCATGATTGAGAACTCAATATTTTTATTCAACAAATAAATAAATTTATAGGTGTCAAAGTTTTGGTGCCGTCGATTTAGTGCCGTGGTCGATTTCGCCGTCCTTTTCGGATTCCCATTTTTTCTTCTCAAATCTGCAAAATGAACTCCCCAGAGCCAAAAACATGATGTATGTCGTGAAAACCTAGGCCACATAGTGACGTCACTTTTGGGGGATACAATTTCGTGGATGGTGTCCGGCCCTACTCGTCGAGCGCCGACAATGCATTAAGAACAGCCTCGTCGGGAGTGAGTAGGACATCATTTCACCCTTCACTCTTAGCAACAAAAATCACGATTTTCTTTGCTGAAGTTACTTCGCTGGACAATTGTGTTGTATAGTGTTCATCATACTTCATCACTCTCACCACACCCTTTGAAAGATTTTCATCAGCCGCAACACGTTCCTGTCAGCTGAGCATTACCTTCATCGATGCTATTAGTTGCTGTGTTGGTCGCGGGATGTCACTGCCAGCGGTAACACTGGTTGGGTGCCCGGCCGCCAGGTGTACGATAAGAAGTTCCGTAGCACCGTGGATGCCTATGTGACGGTGGTGGTGCGTCTCCTGCCGCGCGAGGCCGTCACAAAATCAGGCTCTCTGCGCATCGAAGGTGTCACTGCTGAGGAGTTCGTCTCTCGCCCGAACAAAGACGTGAGCCACTTGATTACTGTATCATTCATCATCACCCGTCTAGTTACAAACATGAACGACCTGTAGGTGCGCCGTGTGCTCAGACGATTACTATGAGGAGCTGACTTGTCTCTGTGATCCCTCTGTTTAGTTTAATCACGCGTAATGTTTCCTTGAGCTCATGGTCGAGCGGTGGGTGTTACAGTGCATTGATCGTAGATGTTTGCAATATTTATGTCTTCGGACCAGCCAATTAGCTACCCGTTCATTGTCACTTGGCGCACCCTGCCGTCCTCCACCCACTCCCTCCGACTCCCTCTCCCCGCCGAAAATCTGTCTGGTCACAATCTGGTCACAATCTGGTCACAATCTGGTCACAATTGACGTGACCAGTACCGGCACGATGGTGGCGTCACTGACGTAAACGTCGATGCGGCAGACGCCGTCGATGCACGAGCGGCTGGTGACCGAGCTGGCACGACTGTTCACCACGGCGCCGCACAACGTGGACCTGTTCGGCGTCCAGAACAACGACCGCGGCGGTGTCGATGTGCGCTACTCGGCGCACGGCTCGCCCTACTACGACAAGGAGAAGATGGACGGCATCGTGGCGCAGAACAAGGAGCAGGTGAGCCGCACACACTGGCCGAGCGGCGCTTCCCGGTCGCGCTGGTCCCGACTGGATGCATGTGCACTAGGGTGTGTCACGAAGGACCTTTTTTTGGAAATTGCACTTTGCTTAGTGAAATTATCGTGCAGATCGCCTTAAAAAACCTGTGGTCGAAACCAAATCGAAATCAAACAATAAACAAAATATGCGACAGGCCGATAAAGAAACAAATTTGCCGGGCGGCCGGCGTTGAAGTCTCCAGTGATGGCGCTCCGTTGCGATTGGCATCTAACACCACGCGTTCGGCCACCGTCGGAGCGCCGCCGCGGCGCTGTGACGAAAAAGGCGGCAGTCGGTGCTGTGGATGACTGATGAATGGATTCTGGTGATGAAGCTCATTAATAAAACTCAATGAAAGTGTCTAGTGGGGTAGAAAGCTTTTGATAAGCACCAGTCGCTTAATAAGTTGCCTGGATATCTGGCGCATGAAAGAAAGGTTCACTTTACGTCGCTTGTTCGTTCCATTTTCAATCAGTAGATCTATCGGCGTATAATGCTAATATTTTTACTTTTGAAAGCTTGAGCATCTTCAAAATTCCTCGTCTGTTTACATCGAAGACTAATTAAATCATTCTGAAACACTAGATATCTTATTGTTATGACAAATCAACGAGGCGAAATCGGCATCATGCTCCGTTCCACTACAACCGAAGGAGACGGGCATACAGCGACGTCACCTTTTGTACGAGCGGCCACATTTTTGTACGAACTATCATTTTATAACTGTACTACTTGTCTACATGCTCGACAGAAAACCCGACATGAAATCCTTTTTGCTGCTGAGCACTGGCATTGCTGACCTGTGTTTCAACTTCGCCACAATGTAACCGTGGCGGGCCTCTTCACCAATTACCTTCAAAGACGCCTCGGTCACCATTTTCACCATCCGTTCCACCGTCTGACTGTGCACTGGGTATGGCGGTACTTCGAGAGGACTCGCGAAGATGTCTAGTAAGTCATCTTCGGACAGTTGTCGCGTCAAGGCCGGCTCGGTTATCGCCTCATTACACCAATCAATCAGCTCCATGATGCTGTTTGCCCCCATATTCACTTTTGCAAGCTTGAACTTCCGCACTTCCGCACGTCAGTATCACTATCGACTTGAGTTCTGCGACACTGCTGGATTTGAGTGACCGCCCTTTCCCATGTGGCTTGATCTTGGCCCGCTGCCATTGCTAGCAGTACTGCCTCAGGGTGACACCAGTAGCTGTTGCGCTGTATTACCGGCTGCACCATGGCCGCTATCTCAGGTCGCAAACTTTTGAGAAGTTGCACGCTGTGCAGTGCATTGCCAGGACCGTCAGAACATTTCCAGTTCTTCTTGATGCAGAACCACATGGGAGTATAGTGGCACACGATGAACTCCGCTAGCATTCTCAGACTGTCTGATGGCTGTTCGGTTGATATGTAGAGCCGGAGAATTCGCGCCGCCAGAGTCAGCCACCTGGAGTGGTTTAGTGGACCGATCTTCATTTTCGCAGTTCTATCTGAGATACAGAGCTGTCTGGACACTACGCGCCAGACTGTACAGAATAGCCTGATCTGAACTTAGGTCACTGAGAATCTCCTGCGTCATTTCTGAAACATTTCCGCCATCGATTGGCTCAAAATCGACCACTGGCAAGGTTTCTACTGCGCCTGCAGCAGCCCGGCCAATCAGCCCACTAAACGACTTAGGTCCTGTTGTGACTCCATCTAACTGGCTAAATACTGCACGAAGATTAAGTTCATTTGCATGAAGTTGGCACACAAACCAGTGGACGGGGCGTTTTTGTCCGAGCTCAAACAAACGGATAACACCACCTTTTTGGCCAGTATTAACTCTCGTGTCATCACAGCCAAGCACAGAAACATCCGCACCAAACTCATATGCCACAGCGTTCAGGTCCTGAAAAATGTCCTCCGCTTTCCCAGTCTGTGGGGTAAAATGTCCTAAATATGCACTGTCTGGCTCGGATACAACCACAATGTGCTCTTCCGTCTTCTTTGAACCGGCTGTCATAAGCGTGTTGTCTTTTCTACCGTCGAAGTAGAGACCAGATACACGACCTGCATGACCCTCATGGCTCTGGGCTACTACCTCTCTTCTAATCCGATCCCTTGCTCGCCATACTTTTTTGCTATCCACTATGCAGTCCATATCGTCAGAAGTGATCCGACCAATGTCCACTTGGAAACCGTTTATGATCGCAGCACACGCACGATTAGACACTCCGTACCGATCTGCTGCTAGAGCCGTATTTAGCAGTTCGTCTGTGTTACTGTTCACCATATACTCTGACTCATTGACTACAGATGTGAGCGATGATGAATCTGTGGCGGAATCTTGGTCTGAATTAGAATCTAGCTGGGCCATTCCAGAAGGTCCCGGTTGTGGTGATGTGACTCTCTCGGCGGTCAGACGCCTCCTTTCGTTCATGGCGCGTCGACGAGTGGTTTCACGGATATCTGCGGTGCCGATTTGCATTTGGCGAGGTCCTCTCTGGTCTTGGACAAAGGGAAACTCCATTCGTGGCACTTTGTCGGCCATCGCACACTTGCAGCTATCGATATCAGCACATTTGCAGCGGGCTATATCAAACAATTTTCCAAACCACTCATCACCGGACGGACGTACACCTGGTGATGCCGACTTCTTTCCAGCAATTTTCATGTATCGGAAGTAGCGATCGCGGCATTCTCGAACCATATGTTCGACTCGGGCCCTCCCAACAATTGGTATTCCTTCGCAGCACCACATTTTCATCACACTTTCCGCGACAAACTTTATATGGGGTGCTGGGCTCTCTTTCAACCTTTTGTTCGCAACGCATGAGTCTCTATTCACTTTACTCAAGTAATTCAGAACGTCAATTCTCGTGGGCAGTCGGTTTGTTTTTAGTTCAGAAGGAACCAAAACCCTTTGGTGGAAGCGCGGGTCTTTATGTTCGAACTCTTACCCCGATTACACCGACGCAGGTAATATCATACTTCACAGGCAGTGGGCACAACTTGCAGACACCAAACCACTCTTTTTCGGGCCGTCCCGCCGGGTCTCCGCCGCCGACTGCCTTGTCTCGGCTGCCCTCCCCTCCCCTGTCTCCCCCTCCCCTCCCCTCCCCTGCCCTGTTTCGCTCTTTGTGTTCTCTACCCTCACCGTGCGCCGGCCGTCTCCCGCCCCATCCCAGCCCCTCCCCCGCGCCATGCGACGATCGCCGCCGGCTCGTGTCGCCCTCGTTAATAGGTTGTTCCAACTGCTGATAATCCCAGTTTCCCTTGAAACTTGAGTAACGAAAAGGAACATGAGACTTGGATTGACTAATAAAACATGGATGTATGGCATGCGAAGCTATTTTGTGTCGTTAGTGCGTACGCAATTTATTCGAATGATGATTCATAGCACTGTGAAAGGTAGAGCACAGACAAAGGAAAGTGGAGCGATCAGTCCTTCAGTGAAGTTTAATCTTTACAATCAGATATATCCCGGCTCCCCTGATCTGTTTTTGAATTACCAGAATCCATTCATAAGTCATCCACAGCACCGACTGCCGCCTTTTTCGTCACAGCGCCGCGGCGGCGCTCCGACGGCAGCCGACGCGTGGTGTTAGATGCCAATCGCAACGGAGCGCCATCACTGGAGACTTCAACGCCGGGCGCCCGGCAAATTTGTTTCTCTATCGGCCTGTCGGATATTTTGTTTATTGTTTGATTTCGATTTGGTTTCGACCACAGGGTTTTTTTTTAAAGGTGATCTGCACAATAATTTCACTATGCATAAGAAAAACCGTTCAGGCGACACACACTAATGTGCACTCTGTTGGGAAAACATATGTCATCAGGAATATTTTCGGAATGATTTTAAATATTCTAGCACCAATCCTCCCAATTTGAATATACTTCCTTGTTAGGCCAATCGTCCACCAGGTGTGTTTGCAAGCAACCGCGCAAAGTAGCCATCTCCACAATTTATGCAGATAGACTTTCGTTTATGGTGAGGATGTTCTGTAAATTGTGTTATATTCAGTTGGTTTTGCCAGATTTGCACACTGGTACCAGAATTTGACCGAAGAGCTAACTACATGTGAGTCGCATTGAGACTGGGCGAATGTGCACTACATGGGTGTGGATTGAACACACGTTCGGCACGTATGTGGGGTCAGGACAGACATGGGCAACATGTGTGGGGTATAGCACTTGTGGGTGGCATGGTGTAGAGTAGATACACGTCAGTCATGAGCATGCGTGTGGAAAATGGTCGCATGTGTGGCGTGAACGCTTTTGGGTAGCATGGTGGAGCGTAGACACGTGTCTGCCACGGACACTTGTATGGGAAGTGATGTGTGGTACTGGGCACATGTGGCTCAGTGGTTAAGCTGAGCGTCTGGCACGCTAGAAGTACGGGTCCGATTCCCCGCGATGCCTGCCCTTCCTGCCAGGGTGAGAGGTAGGCGACGCCATATTGTCTCTGCTGTCGAGTTCGTCGTAGATCCATATTCCATGTTCCGCTACTGGGCAGCCTGACAGGGGAATTCATATCGAACCAGAGCTTCCTAGTCGTGCATGTCTTTTAACTGCATGTTTCGAATGTGCTCTTGATCTCTGCAACCCAATGAGGTTGTTGTTAGTTTTTTTTTCTAGGTGTGTAAGCCGTGATTATCAAGACCTTGTACGTTGTTAAACATTGAACCATCAATAGGCAGCAATGAGAAGTTTTTGACTGGGTAAGTTACCAGTGATTGGATGTCCGCAAATAACGCAAATATGCTGTGGCATCGTGTATCGTCTTGATCCATGTACTGCATGCGGCGTGTACTGCCAGGAGTGGTGCGGCATGCACCGGAGCGGCCAAGCTCGGCTGTATGACTTACGGACATATCCACCCTTACTCAGTTGGAGGCGCTGTTCGGCATCACAATCTCCCAGGTCGGCATCAACGACTGTATCTACGAGGAGACATGTCAGGGAAGCTGCTACTCCCACCTGCATATCTTCGAAGACGAAGTCCATCGGGTGCAAACCAACACGTCCAGCATCATCGGTAAGTAACCCCCGAGTCAGGGGGACGGAGAGGGATACGTGGTAACAGCGAAATACGCCAGGGTGATGAAGAAGATGGCTCACATTTAACATCATCTGCGGGTGACCCTGGGCACAGAGGGGAGGCGATGCCGAGAGGAGACGGGTGGTAGCAGCGAGATACGCCAGGGTGTTGAGAAAGTTGACTCGAATCCAACAAACATCATCTGCGGGCGACCCTCGACACAAATGGGAGGCGGTACGGAGAGAAGACGGGTGGTAGCAGCGAGATAGTCTAAGTGTAAAGAAAGATGGCACGAAGCACAGTACCCTGGATAGGTAGAAGACCTTGGATATAATCGAAGTTGGCAGGTTCATGCCACTGAACAATGTTTTTGAAACCTGTTGAAGAATGGTTCAAACCGGCGCCATAAGGCTGGTTTAGCCCCTCGGTGCCTAAGACAGTAACAATTGTATTTGGAAGCCTGTTCAGGTGTGGGTATTATGTCGTGACATGGTGTAGGTCATCCCATATAATTAAATATTATATCATGAATTAAGGATAAGATGATTGTACTCCATAACGCTTTTCGCTTCAGATCAAATAAAACCAGCGTTTGCTCCCGGTGTGGATGAAACAATGGTAGATTATTGTCAGCCCGAGATAAGACGACTTAAAATACTCAAAATATGCTATCCGCACGCTTTTCACCAATTTCACATTCGGTAATGTTCATTTGGTATATTCATCGTCCTGGCAATGCTTTGTTCACTTGCTGTTGCCGAAACGCATTTGCCCACCACAAATGCATGCCCTGGTGTTCATATTTGTTTTAATTCCTTCTGAGCTGTACACGGTCATGCATCAGTTGGTAACCCACCGTCTAGGTAGTGTGTTGTGTTGTCCTGACCCGTAACGGCGGTCTCTTTCGCTGTGTTGACAGCTGGCGCCGGTGGTGCTGCTGCTGCCTTCCATATCCGACTCCGGACAGACATGGGATTGCAGTGTTCCAGTAAACAGGGAACTTAAGTTTTGCTCCTTCGTTATACTAACGGATTTTCTATTTTATCATTTACTGCCCGCTATCATTGAATACTGCTGGAGGAACCCGACCATGAGTCA
The DNA here is from genome assembly GCA_034440575.1 of Imbricaverruca yamaguchii. Taxonomy (NCBI): domain Eukaryota; kingdom Metazoa; phylum Arthropoda; class Thecostraca; family Neoverrucidae; genus Imbricaverruca; species Imbricaverruca yamaguchii. The sequence continues at coordinate 644,113 of JAOTOL010001568.1, forward strand.
TACACTCTGCCCTCATGTTGAAGGAGCTTTTGACACAGACTGGTGACACGGGATATTGCTGAAAGCCAGAAAGTAGATAATTCGAAGAGACTCCGGTGTTTTTATCCATTTTTCTGAAGGACCACTTCTTTTTCACCCGTGTGGATATGAACCGTCTGAACGCTTTCACCAAGTCAACGGATTCCCACAGGGTAGTGTTCTCAGCTTCGCTATGCTTGTCAAAATCATGAATGGCTGGTAGCACACAACCACAAAATATGGACCGGCCGTTGTTAGTTGATGAATGCCATCTGGGTTTCTGGCTCCGATATATAATCTTTGACAAGGCATTTACAACTTGCAGTTAATCAGCTCCAGAGACGAGAAGATGGAAATGAAATCTTTTCCATAGATAAGACAGCTGAAATGTCATTTTATCGCCGATGATTTTCTTAGGAACAAGAAATAGACATGTATGGCAAGCGCATTTCAACCCAGCGAAGTGTAAAGGTTTTTTTTGGGAAGCAGCTCGATAGTCGTTTGCAAGCACCATTTCAAGACAGCATTAAATCGCTGGACCTATTGGCGGTACACCATGCGGCAATACGCATCATTACCGGAGCGTACCGAGCCTCACCAAGCTTGCTGATAGAACCCCACCAGCCACCACTAGTGTTTACGGGACATGCTTGACATGCGGTACTTCTGCAGGTGGCGTCAGTTTCCCACCACCGCCCCTCTTACCAAGGGGCGTTCTCCCGCCGCACGTTGACACTCTTCCGCAGTGAGCAACATGAGACAAGTTGTCCTTTCTGCGCTCGCTTTCGTACACCTCACAAAGAGAGCAGAACGAGAGTGCATCGAGTGATGTGCTTATAATAACTATCAATGCCTTCTTGGTGTCTAGTGCCCCCTTCAGTTCACTTGACACTCTTACTAATGTGTCAGTGTGACATCTCACTCGAGCTGTGGGCGCGAATGATCAATTGTGATCGAAGCTCCCTGAAGCCAAAATAGCTAACTAATTTACTCAAACTGTTCAGGATGAAATCGTTGGAACATCTGTACAAATACGGACAATACGCGCACATTTTTATGGATCGGTCGAAGGAGGACGTTGGAGTAGGAAAATACTTTTGTGTGTGATGCCTCTGTCAGATGTTTTACTTTGTCCTTGCATGTGTCAGTGCACTCGGTGCCTCTGTGTGGCTCGGTGTACTCGGTGCCTCAGTATGATTCGGTGTACTCGGTGCCACGGTTCCTCGGTATGCCTCGGTGTATAGCTCGGGATGGGCGCCAAATGATCGTGTAGTCGGCGCGCCGTTAAGCCAAAATAATCAATCGGTATGTACCTCGGGCTTGGTTTCGATAGTTGCACTGCAGGTGATGCGCTCCTAAACTCCAATAAAGCGCTATCCTCCAGCAAAATTTCGCAGCATGTTCTAAATGTCATCATGTCCGATTTTCTTAGCAGCCTTCTGATGCTTACAGGTTTTGCTCATCAGACCCTTTACTGTTTGATATCTTGACACGTCTGACTGCTCTGAATCGGGATGGGCAGATCGCGTGTTTATGCTGGATCCCGAGCCATGTAGGAGTATTTTGAAATAATCCTGCCGATTATGCATTAAAATAGGCTGCCCATGGACACGCGTTTTCCACTTCCATCCAGGGGCCACATCTCTGGAGTTTCATCATATATGAATGCCAAATGGTAGAGAAGCTGGAATGCAAAGACCAACAATAAGCTGCATGCAATAAAACCACACCATGGAGATTGGTCCTCTTGTTATCGCAGATGCAGAAGTGGTTAAGTGGTTCTGTGCAGACTTGGTCGCACACCAGCTACCCACCTGTTCTACGGCGACGAGGAACCCCAGTGTCCCCGTTGTTTAGAAACCCTAACGGTGCGAAATGTACTTTTCTCGTGCCAGCGCTAGTCAGTTGGGGCGAAGATTGTTTGTTTTTTTTTTGGGAAATAGTACACAATTCATAACATATCCCGACATCCTAGCGCATGCCTCGGAGATCATTATCGTTTTGAATACATATTCCGCTATCGGTGACCCATCAGATTTCGAGCCATCTACTCGCCTCGGTAATAAAAATAATCGCCATTTCAGTGCACCTCTCTAAGGTGCACTGAAATGCTGAACGGGACGTTATGGGCGCCAAATGAACACTTATTTGGTCGAAAGGCGCCAAAGCTCAAATGACTAACTACACCGCTTCCCGTCTCATCCTGTACTTGCCTTCATTAATATACTAGGAAGAAGCGATACCTGAAAGGGTGCCGCACCGACTTCCTGATACATCAGTGTCCCCCAGTGCAAGGAGCGCCTCCGTCGCTGCGTCTCGCTACTCGTCATGCCTGCTGTGCCTGACTGATGCGCTCGGCTGCTTGTTCCACTGCTGTGTTCCGCTGCTGGTGCCCACTTCTGTGCCTAGCTGCTATGTTCGATATCTCAACGGACGCTGGACATGAGCAGGTGTGAAGACCGAGTTGCAGTACCGGTGTGAGGAGTGCGAGGCCAAGATGCCGCGTGAAATCTGCCTGCACGACGGCCGCTGGGACGAGACGACCAAAAAGTCAGTGGCGGCCACGCTCGTGGCTGTGGCGAGGCGTGTACTAGCTTCGGCGGCCATGTGTGCTCCTTATGTGAAGTGTCGCGACAGTGCGTCGTCGCTGCCACCTGTTACACGCGAACATACACACACGAAACCCCACAGGCGCACGCACACACGCACGCACGCACGCACACACGCACGCACACACGCACGCACACACGCACACACGCACGAACGCACGCACGCACGCACGCACGCACCCACACACGCACCCACACACGCACGCACCCACGCACGCACCCACGCACGCACGCACGCACACACGCACGCACGCACACACGCACGCACACACCCACGCACGCACGCACGCACACACCCACGCACGCACGCACGCACGCACGCACCCACGCACGCACGCACGCACGCACGCACCCACGCACGCACGCACGCACGCACGCACCCACACACGCACGCACGCACGCACCCACACACGCACGCACCTACGCACGCGCACACGCACGCACGCACGCACGCATACACGAATGCACACATGCACGTACACACGCACGCACGTATGCACGCGTGCACATATGCATGTATACATGCACGCATGCACACATACATGCGTGTGCATACGCACTCACATCCGTACATGCATATACATGCCCGTACATATGCACGCACGTACACACGCAAGCTTACACGCACATACGCAGTCACATACGTACGCATGTACGCATGCGCGTGCACACTCACGTACACACTCACGTACATGCGCACGTACGCGCACGTATGCACGCATGTATATACGCATTTACGCACGCACATGCACATACACATGCGCATGCACGCATACACACATACACGTACTTACACACGCATGGTCGTACACACGCACGCAATATCCCACACACGCACACGCACGCACGTACACAAACCTTCACACGCACACCATATCGCACTCGCACGCACACAAGCATCCACACGCACTCCCAGGCGCTCATAGGTTCCCTCACATGGTACATAAATACATATCCAATGGCGTATTTCCTTATATTCCATGCCTCCTCAGGCTTCGTGAATTCATCCCAACGATGCAGAATTACAACCTGCAAATAGCATGAGCTCATTCAGATACCTCATACTTACAACCTGTAAACACCAATGCCTCATGCCTGTGTAGTTGAGTTCCACTCAGACCTAAAATCTCATACAAATTGCGCACGAACAGCATGTAATTATATGGCACCTATGACAATTTTTCTTGATCGTCATACTATACACCCAACTTAAAATGTGCGTAGACTCCAGCGCACGTACAGTGTGTGTGTGTATGTATGTATGTATGTATGTATGTATGTATGTATGTATGTATGTATGTATGTAATGTGTTTGCGTGTCAGTGTCTGTGCCTGTGTCTGTGTCTGTGTCTGTGTCTGTGTCTGTGTGTCTGTGTCTGTATGTGTGTCTGCCCCCCGATGAGCCATCACCTGTACGTGGTGGGGGGGGGGGGATTGCGTGCCTCAAGGATCCGACGGCCAGACCACCAGGCGGCCGGGGAGAGGTCAGACTAAGAGTGCCTCACTCGTCCTTCCATCCATACCATCCCATTCCAATGTCCGTCTCATCCCAATCCATGTCCTTCACCTAGCCCTACAACACCAACTATTCTTACTATGAGCAGGCAGGGCAACTTCCCCGGCCCTGCCCACCAGCTCAGTTTTATCGGGGTAGCTGCGCCCCCTCGGCCCGTCCCGCGGCGTTCACGGAGTCCTGGAGATTGAGGTCCTCCGTCGCACGTTGCTAGTTGTGGCGGGGGATCAACACACCTCTTTGGTCCCGATATCCCGGACGGGTGGGCGGGCCCGTGGGGCCTCACGCGGGCCAAGTGGCTGGTCGCCTCGGGCCGGGTACCTGGGATTCTTCCCAGTGTCTGCCGGCCCGGCCGGCTGAGGTCAAGGGGTGGGCGGTGTTGGATCCCGGTCGGAGTGGTGAGTATCTCTCTCCCGGCCGGGCGAAGGCGCCGCCTGCCCCGTATAGCTCCTCGGGCGCCTGGCGTCCTCCCGTTGACGGGACTCAGGCGTCCCCCCGTAGGGCCCCGATGTGGTGGGGCGACACGAGGAGAAGAAACCAAGCACACTTTATGGATTATCCCAACACACAACACCGTCAGCTAGGGTCCCTGAGCAAGTACCAAAACCCCGGCTACCATAGCGGTAGTACGGACATCGACCCGACACCCGCGGAAGCGCACGGTCCCGTGCCCCCACCGTCTCGTACATCAGTAACGCGTGGTCGGTACCTCAGGGTGTGTCAAATCCTCATCTCAATGCCCCGCAGCCGAAGCCACTATCTCCCCGGGTTATTGTCTTGACATCAAGGGAACCTTGGAAGACGCTCTCCTCACTATCTCCTTTCCAGCGTAAACGCGGTTGCGATCTCCTTGGAGACATCATTAGGTGCGAACCTTTGCAAGATGAAGGATTAGAAGTAGAGTTTCGTAACGTAGAGAACGAAAGGATTGCCCTAAACATTAGTGAATTTAAGTATTCAGCAAGAGACCAGAGTGGGCGCCGCAATATTACCATTCCAATCGCAGTACATCCACATTGGACAAAAAATCATTCGAAGGGCGTGATTAACTGTCACGACTTAAAGGATGTTTCAGGTGATGAAACAGTGGATGGTTTGGTTAAGTACGGCGTAGTAGAGGTCCAGAGGATCAAGGTGTGACGTGGAAGTGACTTGACACCAACGAACAGCATCATTTTAACCTTTAACTCGAAAAACCCCCAGCCACCATATATGTTGGCTACATACGTGTTAAGGTGAGAATGTTCGTTCCCATCCCTATGCGCTGTTACCGATGTCAGCGGTATGGCCACACCACACAACATTGTAGTGGTTGCCCTGCATGCAGGAAGTGCAGTTCACCAGAGCATGCAAGCGATACCTGTAGCCATGGAGAAGCAAGGTGCATGAACTGCGATCATCGTCAGATTCCGCATCCATCATACGCTCGTTCTTGCCCTGCATACGTCAGAGAGAAGGAAATATTAACCATTAAGAGCACCAGAAGAGCATCTCTCCTTTCGACAAGCCCGCGATGTGTATGAAGAAGCGCACCCAAAGGTTTCATACTCAGCAGCACTCGGAGATAATAACAGGACCACCAAATTACGGCAGCATACCAACGCCACCCAGCTGCTGGCGGAGCTCAGTGCTCTACTTAGCTCATTCGGCATCACTTGCATACCGGCGACAGGCGCAGGCAGTAGGGTTTCTGGCCAGCCGCGTTCACCTGAAAAGTTGAGAGATCCTGACACCCTGTCCAGGAAGGAGTTATCCCCAGTGGCAGCAGAGGTGCAGGCAGCAGTCGAAAGTGTCCCCTCGAATCACGAATGGACTCTGGTGCAAAGGAAGAAGAAACCAGCTAAGGCTCCACCAGCGGAGGCTGACGCATCCTCGTCTCCCGCTTCCAGTGCCCCCGTGTCAACTCTTCCCAATACCCCCGCCAAAAATCCTCTCCAACCCTGGTTAGCGTGCAGATATGCACGACTTCTGTCCCGACGTTACCGGCCGCTAGTGCCACTAGGCCACTACCGATATCGGACGCGAACCTCCAGATGCTAGAATCCGAGAGGCGAGCCCGCGAGGCTAAGAGAATCCGACTCGCGGAAATGGAAAGAGTCCGGGCGGCAAGCCGCCAAGTAGTGGACACACCGGTTCCGAGACCAGCTACACCCTCGCCGCGGCTGCGGATCGAGGGTCCGTCCGGATCCTCAGCTGTGGGGGACAGCCCGCCCAAAATGCGACCTCCCCTCCTCCCCGCGCGAATTCTGCCAAAAAACGGGGCTTACCCTGGGCCGGCTCCCCGCCGGATGCAGAGGGTTCACCGCGCTCTCGCTTACGAACCCGCTCGCTTGGGACGAGGCCCATAGGTCGTTCTGAAACTACGCTCGACCGAACTGACTTCTAAACCGTGCCCCCTCCCCCTCTCCCTTAGTCACTCCTAGCCAACATACCCTTTATTTTACGGTGGAACTGTAGAGGCATCAGGACCAGTCTCCAGGAGTTACAGGTTTTACTACATGACCGGACTCCAGTTGTCGCATGTATACAGGAGGCAAAACTTTCATCAAACAACCCGTTTTACCTAAGTACTTACCAGGTGTTTCGCGAGGACTGCGACACTGATACATGGAGGCACATGGAGGCGTCATGTTGGCGGTGCACAATAGTGCTCCCGCCCAACATCTTCCTCTGAGTACGCCTCTCCAGGTGGTAGCTGTAAAAGTCGCGTTTCGTCACATTTCGATCAATATATGCTCTTTGTATCTCCCTCCTGGATCCGCGTTGCCTTCTGCAGCTCTCCGACGACTGTAAGCTGAGCTTCCTCCACCAATCTTACTGTTGGACAACTTTAACGCCCACCATGCTGCATGGGGATGTGCAGACACAAACGTACGAGGACGAGCCCTTGACAATTTCGAGTTCGAAGAGTCTCTGCATTTTCAATGCTGGTGCACACACCTACGTATCATTGCCATCTGGAAATAATCTGCACTGGACTTAAGCATTGATCGCCCACAGATAACACATTATTTCGACTGGTTCGTTGACGAGGACACCCACGGTAGCGATCACCTCCCCGTTTGGCTGAACTTCCTACAAGTAGTTCTGGGGTCCAGGCTACAGAGGTGGAACTTTAGAAAGGTTGAGGGGTCAGTTTTTACTGCTCGGCCGCAGTCATGTTTTAACGAGTACGACTATTCCTGTGCAATGGCTGTGAAACTTTTTACATCGATACTTTTACAGTGTTCTTCTGAATGCATACCTCACACTACTGGCTCCCCTCGACGCACCGCCGTTCCATGGTGGAGTGAAGATTGCAGAGTAGCGATTAGGACGCGGCGCCGTGCCCTGAAGCAATTTAAACGAAATAGCACCACCGACAACCTAATAGCTTTTCAGAAAGCTGGAGCAACTGCACGTCGTACGATTTGGGAGGCAAAGAAGGTGTCATGGAGGGAGTATGTCAGGAAACTGAATCGCTCTGTACCAAGTGTGTTCACAAATCAGGCGTATTTCATGTCTATTTCGGTCACCCCACTGCCAACTCTACACGTGGATGGCCGGATCGTTATGGAGCCACTCGCTGTCGCAAATATAATCGCTGGCGCCTTTGCAGAACGCAGTACGAACGGCAACAGTAACCCAATTTTTACGCGACATAAAGCCTATTTCGAAGCCACGTCTGTACACTTTGAAACCCGAGACCAGCACTCGTACAACGTACCATTCAGAATGGCCGAGTTAATTTCAGCAATTAATGCCTTACGTTGCGTGTCCGAGGGACCGGACAACGTGCATAATAAGATGCTCCGTCATCTTCCCTCAAACGCACTTGAAATACTACTCAGAACCTTTAACGCTGTTTGGAACGAAAGGGAGTTTCCTCCCGCTTGGCGAGAGGCTACCATTGTTCCATTGCTGAAACCGGGCAAGAGTGGTTTTGATCCCTTACATTATCGACCCATCTCGCTTACTTCATGTTTGTGCAAGCTGATGGAAAGGCTAGTAAATATGCGTTTTACATGGTTCTTGGAGAAACAAAACCTTTTTACATATGCACAGTGTGGTTTTAGGAAGCAAAGATCTACAATCGACCATATCATAAGCTTGGACACAGACATTCGAGCCAGTTTTAAGAAAAAGTGACATGTAGGTGCCGTGTTCTTCGACATCGAGGGTCCCTAGGATACCACATAGAGATACGGTATGCTTTTGGAGCTTCGGAATGCTGGGGTGCGCGGCTACATGGGCACTTTTCTGAAGAATTTTTTTTCTCCCAGAGGATGTTTCGTGTACGAGTTGGGAACGCCATGTCAGATACTTTCACCCAAGTCAACGGTGTCTCTCAGGGAAGCATTCTGAGCGTTGCACTCTTCGCACTTATGATAAACGATGTAGGAGATGGACCGCCACCTGTAATTAATAAGTCGCTGTTTGTTGATGACATTGGAATTTGGTCCTCGGCATCACGCACATCATCGCTGTCGAGACAGTTGCAGCTCGCGGTTACCCATCTGGAGAGGTGTAATATCGTAAGTAGCTTCCGCTTCTCGAAGACAAAGACGGTAGCCATGCACTTCTGCCGGCGTTGGAATTGTCACAACCCAAACATTCAGCTTTACGGACATGACATTCCTTTGCAACCGACAGCACGGTTCTCGGGCGTCCTCTTCGACAGTCGCATCACGTATAAAAGCCACCTCCAAGTACTGCGTGAATCATGCGGTAGATCATTCGATCTTATGAAATGCCTGTCTAGGACAACGTACGGATCGGACAAAACCACCCTTTTGCGGCTCTACCGATCCAAGCTTGATTATTGCTGCTTTGTTTACGACTCGGCGAGCAACTCAAACAAACGTTTACTGGACACCATTCACAACTCGGCCTTGACAATCGCTACAGGGGCATTTCGAACATCTCCAATCGTGAGTCTCCTAGCGGAAGCTCACGAGCCGCCATTATCAATGAGAAGGGAAAACTAGGACTGCGCTACGTTTGTAGGCTAAATCAGTTCCCACAAACCCACCTTACAAGTCAGTGTATTCCACTCGGCAACTGGAGATTTTCCAGCTGCGACGAGGCACCACTTTCAACAATTTTTGTGCCCACATGCGGTAGTTGCTGCGGAAGAGCAGCATTTGCCTGCGCAGTATCATGAGGGTGGAAATTATACCCACTCCGCCCTGGGAGCTGACTACTCATGATTGACATTGACTTAGCGAATACTCACAAAGCGAAGGTTATACCGGGACTGTTTCGCATGAAAGCCCTGCAATACATGGAAGCTTATCGTGGATGCGTTTTTACCTACACCGACGGTTCGAAGACGGAAAGTGGCGTGGGGTATGCTTTCGTGAGTGGTTCCAGCACAAGGACGTCTGCACTGCCCGCTCACGCATCCGTATACACCGCGGAATTGATACCGATCGAAAAGACGCTGTGCTTTATTGAAGTGGGAATTGAGACCACTCACGTCATTGTTTCTGATTCTTTAAGCAGTCTACTCGCTCTGAAGTCCTTTTATCCTCGTGGCCCACTGTTACAGGCAATCGCAATCCGCCTAAACACACTTAGCCAGTCCGGGGAAGCTGTAACGCTGTGTCGGGTCCCCAGCCATGTAGGCATTACCGGGAACGACATGGCTGATGCAGCAGCAAAACGATCAACAGGTAGGCCTTCTACCCGTGCACTCCCGCTTCCTGCTACAAATCTTAATCAGACAATAAATGGTTTCTTTGAGATTGAATGGCAGAACGAGTGGGACTCCATTGGCAACAACAAGCTCAAAACACTTAAAAGCAGTTTAATTTTTTGGAATCATCAGTGAGAAAATCCCAGAGGGAAGAAGTAGTCCTTGCTATGGTGAGGATAGGGCACACGTACGCCATCCATCGTTGTTTGGTAATGGACGAGCCGAAGCCGATCTGCGACTATTGTGAGGTACCTCTTACAGTGTGGCATGCTCTGCTGTCCTGTCCTCGCTTTCGAGTGCAGCGAAGACGGCATTTTGGGCGACGGGCGGATGTGCTTACGCGTTCAGATATCTTAGGCGACGATTCGCATTTTATCCAGACTGGCAAACTATTTAAATATGTCTCTGACATCAAGCTCCATGTCATCTGGCCGTCACTGTAGGTAGTTTTTCCTCATACATGCATGCTGAAGGATGCGACGTGGGGGTGTGCATGGATTTATTACCTCAGAGGAAGGCCCGATCATAATATGCCGGTAGCAAACTATTAGTTATGGGCGCTAAATGACCAAACCTGGTCGATGCGCCCTAAAACTCAAATAACCAACCATGTGTGTGTGTGTCTGTGTGTGTGTCTGTGTCCGTATCTGTGTCCGTGTCTGCGTGTCCGTGTCCGTGTCCGTGTCGGTGTCTGTGTCTGTGTCTGTGTCCGACAGACACGAACACTGTCTGTGTATATATATAACGATTTCGTTATGGTATGTTCACTGGCGTTTTGTAGCTTTGACGATCTAGTCATCGGATCCATACCATTACATGCTCTTCTCTTTTCATTTATCTATTAATTGCGCCCCTGTGTGTGTGTTGATTTTCTGATATCAGCTGTCGCTCGCCAGCCACATCAGGCTGTGTTGTTCGTTGCCGCTGACCAGTCGACATTACATACAATGCCGCACATCTGGCAGTGTCAGTATGACGTCACGGCCGTTGTTCTGTGCACAGGTGCCAGTGTCCGGAGGGCTATCCGGGCCCAAACTGCCAAGGCGACACGGTCAATTTTGAGGGCACCGGGTACGCGTGGTTCCCACAGCTGACCGCCTGCGACGCGTCCCACCTGAGCTTCGACATCACCACAGCTGCTGATGAGGGTCTCGTCATGTACAACGGCCCGCTCTCGGAGCCGGTCGATTTTGTCCAGGGTGAGTGGCGACGGGTAGTGCACACATCACCTCACCTCTGTCCAGGGTAAGCGGCGGCGGGTGGTGCACACGTCACCACACTTCTGTCGATGGTGAGTGGCGACGGGTGGTACACACGTCACCTCACCTCTGTCGATGGTGAGTGGCGACGGGTGGTACACACGTCACCACACCTCTGTCGATGGTGAGTGGCGACGGGTGGTACAGACATCACCACACCTCTGTCGATGGTGAGTGGCGACGGGTGGTACACACGTCACCACACTTCTGTCGATGGTGAGTGGCGACGGGTGGTACACACGCCACCTCACCTCTGTTGATGGTGAGTGGCGACGGGTGGTACACACGTCACCACACTTCTGTCGATGGTGAGTGGCGACGGGTGGTGCAGACATCACCACACCTCTGTCGATGGTGAGTGGCGACGGGTGGTACACACGTCACAACACCTCTGTTGATGGTGAGTGGCGACGGGTGGTACACATCACCTCACCTCTGTCCAGGGTAAGCGGCGGCGGGTGGTGCACACGTCACCACACCTCTGTTGATGGTGAGTGGCGACGGGTGGTGCACACGTCACCACACCTCTGTCGATGGTGAGTGGCGACGGGTGGTACACACGTCACCCACCTCTGTCGATGGTGAGTGGCGACAGGTGGTACACACGTCACCACACCTCTGTCGATGGTGAGTGGCGACGGGTGGTGCGTCACACACCTCTGTCATGGTAGTGGCGACGGGTGGTAATCACCACACCTCTGTCGATGGTGAGTGGCGACGGGTGGTACACACGTCACCTCACCTCTGTCGATGGTGAGTGGCGACGGGTGGTACACACGTCACCCACCTCTGTCGATGGTGAGTGGCGAGGCACTGTGAGGTGTGGCACACGTCACCCACCTCTGTCGATGGTGAGTGGCGACGGGTGGTCACACCTCTGTCGATGGTGAGTGGCGACGGGTGGTGCACACGTCACCACACCTCTGTCGATGGTGAGTGGCGACGGGTGGTACATCACCACACCTCTGTCGATGGTGAGTGGCGACGGGTGGTGCACACGTCACCACACCTCTGTCGATGGTGAGTGGCGACGGGTGGTACACACGTCACCACACCTCTGTCGATGGTGAGTGGCGACGGGTGGTACACACGTCACCACACCTCTGTCGATGGTGAGTGGCGACGGGTGGTGCACACATCACCTCACCTCTGTCCAGGGTGAGTGGCGACAGGTGGTACACACGTCACCACACCTCTGTCGATGGTGAGTGGCGACGGGTGGTACAGACATCACCACACCTCTGTCGATGGTGAGTGGCGACGGGTGGTACACACGTCACCACACCTCTGTCGATGGTGAGTGGCGACGGGTGGTACACACGTCACCACACCTCTGTCGATGGTGAGTGGCGACGGGTGGTGCACACGTCACCACACCTCTGTCGATGGTGAGTGGCGACGGTGGTACACACGTCACCACACCTCTGTCGATGGTGAGTGGCGACGGGTGGTACACACGTCACCACACCTCTGTCGATGGTGAGTGGCGACGGGTGGTACACACGTCACCACACCTCTGTCGGAGTGGTGGACTGGAGTGGCGGGTGGTGCACACGTCACCACACCTCTGTCGATGGTGAGTGGCGACGGGTGGTGCACACGTCACCACACCTCTGTCGATGGTGAGTGGCGACGGGTGGTGCACACGTCACCACACCTCTGTCGATGGTGAGTGGCGACGGTGGTACACGGTGGTGAGGGCACACGTCACCACACCTCTGTCGATGGTGAGGTGGCGACACGTCACCACACCTCTGTCGATGGTGAGTGGCGACGGGTGGTACACACGTCACCACACCTCTGTCGATGGTGAGTGGCGACAGGTGGTGCACACGTCACCACACCTCTGTCGATGGTGAGTGGCGACGGGTGGTGCACACGTCACCACACCTCTGTCGATGGTGAGTGGCGACGTTGGTGGTGAGGCACACGTCACCACACCTCTGTCGATGGTGAGTGGCGACGGGTGGTGCACACGTCACCACACCTCTGTCGATGGTGAGTGGCGACGGGTGGTGCACACGTCACCACACCTCTGTCGATGGTGAGTGGCGACAGGGTGGTACACACGTCACCACACCTCTGTCGATGGTGAGTGGCGACGGGTGGTACACACGTCACCACACCTCTGTCGATGGTGAGTGGCGACGGGTGGTACACACGTCACCACACTTCTGTCGATGGTGAGTGGCGACGGGTGGTACACACGTCACCACACCTCTGTCGATGGTGAGTGGCGACGGGTGGTACACACGTCACCACACCTCTGTCGATGGTGAGTGGCGACAGGTGGTACACACGTCACCTCACCTCTGTCGATGGTGAGTGGCGACAGGTGGTACACACGTCACCACACCTCTGTCGATGGTGAGTGGCGACGGGTGGTACACACGTCACCACACCTCTGTCGATGGTGAGTGGCGACAGGTGGTACACACGTCACCACACCTCTGTCGATGGTGAGTGGCGACGGGTGGTACACACGTCACCACACCTCTGTCGATGGTGAGTGGCGACGGGTGGTACACACGTCACCACACCTCTGTCGATGGTGAGTGGCGACAGGTGGTACAGACATCACCACACCTCTGTCGATGGTGAGTGGCGACGGGTGGTGCACACTCACCTCTGTCGATGGTGAGTGGCGACGGGTGGTACACACGTCACCACACCTCTGTCGATGGTGAGTGGCGACGGGTGGTACACACGTCACCACACCTCTGTCGATGGTGAGTGGCGACGGGTGGTACACACGTCACCACACTTCTGTCGATGGTGAGTGGCGACGGGTGGTACACACGTCACCACACCTCTGTCGATGGTGAGTGGCGACGGGTGGTACAGACATCACCACACCTCTGTCGATGGTGAGTGGCGACGGGTGGTACACACGTCACCACACCTCTGTCGATGGTGAGTGGCGACGGGTGGTCACACGTCACCACACCTCTGTCGATGGTGAGTGGCGACGGGTGGTACACACGTCACCTCACCTCTGTCGATGGTGAGTGGCGACGGGTGGTACACACGTCACCACACCTCTGTCGATGGTGAGTGGCGACGGGTGGTACACACGTCACCACACCTCTGTCGATGGTGAGTGGCGACGGGTGGTCACACGTCACCACACCTCTGTGATGAGTGGGGGGGGTGGTACACACCCATTGTCGATGGTGAGTGGCGACAGGTGGTATACACGTCACCTCACCTCTGTCGATGGTGAGTGGCGACGGGTGGTACAGACATCACCACACTTCTGTCGATGGTGAGTGGCGACGGGTGGTACACACGTCACCACACCTCTGTCGATGGTGAGTGGCGACGGGTGGTACACACGTCACCTCACTTCTGTCGATGGTGAGTGGCGACAGGTGGTATACACGTCACCTCACCTCTGTCGATGGTGAGTGGCGACGGGTGGTGACACGTCATCTCGCCACTTCACCCCAGCTATGAGAGTGGGCGGCAAGATGGCAGCGTTTGCATATGCCCGTCGATAATGGGCAAGAAAAGTGTTTATCGTCCGCTCTGTCATTCACTGTTGACACGTCGGGTTTACATAACTACAACTGCCCTTGTGACAATGCGTGGGCAGGGAGGATGGATGCACGTGGGTTGAGCCAGCTGCATACCAGACGACAATCCGCGACATGAGTATAAGTCAGCTGCTGATGCTGAATCGACTCAATGATCGGTGAATACAATGCGTATTGCGTCACTGGCGAAAGGCGGTGCTCGCATTAATAAACGGTACCAGCCAAATAATGAACGAAAACTGGGATAATTATTGGTTAGTTGGTTAGTTATTAGGGCTTTAGGGCACACATAACTAACCAACTAACCTTCTCACGGCTGGTATATATCTGTTGTGCAGACTTCTTCGCGGTGGACATGCTGGACGGCAGGTTGCGAGTGTTTATGAACTACGGCACGGGCACGGTGGTGGCCAGTCCCCAGCTGAAGGTCAACGATGGTCTGCGACATCATGTCGACATCACGTGGGACCCCGAGGTAAGTGCGGTCGTCGGCTGCCTGTGCTCCACGTGATCGCACAGCATGCGTGTGCGGTGCCGTTTCATTACGTACTCACGTGCTGTTTCTCTATCGATTGTATGCAGTTAATTCGTAGGACATTGCATGTACGTACATACAACGGCCCAAAGCATGCCATTATGCCCCTTATGTGACCCCGTTGCCTCTTCGTCGGTACTGTATATCCAGGTGCTGGTGCTGGTGGGCGGTTAGGTAAACTTTATGTAACCCCGTGACCCCTGACGGTGCCGTATCCCCGACAGACAGTACTGGTGGACAGCTGGGTGCCCGTGACCCCTGACGGTGCCATATCCCCGACAGACGGTGCTGGTGGATGGCTGGGTACCCGTGACCTCTGATGGTGCCGTACCCCCCGACAGACGGTACTGTGGACGGGTACCCGTGACCTCTGACGGTGCCGTATCCCCGAGAGACGGTGCTGGTGGATGGCTTCGTACCCGTGGCCCCTGACGGTGCCGTATCCCCGACAGACGGTACTGGTACTGGTGGACAGCTGCGTCACCGGCGCCAACTGCCAGTCATCAGTGGTGGCGCCGGCAGCGCCCGGCGGCCAGAAGAACGCCTTCCTGAACGTGGTGACGCCGCTGCAGCTGGGCGGCTCGGCGGTGCCACTGGACCGGGTTAAGCAGTTCATGTCGTGGCAGCATGTGCCCGGCTGGGGCGGCTTCGTGGGCTGTCTGCAGAACATGACTTTCCTGGACCGAGTGTTCGACCTGAGCGAGCCGGCGGCCGGCACCGGCCACAGTCGCTTCTGCTCCGAGGCGGTGAAAGCCAAGCCTGTCATCGAGACCACTACCAGCTTCCTGGCCGTCATCCTCATCTGTCTGGCCGTCCTGTGCTGTGAGTGGCGGGCCCCGTGGCATGGGTGTGGCGTAGACGGGTGGCAGGGCCTGGACAAAGTATAGACGACTTTTCACAACTGCGGTGTAAATCAGAGACAAATCCCGGGTGCGGTCTGACCTCATCCAGTATTGCCATGTCACGGCGTAATAAGCCTCAATGTGCTTAGCTACCCCCATATTTTGCTTGTTCCAAGCATTGGTGCTGTTCACGAGGGATTGGGTTTGGACTTGATTATGCTTAGTTTGGAACATGAAGTGCCTTCGATGGTAATAATGCAAGTGAGGTGATGATTAATTATCGTAAAGATGGATTCTAGGACAGATGTACGTAAGGACAAATGTACTTATGGCAGATGTACGTAGGAAAATGTACGTAAGCGCAGATATACGTGTGGCTAATGTACGTAAGCGCAAATGTGCGCATGGAAAGCGTACGTGTGCGTAAATGTACTTATGCGCAGAAGTACGTAAGCGCAAATGTACGTATGCGCAAAAGTACGCATGCCCAAATGTATATAAGGGCAAATGTACGTGTGCGCAAAAATACGTAAGCCCAAATGTACGTAAGCGCTATAGCACGTATGCACAAGTGTACGTATACGTGAATGTATGTATGTACAATTGTACGTATGCGCAAATGTACGCGAATTTACTCATACGCACCTTCGGGCTTATGTACATTTGGTTAGGTACATATGTCATACGTACATTTCCAGTAACCGGACAAATGTACCTACGGAAATGTACGAAGGCAAGTGTACGTAAGCACAGATGTACGTATGGCAAATGTACTTATGTGTAAATGTACGTATGACAAATTTTTGTATGCAAAAGTACGTACGCGCAAACGTACGTATGCGGAAATGTACGTAAGCGCAAAGGGACGTATGTACAAATGTACGTATTTGTTCATGTAGGTCTGCGCAATTGTACGTATGCGCAAATGTACGTCCATTTGCGCATACGTACCTTTGGGTTTAAACACAGTTGGTTAGGTGCATATGCCATACCTAGATGTGTGGTAACCGGACAAATGTACGTACGGAAATGTACGCAAGTACGTACGTATGACAAATGTATGTAAGCACAAATGTACGTAAGCGCAAAAGTACGTGAGCGCAAACGTTCGTAAACGTAAATGTACGTAAGCGCAAATGTGCGTAAGCGCAGCAGTACGCAAGCGTAAAGGAATGCAAGAGAAAATGTGCATATAAGCCGGTGTACGTACATTTAGGTATACATTCCTTTGCGTTTAAGCGGAGTTGGTTCGGTGCATACACAGTAGGAACATTTGTTCTTACGTATGTTTGCGCGTACGGACTTTTGAGCATACGTGCATGTGCGCTTATGTACATTTGCACTTGCGTACATTTGCGCTTATATACTTTTGTGTTTACGTACCTTTGCGCATACGTACATTTGCGCTTACGTACATTTGCGCATACGCACTTTTGCGTTGACGCACATTTGCGTTTACGTGCATTCACCATACGTACATACGTACATTATCCTCGCGTACATCTGTGCTTACGTACAATTTTCATATGTACATCTGCGCTTACGTACATTTGTTTACGTATATTTCCGTTCAAACATCTGCCATACGTAAATTGTATGTACGTACATTTGTCCGGTTATCGTAAATATGCAATGAGGCGAGCAAGAATGGGTCGGTTTTGCGAAGAGGGCTTGCGTAAGCTGGTTGTGGGAAGTTAGATGCTTGGTGTGGTTAAAAAGGCGCGACATGTTATGCGACCTTCTTGGTATGATGCCTCTGTCTCGGTTGCTACAGCCCTTCACCACAGCCCGCACCCTATCACTGCTGATGTCGCTGAGCACAGCCCGTGTCCATCTGTGCCGGTGTCCCTCTGTGCTGGTGTCTCTGACAACAGCCCGTGCCCCTCTGTGCTGGTGTCTCTGACAACAGCCCGTGCCCCTCTGTGCTGGTGTCTCTGACAACAGCCCGTGCCCCTCTGTGCTGGTGTCTCTGACAACAGCCCGTGCCCCTCTGTGCTGGTGTCTCTGACAACAGCCCGTGTCCCTCTGTGCTGGTGTCTCTGACAACAGCCCGTGACTCTCTCTGCTGGTGTCTCTGACAACAGCCCGTGCCCCTCTGTGCTGGTGTCTCTGACAACAGCCCGTGCCCCTCTGTGCTGGTGGTGCCCCTCTGTGCTGGTGGTGCCCCTCTGTGCTGGACAACAGCCCGTGCCCCTCTGTGCTGGTGTCTCTGACAACAGCCCGTGCCCCTCTGTGCTGGTGTCCTTGACCCACAGCCCGTGTCTCTCTCTGCGGGGTGTCCCTGACCCAGTGATAATATTGTTGTTTTTCGTTAGATGCGAAGTGTCTAAACGAGTATAGTAGGATGTTGAAATTTGCTGTGGAAGCAATGTTGCTGAACACGTTCTTCCAACAAGGTTTTGATCCAACAGCGTAGTTATACGTGTGCCTTTTTCACTTTTTGCCAGATGCCTAATTCAGGGATAACTATTTTAGCGTTAACCGTGCAAAATACTTATGCTTGGCAATTTATTTTCTATTACATGTTACACCATAAATAACACCTTACACCATACATACCATATATCGTCTTATACCATGGTCCTCTCAACTGGAATTATGTCAAAAGATGTTCTTGATCGTGTTATAGATGTAAATTTATCATGATCCGCAATTATGAGTGTAAGAATGATACTTACCAACGCCATGCTGCTAGAAATTAAACGTAAAGACATCATGAAGACTTATCACGGGGCACGATGTCGATAATTATTTGGAAGGGATGGCGATTCAGTGTTCAGAAAGTGGTATATTCCACCTTGTTTCACGAATAATTTGTAACTGTCCTGGTCACAACCATTGTCCCTTTGTGCGGTTGTCCCTGACCACGGCCAATATATCTATGCTGGTGTCCCTGACAACAGCCCGCGTCTCTCGATGCGTGTGTCCCGGATCAGTGAATGTCCCTTTTTGGTGGTGTCCCTGACCACAGCCCGTGTCCCTCTGTGCTGGCGTCCCTAACAACAGCCCGTGTCCCTCTGCGGGTGTCCCTGATCACAGCCCGTGTCCCTCTGTGCTGACGTCCCTAACAACAGCCCGTGTCCCTCTGCGGGTGTCCCTGATCACAGCCCGTGTCCCTCTCTGCTGGTGTTCCTGACCACAGCCCGTGTCTTTGTCCTGGTGTCCCTGATCACAGTCCATGACCTTCTGTGCTGGTGCCACTGACAGCAGCCCTTGTACCTCAGTACTGGTGTCCGTGACAATAGCCTGTGCTCCTCAGTACTGGTTCTGGCAGTCATTGTGTATCGGAGGCGGCGTGTACGGTCGCTCTACAAGGAGCCGTCTGACGAAATGCGCGACACCATCATCAACTACGACGACGAGGGCGGTGGCGAGAAGGACCAGACAGCGTACGACCTGAGCGTACTTCAGGTGGCCAATGGTCTGCCCAGTGAGTATGATTCAGTTTGGCAGATACCTGTGGTCGTCACCCTATCAACGCCTACCGCACAGCTGTGGCCAGACACAACTGGTGGCTTTATCTACCTTAGTTTTTATGTCGGTGACGTATTTACTTCTACTTCGACACGTGCGTGATATATGAAAGTGCGGCTGGTTTCGGCCGTGGTTGTTCGGTGTTGCGAGTGTATTGTGGGAAGGAGGCTTGATAGAGGTGGGTTCGACAGGACCTTCCGTAGGGAAGCTGTCCAAGCGACGCTGACCGCCGAGTAGCGTATCGGAACTCACCCACTCATGTTTCGTAGATGCCCTTCCCATGACGATTAGCACCAAACTGGAGCAAGTCATTCGAAGTCATACGCTATCATCCTCTCCGCTGTCGTATGCCACATACATATAGGTCATTTCGCACTAGGTAGGCAGAGAACGATTCAATTTGTCGAAAACGGACGCTTCCCATAGATTGCTCTTGGTTTTTGTTTCCTTCCGGGTTCTCCGAACAGCCTGGTTTTTCCCTTTCAGGTTTTTCCCAAGCTCTAACTTAAACATGCACCTCCACATTCGAGGTCGGGTCTGACGCCCACGACTCACCTTGGGCGTCGGACCTGCGCGCTTCGTTCCAGGTCGCAGGTGGCCAGCGGAGCCTGCCCGGAGGCTGTAATGCTGTCCACCTTCCAAGCGTTCTACCGTTAAATATGTATGTGTGTGTGTGTGCGTATATACGATTTGTGTACCGACTATTGCCACACCACATTTGCGCCATTATGTCAGTCAAGTTCTTATTCATAATCTCATTATTTCCAAGTTTATGATGCGAAACAACTAACTAACTAGGCACCCATGCAAGACTAGTGCCCTTGCTATTCGCATGAACTTCTGGCAAAGTTTTAAATAATGCATATCTGTGCAAGTGATATTCGTTCCCACACCGTACGTGTTACCCTGTGTTTAAGGATAACGCAAGACAGTTTTCCACAGGTGGTACGGCTAAGAACCCCACTCAGTGTTGGCCCGTACAATCAATTACACTTAGCCATACGGTGTGGAAAGGTCTGGCGATTTCCACCCCCTCTTCCGCGACATCCATAATTATTGAGATCTTACTGAAGCCAGGTCTGTTGTTTGCTGCCAAGTTATTTTTCATCTCACCTCTCAAGCCTCACCAAATCAACGACTGTCCCGCACCCCCGGAATAACGTCGTCCTCAGTTCGGACATCTGTGATGCGGGTTTCAGTTCCGCTTTGCATATCTCGGAGATGCCGGTCTCGCATAGCACACGTGGCCTCTCCCTCTACTACCTAACACCTGAAATGGCAGGTGAGTCTGGTGGTAGCGATGTGACTTGACTTGCTCGTCTCTCGCCTGCAGAGGAGAACAGCCGGCCAGCCGGGCAGACGCCCGGCCAGCCGCCGTCCGTGCGGAACTTCATCGACGATAACAAGAGCCAGATGGACAAGGAGCAGCAGGTGTGGCCGGCAGACGACGTGAGAAACTACGCCTACGAGGGCGGCGGCAGCTCAGCTGGCTCCCTGTCGTCGCTCAACTCGGGTACGTGTGCTGTGTGTCGCTCAGCTCGGGTACGTGTGCTGTGTGTCGGTCAGCTCGGGTACGTGTGCTGTGTGTCGCTCAGCTCGGGTACGTGTGCAGTGTGTCGCTCAGCTCGGGTACGTGTGCTGTGTGTCGGTCAGCTCGGGTACGTGTGCTGTGTGTCGCTCAGCTCGGGTACGTGTGCAGTGTGTCGCTCAGCTCGGGTACGTGTACAGTGTGTCGCTGAGCTCGGGTACGTGTGCTGTGTGTCGCTCAACTTGGGTACGTGTGCTGTGTGTCGCTCAGCTCTGGTTCGTGTGCTGTGTGTCGCTCAACTTGGGTACGTGTGCTGTGTGTCGCTCAGCTCGGGTTCGTGTGCGTGTGTCGCTCAGCTCGGGTACGTGTGCTGTGTGTCGCTCAACTCGGGTACGTGTGCTGTGTGTCGCTCAGCTCGGGTACGTGTGCTGTGTGTCGCTCAGCTCGGGTACGTGTGCTGTGTGTCGCTCAGCTCGGGTACGTGTGCTGTGTGTCGCTCAGCTCGGGTACGTGTGCTGTGTGTCGCTCGGCTCGGGTACGTGTGCTGTGTGTCGCTCAGCTCGGGTCGTGTGCTGTGTGTCGCTCAGCTCGGGTACGTGTGCTGTGTGTCGCTCAGCTTGGGTACGTGTGCTGTGTGTCGCTCAACTCGGGTACGTGTGCTGTGTGTCGCTCAGCTCGGGTACGTGTGCTGTGTGTCGGCTCAACTCGGGTACGTGTGCTGTGTGTCGCTCAGCTCGGGTACGTGTGCTGTGTGTCGCTCAGCTCGGGTACGTGTACTGTGTGTCGCTGAGCTCGGGTACGTGTGCTGTGTGTCGCTCAACTTGGGTACGTGTGCTGTGTGTCGCTCAACTTGGGTACGTGTGCTGTGTGTCGCTCAGCTCGGGTACGTGTGCTGTGTGTCGCTCAGCTCGGGTACGTGTGCTGTGTGTCGCGATTGCCACAGCGTGACTGTGGGCCGATTGTTGTCACAGCCGGAATGTTTGGCCACCACTCGCACCTCCGACAAATCGTTATGTTAGTGGTGCAGTTGCTGGACAGGCTTGCTGATCTTTGTTGGGTGGGATAGCCGAGCCAGTCAACACTAGGTGAAAATAAATAGCTTGGTGGTGCCTGAATTGTCCGTTTCCGTGAGTATACAGCTGTCGATTTATATGTCCATCTGTTGATGATTTAATGTAGATTGTCTCTCGTCGACGTAAATTGTCGTTGTCTCGTCGAACACCGATCGTCACTGATCGTCTCGTTTCTCATTATATTCTGACAATAACTCATCTCCTGACAGGCACCGACGACAACGACCTAAACCTGGACTGTCTGAACGAATTCGGGCCTCGGTTCCGGAAGCTTGCCGACATGTACGGCGGCGGTGAGGACGAGGACGAGGACGAGCCGGCGCCACCTGCCGGATGCCGCTCGTCGCTGGCGGGAGAGTCCTGGTGCTAGTGACATGCCAGGGATGCCGCCCCGCTGTGCGAGGTGGATGGACCGCCACCGGGACAACAACCGACGCCGGCCGAGATTGCACGGTGCCGGTGGCTGTAGGTTGCTGGGTGTCTCATCTGACGGGTGACCGCGACCTGACCTGACATGGTGCCAGGTGGTCGTGTCAGCTCTGCTGGCCGAGCCTTAGCCTGAGCCGACTGCATATGAGTGTGATCTAGTGCTGTTCGATCTGCCATGCTGGACGGGGCACGGTCGATCTGATGTTCGACCTACCATGCTGGAGAGGACTCTGTCTCCGTTGGCTGCGCCACTGCTACAGGTACTTGGTCGGTTGTTGCGTCCCGTCACGTCACGTCACGCCGCGCACCGTCGCGTCGCGTGTAGCTCGCGACACATTGGGTCCGCACCGGGCCTAGTCAGAAGTGTGGCGGCGGCAGCCACCGCAGACTCGGCCGCGCCAACCAACCAATCAAAGCTGAGAGAGGTGGACGTCAATGGCGTCGGCCGTGACCCACAGACAGCAGTAACCAAGTGATGCGGCTGTGGACGCGCGTCTTCAAGACGCCGGTAGCGACAGGCTAGGACGTGCACAGGGGGCGGCGGACGGCCCGCGAAAACCGTTTTTAGTACTTGTGATCTTCGCCGCCGGTTGTAGGTAGCGGCGTTTGTGACGCCCCGGTGCGTCGGTGGTTGTATGCGTGTGTGGTCGTGAATGTGTGTATGTGCGAATTTGTGTGCGTGTGCGCGATATGACTTGTCGATATCATATCATCATGACGCGCCGGTATCGGCTTCGGATATTTTTAGCAGTGTCGACGGATGCGCTTTAAAGGCGACGAGCCCACTCTTCATATCTCCGCATCAAATCTGATCTCCTGTCCGAAGCGCCGGCGTGGTGTTGTGTCCCACTTTCCGACCGTGTAGCGGTCGCGTTGCCGGCATTGACATTCCGCTTTTCTACTGTGGCGTCGGCGACGCCCTTGCCGTGGCGGCCGGTCTCCAGCACGCTGCCGGTGCTCTCGCACAGTCCTAGAGCTCGCCGGTGTCCGTCGAGAGGGCAGAGCGACGTTCAGTCCAGTGCCGGACTTTCACGCCGCGGCGCGGCGCTGCTCGCCGGCCGGAGCAGTGTCGCGCGGCAGCTGATTCGTTGGCTTTGCGTGTCGTACTGGTCATGATGCGGCAGTTCATGGTGCGGCAGGTCGTGATACAGCAGGTCGGCATCGCCGCGCTCCTGTCCCTTTTATATGTTTGATAAGGTACCGACAGTGCCATAATGCTGCTTCTTTGAAATAAAAGTGCCTCACAAAAACACATGTTTGAGCACCCATGACAGGAGCAGACTGGCATCGTGGGCAGAACTGGACAGGACTGTGTTTGGCTGTCCCGGGCAGGAGCGGTCTGTGTGTGAGCACCCCTGCCAGTACCGGATTGTATTTGAGCACCCCTGGTGGAATATGACTGTGTTTGGGCACCACTGGCAGAACCGGACTGTGTTTGACAACCCCAGACAGGACCAGACTGTGTGTGGGTACCCCAGAAGGGGCCAGACTGTGTGGGTACCGCGGACAGGGCCAAACTGTGTGGGCACCCCAGAAAGAGCCAGACTATGTGGTCACCCCGCACAGGACCAGACTGTGTTAAGTATGCTTGGTATTAAGCTTCCAATAAATACCGATGAATTTGAGTTGATCGATAAGGAGAGCATCCCCCTTCTACCCCACCCATCACGCAGCATCCATTCCGTGCAGTCGAGCTACACGTGCAAGGCATGGCCTGATTCGCCAACGTGCTAAAAGAAAGCCACCGATATGCCCACATGCCGACCAATGCCGAGCCGTCATTCGCCGAGTATCTGACGAATGAGGGTGTAAAGGACCGACTGGCAGCTGCAGATAGCTTTCATCTGTGTCGAGCCGTCAGTCGATTGCTCAGCCGTCAACGGTAGGCGACAGCCGGGCGAGGCGACAGCCGGGCGAGGCGACAGCCGGGCGAGGCGGCAGCCGGGCGAGGCGACAGCCGGGCGAGGCGGCAGCCGGGCGAGGCGACAGCCGGGCGAGGCGACAGCCGGGCGAGGCGACAGCCGGGCGAGGCGACAGCCGGGCGAGGCGACAGCCGGGCGAGGCGACAGCCGGGCGAGGCGGCAGCCGGGCGAGGCGACAGCCGGGCGAGGCGACAGCCGGGCGAGGCGACGCACAGTGGCGATGGTCGGACGTGATAGTCGGTCATCCGTCATCTGCCACCTGCCATCCGCCAATGGCGGCTGAGCGTGTCGTTAGTTTGTGCAGCCTGGCGCTGAAGGGGGGGGGGGGGCAGACCGGCGGCCGCCGCCGCTCTGGTCGCCGTCAGATGAAGAGGGGGGGCAGACTGGGTTGTACAGACTCGACACAGACACCTGGGTGGGTGCAGTGCCAGCCGTGTCGGTCGTCGCTGAGTGTCTGACTTGCTTGGGTCTGAATGGAAAGGTCGCCTGACTGCTGACGAGGTCGCCCGAGAGACCACTTAAAGCTTTTCTGAGATAGCTGCCGAATGAATGCACGCAAACACAACTTTCAGTACCGTCGCATACATGGACTTTGCACGTCTGCAAATATCAGTCGTCAACGGTAATTGGCACGTGACGTTCAAAGGGAGTATGGGCTCAAATCCTTCAAAATATCGCCATTCGGAGCAACTGAAACATGTCGACATCAACCCCAGATCGTGCTATTCTTTCATCGAGGTGTTCAGCCTGCAATCTCAAACTTATAATTGTGTTGACTTAATGTCTCATCACTTGCGGCGTTTTTACCAAAGAAAATGTGGAAATTGAAGTTTTGGGTACCGTTCGACGTCGGAAATGACAAAAGAGCATGTAACAAGCATTCTGGTTGAAAATATGCTTCAATGATCAACGGAATAATTATGGTCAGGTGAAGTATCAAGCATATTCTACACAACGCCATCTTATCCAGAATGTTCCTATTTCTTGTGAAATCACGTGTGATGTTGGTTTCAACACCGCCTGAGTCGTGCGACATGATACTGGATGATCACCCCCCTTAAACCCAAGTAATCAATCAATGGATGATCAACCATTGACCGCAGATGAACTCGCTTCGCGTGATTTGTCCTGATTTGACGTTTCCATGGAATTCCTTTCCAAGCCTGGTCTACACATGGCAAAGTGTGAGGCGACCGTTTTGTCAGCCTATGCATTATGTCAGCGTGTCATATGGTCGGCTCACGATACTTCAGTATCATATAAATTCTTCCTGATACAATTTTTTATACGTAAAAAGGTATGTACCGAGTGTAATCTAGGTGGAGTTAAATCGATGTAACCGTATAGCGTGACCTGACCTGACAATAGTACTTGCTGATATAGAACATATGCATGCATTCTTTAACGGGTCTTTTGAAAGAAACAGATATATATATATATATATATATATATATATATATATATATATATATATATATATATATATATATATATATATATATATGAATATTTATTAGGGTGGGAATAAAAAACATGTGTGTTAAATGATAAAAATCCCCTCACCTAGATATGTTTGTTCGTGTCCAAAACCCCTTCGCAAATTCACCACTGCAAGAATTATATCCTGTTACACTGCAATCAAGCGTTATTAAGGACTGAAGAGCGTGGCGGTCGGGTCTGGCTGGGGGTCTACACGACTATTTGTATACTACGGGAGTAGGCTTGTTCCTGTTTCACCCTGTAGGTGTGCCAATGTAGGCCTGCAATGCAAAGTCGCCCAACGCATCTCAGGAGAGCGGACTTACTGCACGTCACCACCAATGTCTCCCAGCAAGTATTCCTACCATGGTCACAGCCGGTATGTCGTCATTTGATGAGTGTCCCTGCTTTTGGAGGTCACGAGTTGTTGGGTGGCAAGGCCGCGTCGTCGTCTGATGAAGACACGGGCCCACAAAGCGGAAAGGCACGGCATTAGTGAACAACGCCACTGATTGCTCAATTGCGTGCATTTCACGTCACGGACGTTTTGGACGTCACTACTTACGCCGACCCGTCTGACAAATTCACCAACTCCTCCCGTTTTCATCTCTGGTGCGGTAGAGCGTGCCATCGGGACCGACGGGCGGCCATTCGGCTCGCGCTGGCTGGTGTGAGCTCTGTGGCAGACTAGTGGCTCGCGGCGGCACACCTGGTGTGAGCTCTGTGGCAGATGAGTGGCTCGCGCCGGCCCACCTGGTGTGAGCTCTGTGGCAGACTAGTGGCTCGCGCCAGCCCACCTGGTGTGTGAGCTCTGTGGCAGACGAGTGGCTCGCGCTGGCTGGTGTGAGCTCTGTGGCAGACTAGTGGCTCGCGGCGGCACACCTGGTGTGAGCTCTGTGGCAGACCAGTGGCTCGCGCTGCCTGGTGTGAGCTCTGTGGCAGACTAGTGGCTCGCGGCGGCACACCTGGTGTGAGCTCTGTGGCAGATGAGTGGCTCGCGCCGGCCCACCTGGTGTGAGCTCTGTGGCAGACTAGTGGCTCGCGCCGGCCCACCTGGTGTGAGCTCTGTGGCAGACTAGTGGCTCATGCTGGCCCACCTGGTGTGAGCTCTGTGGCAGACTAGTGGCTCGCGCTGGCTGGCGTGAGCTCTGTGGCAGATGAGTGGCTCGCGCCGGCCCACCTGGTGTGTGAGCTCTGTGGCAGACGAGTGGCTCGCGCTGGCTGGTGTGAGCTCTGTGGCAGACTAGTGGCTCGCGCCGGCCCACCTGGTGTGAGCTCTGTGGCAGACTAGTGGCTCATGCTGGCCCACCTGGTGTGTGAGCTCTGTGGCAGATGAGTGGCTCGCGCTGGCTGGCGTGAGCTCTGTGGCGACAGTGGTTCCGCCGGCCCACCGTGTGGCTCTTGGCAGACGAGTGGTTCGCCGACCACCGTGTGTGAGCTCTGTGGCAGACTAGTGGCTCATGCTGGCCCACCTGGTGTGTGAGCTCTGTGGCAGACGAGTGGTTCGCGCCGGCCCACCTGGTGTGAGCTCTGTGGCAGACTAGTGGCTCATGCTGGCCCACCTGGTGTGTGAGCTCTGTGGCAGATGAGTGGCTCGCGCTGGCTGGCGTGAGCTCTGTGGCAGACTAGTGGCTCGCGCCGGCCCACCTGGTGTGTGAGCTCTGTGGCAGACTAGTGGCTCATGCTGGCCCACCTGGTGTGTGAGCTCTGTGGCAGACGAGTGGCTCGCGCCGGACCACCTGTCGATTTGGTGACACCTGTGTCGAACAGGTGGCTCAGGGGCCGAGCGGACCCTCCGCGAGACTGGTCGTCGCCGCCGCGCCGCTGAGGACAGCCATTACGAGCAGTACCGCTGAGGACGGCCGGTGCGAGCAGTACCGCTGAGGACGGCCATTACGAGCAGTGCCGCTGAGGACGGCCGGTGCGACCAGTACCGCTGAGGACGGCCGGTGCGAGCAGTACCGCCGGGCAGTACCGCCGTGCTGAGCGCGCCTACGCTGTGAGTGTATGTGAGCAGCCATGAGTGGATACTGGCGGCGCGAGCTGGGCCAGTGGGACGGGTGAGTGAGATGTGCTCAGGGAAGTGAATGCGTATGTGTATAGTAGTGTTGGCATCTGTGAGAGACAGCCCTCTCACCCCATACATGCGCTCCAGCTGATAGCCAACCAGCCTGCCGATTGGCCCGTGTGATGGGTGAACCCGCCTGTGTGATGGTATGACAACCCGGCCGGTCCACTGTGCTGAGGCTGCTGCTGCTGCTGCTGCTGATGCTGGGCTGTCGGTCGTTGGCCGTGACCGTCCATCCAAAACACAGCACTTTAGTTCAGGACCTCGCGTTGTTATTTTCACTCCTCAAGTCCTCAAGCACAAGCAAGACACAGCGAATTGTCAAGGAATTCGCGCAACAAACAATGCGAATTGTTCACGTAGTTCCGCACGTAAATGGTGCGAACTGTACCTCGTTCTCCCGGTTCTTGGTTGCGGGGCTCGGTCCGTCCCCCGCCAGGTCAGGTGCAGTTGGAGGTAGAGTGCCGGCCAGCCTGGTGATGTGCGGCAGCAAAGAGGTGCACAGCTCGGCGTCTGGTGATGGTCTGCCCTCCTGAGTGTTCCGTGCCAGGCCTTTGACAATAAAAGGCCGTAGACCCTCCTGTGTGATGGGTGGACCCGCCTGTATGGTGGGTGGACCCCCTGTGTGGTGGGTGGACCCCCTGTGTGATGGGTGGACCCCCTGTGTGATGGGTGGACCCGCATGTGTGGTGGGTGGACCCCCTGTGTGATGGGTGGACCCCCTGTGTGATGGGTGGACCCGCATGTGTGGTGGGTGGACCCGCGTGTGTGATGGGTGGACCCGCCTGTGTGATGGGTGGACCCCCTGTGTGATGGGTGGACCCGCCTGTGTGATGGGTGGACCCCCTGTGTGATGGGTGGACCCGCCTGTGTGATGGGTGGACCCCCTGTGTGGTGGGTGGACCCGCCTGTGTGGTGGGTGAGCCCGCCTGTGTGATGGGTGGATCCGCCTCACACTGTGATACCTGGAGGGAAAAACTGGCCATAAATCATAGCGGACAAAGTATGCTAGTTACCGGGGCGATTTATTCATAGTCGAAAGAGCTTAAAATTTTGATCATATGGGGAAGATTTATTGTCTTAAATATTGTCCAACCCAGGAATGTCAGAGATTATATCTGCTAGAGGGAAGGGAGCATTCCGCTCTACTCATTTTGCTTACGCAAAATATATCGGGAACCAATTGAGATATATAGCTAAAATTGTGCACACACCTACAGGAGTATCTAGTATACCTTGTATTAAAATATCGACGTCCGGTCATCCATGATGACATCATGATAACGTCATAAGTGAAGTCCGTTGGCGCTCATATATTGGATGATTATTAGTGAGCATTTGTTATCCGAATATTCTGCAGTGTAAATGTTACCTTATATTTGCTATGCAGAATGGGTCAAAGATCTTGTCCAAAGTGGCTGAAATTACGCCAAAATACATCACTAAGATATGAACTCAGGTTGGCTCACTTCAGAGATTTTGAGAGCCCCGCGAATCTTGCTGGGCCGATTTGGTGAAGGCCCCAACTGTCGCAACACGAAAGCCTTCATGCCCGGCCTTCATGCCTTCAGCACGAGCACTTTGCCCAGCAACTTCCACAAGCTGCAGATCACTGTGCTGTTGAGTAACTCTTGAGGATGCCCGACGGTGAAAACGGGCGCTGAGGTGATCGTAGATTCTAGTTGGTCGCCCTCGCGCTCTCTTCACGGTCTCGTCATTGAGGCAGGTCTTGACTTCATCATCACTCACGACGTGGTCACCACGCTTCAGGGACACGGAGAATACCTTGGCTCCCGAAAGACTTGTTGCAAACTGACTTCTGAATTTGTTCTGGGCTCGCATTTACTTAACCCGCTTTCCTTTTAAGTTCTTGGCGATAAGTCGTTAGCCTTTCTCAAGTCCACAATCGACGACTCACTTCGGGGCATCCCTGAGGGATTTTCTCCATGATCAACTGCAAACTATAATTAAACACATGAGCATAATAGTTCCCACGCCCAGAAGCTTTTGCACTGGTTAACAAGTCCACAAATTCCTCTGCTGACGCGCACCTCCATGTTCACTGTACGCAAAATCCAACCACAATGACCCGAACCTTACAGGTAGACATCTTCCCTGCCATGGGAGACGCTGTGCGTGACCTATCTCGCCTCGGTCGCCTCGTCAGTTAGGGGACTCTTTGGCATAGCAACCACTGGATCAGGTTACCCGGTCAAGACACCCCGCGAGCCGACGCGTCGCGGCGTCCGGCACGGGCTTCCCCGTGCCGCCCGGGCTGGCCACCGCACTGCACCACGGCCTGTCGGGATACGATCGATCACTATCGGTGTTAGAGCAGCTAGGTGCAGCTGAATCTTGCGGCACATATGTCAAAGGATCACTGACTTCATTGAGATTGGTCTCTGGCTGGGCGCTGTTGTGCGTTTTTTTTTCAACCTTACTTGAACTTCGAAGTGCTAGAAAGTTGAACGACTATTACAATTACTGATTGTTTGACAATAAATAGCATATTTTGAATTGGTGTATGCCTTCTTGAATTGCTTGACGCAATGCGAATGTTCTCAGAGCTGAGAATGTGACATGTGACTGACATCGACATGTGACTTCACATGTCGATGGAAATGATAGCTCTATCATTTCATATCTCAGTTGTCCAGGTTTTCAGAATGCAACTTACCTTTATCCATCACCAAACTGCGACAACATTTGTGCACATGTGTGTCGTTTTTTCCACACGTAATGTTGTCCATGTTCATCGACTTATTTCTATATCAAATCTTGTGAAAATTTTCATAGAAACTGTGATAGTCTGCTTCAATCATTTGCTGATGCAATGGCGCCAGAAATACGGCTTACAAAATAGTCGAGAAAGGCATTTATGGCCAGTTTTTCCCTCGAGATATCACACTGTGCGCCTGTGTGATGGGTGGACCCTCCTGTGTGATGGCTGGACCCTCCTGTGTGGTGGGTGGACCCACCTGTGTGGTGGGTGGACCCGACTGTGTGTTAGGTGGACCCTCCTGTGTGGTGGGTGGACCCGCGTGTGTGGTGGCTGGACCCTCCTGTGTGGTGGGTGGACCCGCGTGTGTGGTGGCTGGACCCTCCTGTGTGGTGGGTGGACCCTCCTGTGTGATGGATGGACCCGACTGTGTGGTGGGTGGACCCTCCTGTGTGGTGGGTGGACCCGCCTGTGTGGTGGGTGGACCCGCCTGTGTCATGGGTGGACCCTCCTGTGTGGTGAGTGGACCCGCGTGTGTGATGGCTGGACCCGCCTGTGTGGTGGGTGGACCCGCCTGTGTGTTAGGTGGACCCTCCTGTGTGGTGGGTGGACCCTCCTGTGTGGTGGGTGGACCCTCCTGTGTGGTGGGTGGACCCGCCTGTGTGGTGGGTGGACCCGCCTGTGTGGTGGGTGGACCCTCCTGTGTGGTGGGTGGACCCGCCTGTGTGGTGGGTGGACCCGCCTGTGTGGTGGGTGGACCCTCCTGTGTGGTGGGTGGACCCTCCTGTGTGGTGGGTGGACCCGCCTGTGTGGTGGGTGGACCCGCCTGTGTGGTGGGTGGACCCGCCTGTGTGGTGGGTGGACCCTCCTGTGTGGTGGGTGGACCCTCCTGTGTGGTGGGTGGACCCGCCTGTGTGGTGGGTGGACCCTCCTGTGTGGTGGGTGGACCCTCCTGTGTGGTGGGTGGACCCTCCTGTGTGGTGGGTGGACCCTCCTGTGTGGTGGGTGGACCCTCCTTTTGTACTTGTTTCCTGTGTGTGGTGGACCCTCCTGTGTGGTGGGTGGACCCGCCTGTGTGGTGGGTGGACCCTCCTGTGTGGTGGGTGGACCCGCCTGTGTGGTGGGTGGACCCTCCTGTGTGGTGGGTGGACCCGCCTGTGTGGTGGGTGGACCTTCCTGTGTGGTGGGTGGACCCTGTGTGGTGGGTGGACCCTCTGCCTTGTTGGTGGGTGGACCCGCCTGTGTGGTGGGTGGACCCGCCTGTGTGGTGGGTGGACCCTCCTGTGTGGTGGGTGGACCCGCCTGTGTGGTGGGTGGACCCTCCTGTGTGGTGGGTGGACCCTCTGTGTGGTGGGTGGACCCTTTTCCTGTGTGGTGGGTGGACCCCTTTTGTGGACCCTGTGTGGTGGGTGGACCCGCCTGTGTGGTGGGTGGACCCTCCTGTGTGGTGGGTGGACCCTCCTGTGTGGTGGGTGGACCCTCCTGTGTGGTGGGTGGACCCGCCTGTGTGGTGGGTGGACCCGCCTGTGTGGTGGGTGGACCCCTGTGTGGTGGGTGGACCCGCCTGTGTGGTGTGGTGGACCCGCCTGTGTGGTGGGTGGACCCGCCTTGTTGTGGGTGGACCCTCCTGTGGGTGGGTGGACCCCCTGTGTGGTGGGTGGACCCTCTGTGTGGTGGGTGGACCCCTGTGTGGTGGGTGGACCCTCCTGTGTGGTGGGTGGACCCGCCTGTGTGGTGGGTGGACCCTCCTGTGTGGTGGGTGGACCCTCCTGTGTGGTGGGTGGACCCGCCTGTGTGGTGGGTGGACCCTCTGTGTGGTGGGTGGACCCTCCTGTGTGGTGGGTGGACCCTCCTGTGTGGTGGGTGGACCCGCTGTGTGGTGGGTGGACCCGCCTGTGTGGTGGGTGGACCCGACTGTGTGGTGGGTGGACCCGCCTGTGTGGTAGGTGGACCCTCCTGTGTGGTGGGTGGACCCGCCTGTGTGGTGGGTGGACCCGCCTGTGTGGTGGGTGGACCCTCCTGTGTGGTGGGTGGACCCTCCTGTGTGATGGGTGGACCGGCCCAGTGGGTGGACCCGACTGTGTGGTGGGTGGACCCGACTGTGTGGTGGGTGGACCCGCCTGTGTGGTAGGTGGACCCTCCTGTGTGGTGGGTGGACCCGCCTGTGTGGTGGGTGGACCCGCCTGTGTGGTGGGTGGACCCGCCTGTGTGGTGGGTGGACCCGCCTGTGTGGTGGGTGGACCCTCCTGTGTGGTGGTGGACCCGCCTGTGTGGTGGGTGGACCCGCCTGTGTGGTGGGTGGACCCGCCTGTGTGGTGGGTGGACCCTCCTGTGTGGTGGGTGGACCCGCCTGTGTGTGTGTGGTGGGTGGACCCTCCTGTGTGGTGGGTGGACCCTCCTGTGTGGTGGGTGGACCCTCCTGTGTGGTGGGTGGACCCGCCTGTGTGGTGGGTGGACCCGCCTGTGTGGTGGGTGGACCCGCCTGTGTGGTGGGTGGACCCTCCTGTGTGGTGAGTGGACCCGCCTGTGTGGTGGGTGGACCCGCCTGTGTGGTGGGTGGACCCGCCTGTGTGGTGGGTGGACCCTCCTGTGTGGTGGGTGGACCCTCCTGTGTGGTGGGTGGACCCTCCTGTGTGGTGGGTGGACCCCTGCTGTGTGGTGGGTGGACCCGCCTGTGTGGTGGGTGGACCCGCCTGTGTGTTAGGTGGACCCTCCTGTGTGGTGGGTGGACCCTCCTGTGTGGTGGGTGGACCGGCCTGTATGGTGGGTGGACCATCCTGTGTGGTGGGTGGACCCTCATGTGTGGTGGGTGGACCCTCCTGTGTGGTGGGTGGACCCGCCTGTGTGGTGGGTGGACCCTCCTGTGTGGTGGGTGGACCCGCCTGTGTGGTGGGTGGACCCTCTGTGTGGTGAGCTGTGTGGTGGGTGGACCCTGTGTGGGTGGTTGGTGGTGGCCGCCTGTGTGGTGGGTGGACCCGCCTGTGTGGTGGGTGGACCTCCTGGTGGGTGGACCACCTGTGTGGTGGGTGGACCCCCTGTGTGGTGGGTGGACCCGCCTGTGTGGTGGGTGGACCCGCCTGTGTTGTGTGGTGGGTGGACCCTCCTGTGTGGTGGGTGGACCCGCCTGTGTGGTGGGTGGACCCGCCTGTGTGTGGTCTGTGTGGTGTGGACCCGCCTGTGTGGTGGGTGGACCCGCCTGTGTGGTGGGTGGACCCGCCTGTGTGGTGGGTGGACCCGCCTGTGTGGTGGGTGGACCCGCCTGTGTGGTGGGTGGACCCGCCTGTGTGGTGGGTGGACCCGCCTGTGTGGTGGGTGGACCCGCGTGTGTGGTGGGTGGACCCGCCTGTGGTGAGTGGACCCGCCTGTGTGGTGAGTGGACCGGCCTGTGTGATGGGTGAGCTGGTGGAATGGACAGGCTTGCCGGTGGGATGGGCGGGCTCATGGGTGTATTCTCGGGTGGGGGGTATGCCCCCCAATTCCTTGAAAGTGGCGATTTATCCCTCTCAATGTTTTCGTGAATAACAAAAACCTTCACCATATTTTGCTTTCGCTTATGTGGAAAATTCTGCTTTGCGGGCACCAGCATTGCATTATCACAAGGCTTTATACGGCTTAGGTTGCATTCCCCTGCGCATATATCGATATATCTTGAACAAGCGTGACTCCGGATCTTTGAGCGTCTTGGTCAACCTAAAGCACGTACGACATGTCAACGTCGTATTCGTATTCAGGAACGAGTTCGCCAGTGACGTATTTGTATTGGTATTGGCATTCAGAGACGGGCTCGTTAGGCGTCGGACGCATTGTTAATGCGGACATCAGGGGGACCTCCAGTAAAGAAAGAAAACAGGTACGTTCCTGATGCCATTCAAGAACTCCGAAACATGTGCCCGCGACCAGAGCGCCCAGATACTCATTGGTCTTTGCGCGATGAAAATATTTACAATTTATGAGACTCCGTCTCCATAAAGATATGAATAGTGCATTTATCAAAGCTAGCTTGCCTTCAGACGTCATTTGCACTGCCACCTACAGTGATATATTGCGCATATTGTTACTTTGCGTATTCCCGTCTGGATATATTTCCACCATAGACAACCAGCCGCTGGCCGCGACGCCGGCGGTCCCCGGCCCGTCCCTGACCGCCATCCGCCATTCATAGCATGGTGGGTCGCAAACCATTCCCTGAATGTTAATGAGCCCCAACGCCAAAGTTACAGGCGGATTTTCAGATTTGAAACGCTAGGCGGTGTACCTGGAATGAGTTCCGCCACTATTGCTGTCGAGTCTGACAGGTTTTCTCGATATTGTTCAGGAGTATTGCGCTTATGGGCGTTTAATAGAAAGAATGCCTCTGCAATCAATAATTTGTCCTACGCTTGGCGTGGCAGAGCCGATGTTCTTTGGCATTGTTGAAGGGTGAAATTTTGCTTCTGTTCATGCCACCGCTCGGCGGCCCTACGGTTCCGCTGGTCAGCAACGGTCGGCGCTATACTTGCATCGAGCCATGGCATAACCTGGATATTGCCGGGAAGCTTCATGTCAAAAGGTAAAAAGTGGCACGTTTGGACATCTATAAAAGTAGTCGAGTGTGGCATCAGAATTTGGAATTTAGACTCACCGGACGTGAGTCAAAATTCCAATGGCGGGCGCACTGCCGAGTCGTCTGCGGGGCGGGGAAATGTCACCTGACTGTTCGTCACCAGGTGGCATCGCCGTGTTATATCGGAAGTGAAACGTCATTTGACTACCAATTGAAATCGGGGCTCAAATACGTCACTACTAAGTAGCCAATCAGAGAGTGACGAATCGTCTTGAGCGGTGTGCAGAGCTGTGTGCAGATGTTCCAGACCCCCCGCTGTCAGAGCGCCCCGGACTGTCAAGCCGCGTGGGTCTGTTGCGGTCGGACGTTTCGATAAACTGACGCGTCTGTCTTTCAGTCTTTCGGCCCATAAATTTAGAACTTATAGCATTTACTGTCGGGGGTGTCATCGATCCATTATTTCAACATCCTTTTGAAGTGTACGAATTGTCGTTCATAACCGTTTAATTCCTTTCAACTGCACAATACATCAAGTGCAGAATCAATGAACTTTCGGAGTTGTCGCGACGCGCGGTTCTACTAGACTATATCAGGTGTCTACAAGGACGACCTTTTCTACATTATGGATTATGGGTATAAAATTAGCCAAGGATTGCATCAGAAGGTAGCTGATTTCTTTTCCGTTTATTTGAGACCATTGGACATGAAATTGCTAATGTAGGACATCTGCTTAGGAATATAAATGTGATAATTCGAGACGCATATCTTGGAATTTAATGCAAAAATGAGTCATGACAGGGTTAGATATCTATAAAGGGAATCGAGTATGGCATCAGAAAGCAGTTGATTTTATGCCGGTTTATTTGAGTCTATTGAAAATTAATTCGGAAATGTAGAATATCTGATATACAACGTAAGTGAATACAATGCTATAATTTGAGATACAAATTCTGTAACTGACTGCAAAAGTTACGGGTTTAAACTTTCATGGAAGTTATTCAAGATGATATGAAAATGGAGCACGTTCGATTGTCGTTTAGTTAAGAATATTGGGAATTGCTAGCACGTCACAAAGAAGATGTATGATTCGTTTTTATAAAAAAATGTTGAGTGGCCAATTGGTCCCATTTCACTTCAAGGGCCAAATGACAGGGTGAAATGATTTGATAATCAAATGAACTACACATCATAAGATAGCTTATTTCAATGTTGTTCAAATTTTACCATTGGATATCACCTGCATCTTCTAGCATATAGCAGAAACTAGCATATAGCACTAATCAAAGCCAGCCCATTCTGCTGGTGTTCCTTCACAAACCCACAACCAGACGTGCCACCGACATTATGTCCGCTCATGACGCCTAACATTATGACTGTTCGCATCAATAACCACAAATGCTTGTTCCTGTACTAAACACACCACAAGCGATTACATAAGTCCCACATGACCCTCTATAGCGGTCAATGTCCAACGCAAACCCGTTTCTTTGATCACCTCGCATTCTTTTCGTTCTCACTAAAACCTGTCCAAATCTGGTATCAAGCGACAGGCTGTGGTGAACCCTCGTACAATATCTGAAACCAGGAAATATCAAGATCAAACTTCAAGGTAAAAGGTTAGACTACTTTATCATATCGCGATATGGAAGCGATAGCTATCGAACGGGAGGCTCGGTCGCTAATGTTTCAATTTGCATCAAATAGACTTCATTCGACGTGGCTTGTAATTCTGTGTCTGGAAGTTGAGCAATTTATAATTTTCAATGGCGAAAGGCCAAGCTGATCCTTCTGTCGCCTCTAATTTTGTTCTCGTTTTCGCTCGAAGCTGCCGAAATCTGGTATCAAGCGAAAGCCCGGGAGAACAATGGAGTAAGATTTCAAATCGAAACATGTTAAGGTCACAGGTTTCATTAAGGTTTCATTCGATGTCCTCGAGTTTCGTCGCTATGGCTTCAATTTGCAGAAAATGGATGTGATTCGGCGTCTCTTCTTGTACGGTATCGGAAAGTTGGTAAGTCGAAATAATCTCGACGATTAAAAATCAAGTTTATATTTTTTTCAGTCGTCTGGTATTTTTTTGGGCTTCCCTAAGGCCTACCCAGATCCACTATCAAGCCCATGGTGAACCCTCGTATAACATTTTGAAACCGTGATATTTTAAGGCCAAATTTCAAGGTCAAAGGATAGTTCGAATGTTTCGAAGTCCTCGCAATCCGTCTTTACTTGCACCAAGTGGGTATCATTCAACGTGGCTTGTTTTGCCGTATTATAAAGGCAAGAAATCTAAATAATCTCAAAGGTCAAAGAGCAAGCTGATACCTTCGGCTTCCTCGCATTATTTTCATTGCCCTAACCTACCCAAACCTGGCATCAAGCAATAGTCCGTGGTGAGCCTCGAGTAACATTTAAAACCGGGATATGTCAATGTCAAACCGCAACATCACTTCTTGACTAAATTATTCGAAGTTCTCGCGTCTCGTCGCTATAGCTTCAATTTTCACAAGTTCGTTGTTATTCGACGTGCCGTGAGGTACTCTTGACTCAAAGATACTCTAAGCTCGTGCAGACTCAAATTAGTTTTCAAAGTTAAAAGTCAGTAATTTCTTCGGTCGCCTCGCGTTATTTCGTTTTCTTCCAAAGCTACCCATGTTTCGAATCAAGAGATAGCCTGTGGGCAACACCCCAGTGACATATCGAACCGGAACAAGTAAGGTCAAGCCTCAAGGTAATAGGTCAGCTTTAACTGTTACGATGTATTTGGGTTTTGTCGCTACGGTTCCAATTTGTATTAAGTGGGTGTCATTCGACGTGGCTTGCCGCACGGTAGTATAAAATTGGGATATCGAAATACTATCGAAGATGTCAAAGGTTCGGTGTGTGGACAGTGATTGGATTGATTGAATGTAATGGGAATAGGAGATGCACAATAAATATTGTTTTTGTTTGCAACCATTATGATAGCAGGCACTCATATCCTATATGACATGGAGCTCCCCTAAGGAATCCGCAATAATCTGCTTGGACGGCGTTCTCATTGCTGGTTTTATTTTGCTCTGCCACATTGACGTATAAAATATTGAACCGTTTGTTCAGGTCGCCCGCTTTCCTCTTAATGGTTCAACGGAAGTTGTCAAATTTGCAATAGAAGCCACACGTGAATGCGCACAATTGTACAACCAGCCGGAGTTCATAACCGCGAGAGAGCAATGCTGTAATCAGGGGTGAATCCAGGAATTGTCATGGGGAAACTTATTTGGTGGAGCGCCATTCCTTTGGAGAGACGCCACTGCGAGTGCTTGGAGTTGCGATTCTGGCTGAAAAAAAAAAATTCGAGTCGGAGGTGTGCTTGGGCTTCCCGGATGGGCGCCTTTTCTTCCAAGGGGCACCGTTTCTCTCAGAAGGTCGCCTTTGGCTGAAACATTCGAGGGACATTCTCAGAGGGGCGTCTTTCCCGGCCGGAGAGTCACCATCTTCCGCGGGAGGAGGACTATACCCCCAGTGCCACACCCTTTATACGCCCCTGGGTGTCATTTCATCGAACATGTCTCCGTGCAACAGGAATGTGAAAGACTAGTGAAAGTCAGTGGCTTGCCCTGGGTTGGCGCTGGGGGTGAGCAAACGGGTTTTGAGTGGCCCCACCTACCTCCGTGACGTAAAATTCCTCGCACTCGGACCACTGCAGTGATCGTACTGCAGCACCGGGGCAGCACCAGGGCCTCATACTCCGTATATCCCTGTGGTGGCTTCTGTGTTATTATGGTACGTTGGTCGAGCTTGCGGGTGCAGCACCAGAGCCTCATAGTCCGTCTCTCACTGTCGTGGTGGCTTCTGTGCCAATGTGGTATTGTGATCGAGCTTGTGCGTGCAGCACCAGGGCTTCATAGTCCGTCTCTCACTATCGTGGTCGCTTATTTGCTGTTGTGGTACGGTGGTCGAGCTTGTGCGTGCAGCACCAGGATCTCATACTCCGTGTATCCCTGTGGGGGCTTCTTTGCTATATCTTCGATGAACATTTGCCGCCCCTATTGTTCAGTTGGTTAGATGGCTGGTCTGCACTG
Source organism: Imbricaverruca yamaguchii (assembly GCA_034440575.1). Classification (NCBI taxonomy): domain Eukaryota; kingdom Metazoa; phylum Arthropoda; class Thecostraca; family Neoverrucidae; genus Imbricaverruca; species Imbricaverruca yamaguchii. The sequence continues at coordinate 683,395 of JAOTOL010001568.1, forward strand.
GTCTCCTCTGTCCTGGAAACACAGTGTTCGAGTTGTTTTCGAGTTGTTCACGCGCTCGCATTTATCCTCCGGCTGGGAGGGTTAATTCGCAGCTGGCCCGTTAAGGTCGGGGACGAGCTACCCGGCGGCCGTGTCGGTGCATTGGCGCGACGTTAACTTCCGGGCTAAATTCTGCTGTTGACCTGGAATCGGGTGCTGGAGCCAAGGTTCATGCAACAAGCTCCGCTGAGCAATAGAACACTTGTTCATAAAGCCACCCCAGCAAGAGTCCGGATTAAATGCATTAAAAATATACCTGCATAAAAATACATAGTCACATATGTGGATGTTAAATCCGTTGCACTTAGGACAGGACGACTCATCATTATGAACACTGGACCAACAAAAAACGAGGTGTTCCCATGCTGCATGCACATAATTCGGTTTATATCGGCATCAACTGAGAGTCGTGGCCGGGTGCTAGTGATCATTAGGGGTGTGTATGTGGGGGAGGGGCGCAGTGCACGGCGAGACCTCAGCCGTCGCCAAGCGATCCAGCGTGTCAATTGCCACCGCCAATGATTTCCGCTCAGAAACGAATGTAGATACTTCAAAGCATGAAGTTGACGAAAACCAATTAGCAAAACAAAATTTAACTCAGGGTGCAAATGACATGGTGGGGAGCATTGTAGCGCACATAGCATAATATATACATACACATTACGCATGGGGTAGGACCGGATTCGGTCCGTCAGGTCGAACCCAGCCGAGCCAGAACAGAGCACCAATGCTGTTTTCGCACTCCCAGATGTAATCTTAAGGTTCCAAGTCTAGTCAGCCCATTCTGTCAGCAGCTAGTCAGCATATACAGTAGAACAGTTCCTGGCCAGAAACACAACACAGGTCATATCTTATCAAATTAAATTCAGTGACACTTCATGTCATGATGTTGAAATCCAATCACCAGGTCATTGCCGTCCAGGCCACATCATCCCAGTGCTAAGGGATCCTTATGACCTCTATTTAGCTGGTCAGATTATCTTTGTGTTGATATCAGCCGATGCAAAGTGTGACAGGCCGATGCGAATGCCAATTTTACAATCAATCTAGCATAAAGTGCTTCAAAATGCGGTGCGAATGTATCTGCATATATTTCAGTATCAAACCACGAAACAAGCTTAGCATATATTATCGCACCACGCGATATTCCCTGAATCTTTAGAATGCCGAGCATGCCAGCTGAGTAAGCTACTGTTGAATAGTCACAACATTTGCAACATCATCAATTGCGTGTTTTGTGAACAGTTCCTGGGCTGCAAATAACTTATGACTCGGGCTCGAGAATAGAACACGGCAGTGCGACTACACCACATACCATTGGCATGCGAATGTCACATTTGGCTTAATTGTAGCTTAAATGTGCTTCTAGCTTTGGATGTCCAAATTTAGCTTCAGCGCTGCAATACCGTAATGAGCTGACCGTTACTCGTTTCGTTGTTGCAAATGCGCCGTGGTCTGGATCGTGGTAAAGGTGGCCGGTCGCACATATCGAGTGGACCGCCTGACACGTGGCATGATCGATGGCTGCCAGGCCATGTCACGTCGTGCTACACGCCACCGTGCAGTTGCCGGCGTCTGTTTGGTGAGGTATGCGGGGCAACAGCATGCACGGTCGCAGACAGCCAAGAGTGTACCGGCGCAAGCGTCGCGACCGGTGCCGACACGGCGAGTAGTACGCGTCGGTCGTGTCCACTGTTCACTGTGCAGGGGTGCCGTCCGTGCTCCGTGCACTGTGCTGGTGCGCCGTCACCTCGACACCCAGCCAGTGGCCAATGAGTGCCGCTTCGAGCGCAGTGCTCCACGAGGCAGGCGGGCAGGAGATGGAGAGGGTGGTGGTCTGGACGTCACCGTATCGGTGAGTTTGTCGCAGAGCGGGCATCCGCTGTGCATACCGGATGGTGATGGTGATTATGCGGGACATTTCAAATGGCCAAATAGTTCGCGCTTAACTCGCTTCCAACGGGCAACAAAATTCAACTTTGCTTTCCGGTGAGGGGGATGGGGTGGAGTGAACACGTCTCCCTATCTCGCTATCCAAACGACCACACAAAGACCAACGAGAGGGTCTCATCGAGCCAATCACGAAACATGGTAGCGTTTTATCTCATGACGATTTCCAAATATATTTGCCTTCATAATCTTGCATAAACCTAGCTATTGCTTTACGAGTATTGTTTAGTGAATCATTTTCCAGAGTGAACTTCGGCAGCTATCTGTCCCATTGATCCAAGTGCGCTCATCGATCCTGTTTTTGTCCTCAAATAGCTGTAGGCAGGCCAATCGTGTTGTGCTGCAAGATGCAATGGTTGATAACCATTACCATGATTGCTGATCTATGCTCTGACGAATGTTTCGGCACGTCCCATTCATCAAAATTGTGTTCTTCAATTTCGGTAGTGAAGGTGTTGGAAGTTTTTATTCCGTCGACTGGGATATGGGGTGCGTGAGGTTTTCGGGTTGTCTGTTCATGTCTGTATTTGTCGCATCTTCTCCCCAGCAACTTCCCCATCTCCATCCGATTTGGTGTCGTCAGCACTGCCACCCCTTCGACGTATTTATATGCTTGGCGCGACATTAGAGTTTTCGGAACACCGTATAGGCCACTGAGTGGCATTCGTTAAGTTAGGATGGATACAATGTAGCAGATCAATAATTAATATGTATACATTGTCACCGTGCGATTAGTTCATTTTATCCATTCATTTGGGGTGCTTCTCCGCCGGGACACCTTGCAAGATAATGATGATTTTGCATCGCCGTCACTTTTGTGTGGGCTCGAATGGCTTGTTCCCAGTTGGGAATTATTGATATAAATGGTGACGAAATGCAATGACTCCACACAAAATGGGTGCCTGTGTTGAGCACCAATCAGCATCCACTGATCATTAAGGCTGCCAACCATACCTTCATTCTCCTCATTCGCTCCAGTCAGCCCTGCATGTCCAGCGGTGCGGGTGCCTACCACCCTGGGCATGTCTCCTAGTCGTCTTTATACCGTTGCCGGCCCTATCCCTTTAGCGTCGGGGCATGCGGAATGACAAGCCCCTCCTCAAATCCTCCCACGAAAAGCTGCACAACTCGTGCCCGCGTACAGGGAACTGAGGTGTGACACGTGGCAGTGTTTCCCTCTGGGGCGTCCCAGGACAAATCGACCAGTCATCCCCGTAAATAAGCATACCGCAGCCTAACATTGGTATGGAATTCGCTTCGATGGAATCTGTTGCTTGAGATTGAGATTTGATATGTTGAAACCGATTCCAATGTGTTTCTTCTTCTGGCCAGAGCAATTTGATTTTTTAATTGGGCCCCTTTTACTAAGATATCTATGAAATAATTCAATATTGCAGCAACCGATGTGCACATTTTTGAAAACAACATCAATTTGTGTTTAGGATGAGCTGGAACTTTGTATTTCCCTTTTTCAAACATGACCTTGCAACCTATCTTGAAATTCAAATTTTCGAGATGTGGGCGGTGATTTAGTCTAAAGCTGTCCACAGGCCAAATCTTCTTAAATTTGTTTAATGCAGCGTTGTTCACGAAAGTTATCAGTATTTTAATTCCTATGCTAAATAATCCACCTTAAAAATGAAGATATTTCGACCGAAAACACATTCATCTGGACTCAGTGGTGGACTACTGTTCTGGACAGTGATCCGCCTCGTTACACCGTTCTGACAGTGATCCGACTTGTTACACCGTTCCGACAGTGATCCGCCTTGTTACACCGTTCCGACAGTGATGCGCCTTGTTACACGGTTCCGACAGTGATCCGCCTTGTTACACCGTTCCGACAGTGATCCGCATTGTTACACCGTCCCGACAGTGATCCGCCTTGTTACACCGTTCCGACAGTGATCCGCCTCGTCACCGCCCGATTACAGTCCTGGACTCAGGGGCGCACCTAGGATTTGAGTCAGGGTAGGTGGACGGATTTGGAGATGACCCACCTACCACATTCGTTTTAAAGTTACCTGATTTAAATACCTATATTGTCAATCCTCCAGCCCATTTTTAATGAAATTTTGAATGACAAATTAATTTTCATGTGGGTGGGCCCTAGCCTACCACCATAGTTTCTAAGTCAGCGAGGCTTAACTACCTCTTCTTTTTTCAAAGGATATTTTGCATACTTGGCTAAATCAGATTACAAGGCTCGAATTGAGGCCGTACAAATAACCTAAAGTGTAAAGGTTTCCAATGTCACGTGCTGTCTGCGGCGCTAGGCACTTAGGCTCCCTAATACTCGCACGTCCGGTGGTCCGCGCCAACTTCACATGTCCCGGGGGGCAGATGTCTGCCCCCTAAGATCCCTGGACCTATGCAAGCTAGCGACAAATGGAAAACGGCGTTGGATAGCTGATGACGGGCTCTATCGAAAGTGTTTGGGTTATTTTTCGCTCAGGTCAATATTCAGGTCACTGGGCCATCATAGGTAAAATTCGACCACATCAGGTGGGACTCAGATATTGACACATATCTCAGGACCTGTAACAGATAGAAACGAATGGCGTACACTTTTCGACAGTCCTTGAAATGCGCTACGGACAATAGGCGGTGTAACTTAAGGTCAGGTCAACCGAAACACAGGTCAAGGTCATGAATTCATGACCTCATGGCAAGGCCTAGGAAGGTCATGTAAGGTATCAATCGACACGTCTTGACGATATAAGCACAATGACGGTAATTTCAGCCTTCTAGCTCGATGCAGTGCGATGTCATGCGCATACATGTGTAGTGATCTCAGGTGACCTCAGGGACCTTGGTGAGGTAACTGAGCAAAAATGTCAGCGGTAACATTGAGCATACCTTCCATCTACATGCCACAACCGTTGTGAGATCATTCCTACCGCAAATATGTAACTAGGAAACATTGGTATATTTTACCATAGCCCTATAATGGGGAAGCAATGGGAGCGACCTGACCTAAGGTCAATGCTACGAAAAAACCCGATATACATATTATGGTCCCTGATGAGAGCATGACGAATTATAAGTTTGAAATCAATCGCCCAATTATTGTGGAAGTTATTCCACCTAAAACTCTGAGTGCAGTTGGGTCACTTCGCCTGACCTGATGACATGACCTGAGATGACCCAGGATTAAAAATGTATGGCGATATGCGAAAAAGAACAATGAACAGCAATGCGAGGGTTGGCCTTGCTAACCCTATTAGGTTGGCGGGAAATGCGGAAAACCCGGAGGGGGCCAGATATCTGCACCCCCCCCCCCCCTCCCAGACGTGCGCGAGCTAAGGTTTGCTAACTACCGCCATCTGATGGGTTTGTGCCATATTTGACGTCAGGCATGCTTCGAGTGGGTGTCCGGTGAGAAAATTGATGAATTTAATTCAAAGATTCTTCTCTTCCCACATTTTCTAGTGTGGATAAAAATCGAGATACCATGCTGAGCTTGGGTGTTCTTCATCTGTTTGCTTAAATATACTCCCGGATTGGTTTTCCGAATCGAGGCGTTGGTTTGATGTTCTTTTAGAGCAGTTGCAGCTTTTCGTCTACTGATATGCTTTAGGGCCCAAGCGCATTTGCTTGTGGTCAGGGCGTTTTTTAGACCCCCGAGCTTCAAAAGGCTGTTGTTTTTCATGGGCTTGCGGTACTTTTGAGAGCTCGGTTCATTTGCAAAATTTTCGGTCTGATTATTTGATACCCTGAAGAATCTGTGTAGGACCATGAAGCTGTGTGCGGTTCCTTAGCTATTTATATGGCTTTCATTCAGTCTTTACGTCCCCGGTGTGCCTCGAAGGTCGGTAGCTTTTTTTCAGGGCTCCCAGCGTGTTTGTTTCGGGTCCTAGCACATATTGTAAGGCCCGGTCGCTTTTGGGAAGACCAGATGCGTTTTGTAAGACCGGTTGTTTTCGTCCTACCTGCATGCTTTTAGGGCACTGCTGTGGCTATCTGGACCCCGACAAAAATGCTTAGCCTCCAAGAACAATTTTTTAATGTTCAGCGCGCTTATCTGTGCCCATCCCGCGACTGTGCGAGTTTTCTGGGTCCGAGTGTGAGCTGTTGGGTGCCTGACGGCAGTTTTCTTGATTCCACACCACTTCTCAGAGACTCTTGGTTTTTGGGGAAGTGTGGGTCGTTTTTTCGGATTCTGGCCTGATCATTCGGAGCCCTGGTGCAATTCGTTTATGTCCCTGTGTCGGGTTGTTGGCTTTGCATTTATTTCGGTCCACGATGCTTTTTTTTGGGGGGGGGCAGAGGGAATTTCTGTGGATCAATCGCGGCGTCTAGCGGCCATGGCAAGATTTTCTTTGGCGTTATTTTTTTGGCGGGGAGGTCTCCGCTGTATTTTTTTTTGGTCCTCCGGCGCCATTGTTTGAGGGTCCGATGGAATTTTTTTTAAATCTCAAACCCGTTTATTTCTTGGGGGTGGGGGTTACGTACTATTTGTTTGCTCTGGCCTCGAGCCTCCAGGCCTCCGCTGCATTCGTTTAGGTTAATTGATGATACTTATTTGTGTGCTCAGTGGGAATTGTTGGGACACCATGGAGTTTTGAGGAGCTCTGGGGCGATTTTTCGGGCCCTGGACCATTGTCCACGAGTTTGATACGTAGGGCTGGTCACACGTTTCCAGCGAATAAGGCGCGACGAGACATGAACTGTTATAAGGCTAGGTGGGATGATCATAGACACCAGAAAATGTATATAGGATATCGGAGCTCGTAAATGAGCTCATTTGTAGCATTAAGGCCTCATACAGGCAAATAACGCTACCAATAATGACGAAGCCAGCTACGATTGGTAATGAATGTTTTAAACATTTGGCCCACGTAAGTTCAAAAGTAGAGCAATGGTCAGCCGTTATGTGTGTTTGTGCACCAATGCGGGGGGACCAAATTGGGAACCAAGCAATTCACTAAATAATAATTAGGGAGTGAATGGAACGAGCGAATGTGAGCGAAGGAGGAAAATGAATGTGTGTCAGGTAGCTCTAAGGTCCAGCGTAAGTCACTCGAGGCCTCATCAAAAAGCCTAAACTACGGACAAGCCATTCAAACCAACGAAAGGAAATGTTCATTAACTTCTAAGGTGCATTATGTTCATACTAATTGAGCGATTGGCACTCGTATGCATATATGTTGTTCCCAAAAGTTTGACTTCGCACAGCATATCCATGCATGAAAAGATTCCGTTGAATGCGTTTAGTTCACACAATACCATGCCAACTTGGGTTGTTGAATGGGTGGTGGAGGTAGTAGGGGACCGAACAGAACACACCATTGCTGACGCCTGAAAGCAAAGAAGAGATTCAGCCCAGTTTGGTTAAGGTTTTATTGTTCACAACTTCAGAGAAACCGTAACCCTAGCCCACCAAACATCCTACACCACGCCCCCGTCGACGGTTGAGACCCCACTACAATAAGCACTTCCTGCATAGAAAGCATGATGTTGTTTGCAGCAGAGCTAACAGATTTGAACTGGCTGAGACGCCTTCATCCACTTGAAGAGAGCGTTTTATGCCATTTCCAGCCACCCCAGGACGATAATGCACGAAAATGGAGATTTCGGTCCAAATATCATAAGCTTGGGTTCAATATCAGACCTAAAGTAGTAATCATGTTCTTGATTTATGTTACAGCAGAATATATTGAATATCATTTTATCTGTTGAAGGCTTTAATCTGAATCTCTGGTTACATCTAAAAAATTGGCAGCAAAGCTAGGTCACAAGATCAAATCCAAAAATCCGAAAGATAAACTAGTTCCTCCTAATTACAAATATATCGTGTTTTTGAACTCCGACCAATTTATTCCTGGATTATTGAAGGTTTTTCGTGGGAGGTCTGGCAAGTAAAATGTGGCATCGTCAAGTAAAAAATCAAGTTGCTCTAAAATGAAATCCGTCGGTCTGATCGAGTTGACAGTCAAATCCCTTAATCCCCAGTAATGTTAGATTCCAGAACCAAATTACATAAAACATGAAACTGTGATCCCCATAGTCGATCTCACATGGAACCCTCTCTCCTATTGATCGCCTCTAGACTCCCGATGAACCGCAATGCCAACTTCTCTTGGCGGCGTTACATGCCCACCGGGTTTGAAGTCCATCCATGCCTTCGTCCCGCTGGCCTTGGCCAACGGGACTTTGCGGTCAAAGAACATTTAATTTGAACTAATTACTCAACTAATTACTCAACCAATGTTTGAGCTAGCATTGGTGGCTTATAGCATATAACACTATATGCAGGAACGTCGATGTTCCGCACAATTTGGACGGTCGAAGCCCCTCACTGCCGTTGCTCGGGTACGTTCAGTTCACAGGACGGCTCGCAGATCGATTGCCTTGCACATCGATTTACTTTGTGCAGTTATTAATTCCACGTGAACACCGAAACACAATGGGTGATTTACCAATTAGTCATGCAGTGACTGGATCGCTCAAGCCGTCAGTACACTTGTACCACCTACATTCGTATCTGGCGACAACCGGCACCGCTGAGCGGGCGGTGAGTGTGAAGCCCTTGAGCCAAAAGGCACGGTCGTCCATTCAGTCGCGTATGGAGCTAACCTTGCTACTGATCAGCCTGGACGCCGGAGCACGCACCATCGTCACCTCTGCCAGGATCGGATCTCTGACGTCATTCTCCACTTACGCCCGTCACCTCTGCCAGGATCGGATCTCTGACGTCATTCTCCACTTACGCCCGTCACCTCTGCCAGGATCGGATCTCTGACGTCATTCTCCACTTACGCCCGTCACCTCTGCCAGGATCGGATCTCTGACGTCATTCTCCACTTACGCCAAGCTCCATGGGATAGCACATCAACAGTCTAGCCCCTGTTCGCCAAACCACTAAAAGACAACGTGGTGCTACGTGGTCTCCTTTCCACCTGGCCGCATTTGTCAAGTAGCCAACGCTATTTAAACTTAACGTTTGCTTACAATCTTCCCCAGGTTAGCGAGCCTATGACACTGAGCACCTAACTGGAGCGAATCTCTTCATTTGTGTAAGGCTGTTGCCATAAACAATAATGCACCACGGCGAGTGGCTAGTCAACTATGATTTCAGTGTTCTAGTCCGGTCAGCATAAGGGCATATATCCGGGGTGAGGAAGAGAAGAGAGGTATCGCATCCAAAATCTGCAACCCGCATGCACTCGAATCGGCAAGAATGATCAAAGTGGTCGAAGCGCCCTAAAGGCCAGCCGCACTCGAGTCAAGTTATGTCTTTCAACGACCATCTGATACTCAAGACCCACATCCACATCCCTATCGGTTCTTGAGACTTCAGAAGGTCAATGACATCAATAGCACTACTCGTGGTGTTTGTCGCAGGCATATAACGAACCAAAGGCTTGCTAATCTGTCTGGCGAGCTGATATGTAGGGGCTCGTATTTTAGAAGTTACAGGCAGTAGGGATTGCCATCTTGTGATTTTTCACGTTCATGTTGTTGAGTCTTGATGGGTGCTCTGAGCTGTCTGATGTCTTAAAAATGAAAGACAACACCTTTTCTAACAATTATATATCCATGTTCTTTCAGGTTCTTAGCCGTTTCGCTGAGCCTTGGGGGAAGCTTTACTGGGATTATGACTCGTACACTTCAGTTAGGAGTTGGGGCCTCAATCCGGAACGAACTCCAACTTATCCATCACGTTGGGGTTGTAACTGAAAAAGAAGCGCACCCTGCACTTAAATTCACCGGTATTGGTTCCTGGCAATTAATGAGAGCACACCGCACACGGCTGGGATGGACGGGACCAAATGGATGATGGGATATACCACATTGGGTCATGTTAAAAGCTGAGCTTACTGGAAGTGTAAAGCCCACATTTGGGGAGGGCATTGGTGTTAGTGCCCTCAAGAGCATACACAGCTACACTTCTGCTTAAGTCTGCATTTGCATATAATCAAAATAAGCTCATCATGCAAAGGTGATGAGTGGATGCTTGAGCAGATAGTAGAAAACAATTTGAAGCAAACCAAAGCCAACGAAAAATATCGCTCGTCACCTTCCGCCAGGCCGAACAGCGTCCAATACAGTGATAAAACAATCGAGCGAAGGCTGGGACTCATCTGGGGTAGCCAATTCCATTCCGAAACCCCCACCCCCAAGTGCTGCTGGTTGGCCAAAGACCGATTGGCTGACTGGCCCCGACAGTCACATTTCCCACTGAGGCATCTTCTTTGATAAACGAGGGCCCCTTAACAGGCATAGGAGCACATGATGTACATTGATTGGGCCGAGGAGCCCAGAACAGCCATTGGAGTCTTCTGAGACACTGTCAGGGGCCCCCTGCATGGCCCCCTTGCAGCTGCCCCGTCTGCCAAGTTACCGTAGCCCCCCATGACGTTTCGTACCATGGCCAAAAAACGATTTGCATTAGAGCTTGGAAATTTAGAGTATCTTATGTTACATCAATTTGACACATCCACCAAAATTATCAGGTCGGTGTCATGTCAGTTCAGTGACAAACAACGCTTTAAGTGACAGCATGCCGGATCCAACTGCGGAAAATCTCGCATATTGTGACAATATAGATATACGATCGATTAACAGATGTGCCGCTGGAATCAAACAATATCCTAGCCAGAATTAGCTTCGGCTTCTTACTGCTAGGTGGCGATGGCCCGCCCTTGGTCGCCGATTCCGGGGAGTTTCCTATCCGTCTATTGTTATCCGTGCTATAAATGTCATCGCACATTTCGAACAACATAAATCATCAGACTTGAACTGTGTAAGATTTTGACGGTGCAGGACCTGAGCCTCAAATTAGAACAATGCTTTTCCAAATAAAATGCCTTAGCATTCCGCCTAAGTCGTGAACGAAGAACAGTTTTGTCCCAAAGCATGCCATCTCGTGGGGGGGGGGGGGTGCTTGTCTCCGTTCCCCTCTCCTGGAATCGCCACTGTTATGAGTGTGTTGCGACGTGCAGGGAGTGATATTTCAGTGTGAGACGAAACTTAGCATACCACTGCTATGGGAGGTGGGGATGTATGCTGATCTCCATATGCGCAATGTGCTGTGCGTTATTTCAACTTTCAACCGTGTCTTCAATTTCGGGGTCGGTGAAAATTCACCTAATTCGAAGTTGACAAAGAAGAGACTGCACCAGTAGATGCAATACGGTGTGATTCGGTGCTGGTGCAATCTTCTGATGCCAGTTCAGGCCGAATGCTGCGTTCGTCCCCGACTGACCATTGCTGACCATGCCTGACCACCACCAACCCGCGCAGACGGTGGTCGCTGTTCCGGTCGCTGAGCTTGCGGGGCTGGTCGGGACGCGTGGAGCAGCTGGCGCGCAGCTCCCAGCGCCCGGAGCGGCTGGCCGGCGGAAGTGGTCGGCAGCACTGTCAGTCGGAGACCAACACTCACCGCGCAACCATGCTGACCAGCGTTAACGTAGGCCTCGGCAGGAGGCTCGTTCGCAACTGGAAGGACAAGGCCAGGTCAGGTGAGTCGGTCGCCATCGACAGGAAGTCGGGTGTAGCGTGCTGCGAAGTGTCAAGATAACTAACAATTGACAAGTGACGTGTATGGTGTCAGGCAATGAGACTCACTCGCCAGGGAGTGAGCTTGAGGCCGGCAACATACCGGCTGACTTTGTCCTCGAACTGTCCATGGAGCCTCACGCGCGTCATCTCAGAGGTGGTCTGTGGAGGCACGCACGCGTCACCTCACCAGGGGTTTGTGGAGGCACTCCCGTGCCACCTCAGCAGGGGTCTGTGGAGGCACTCCCGTGCCACCTCAGCAGGGGTCTGTGGAGGCACTCCCGTGTCACCTCAGCAGGGGTCTGTGGAGGCACTCCCGTGTCACCTCAGCAGGGGTCTGTGGAGGCACTCCCGTGTCACCTCAGCAGGGGTCTGTGGAGGCACTCCCGTGTCACCTCAACAGGGGTCTGTGGAGGCACGCGCGGGTCACCTCAGCAGGGGTCTGTGGAGGCACTCCCGTGTCACCTCAGCAGGGATCTGTGGAGGCACTCCCGTGTCACCTCAGCAGGGGTCTGTGGAGGCACTCCCGTGTCACCTCAACAGGGGTCTGTGGAGGCACTCCCGTGTCACCTCAGCGGGGGTCTGTGGAGGCACTCCCGTGTCACCTCAGCAGGGGTCTGTGGAGGCACTCCCGTGTCACCTCAGCAGGGGTCTGTGGAGGCACACCCGTGTCACCTCAGCAGGGGTCTGTGGAGGCACTCCCGTGTCACCTCAGCAGGGGTCTGTGGAGGCACTCCCGTGTCACCTCAGCAGGGGTCTGTGGAGGCACTCCCGTGTCACCTCAGCAGGGGTCTGTGGAGGCACTCCCGTGTCACCTCAGCGGTGGTCTGCGGAGGCACTCCCGTGTCACCTCAGCAGGGGTCTGTGGAGGCACTCCCGTGTCACCTCAGCAGGGGTCTGTGGAGGCACTCCCGTGTCACCTCAGCAGGGGTCTGTGGAGGCACTCCCGTGTCACCTCAGCAGGGGTCTGTGGAGGCACTCCCGTGTCACCTCAGCAGGGGTCTGTGGAGGCACTCCCGTGTCACCTCAGCGGTGGTCTGCGGAGGCACTCCCGTGTCACCTCAGCAGGGGTCTGTGGAGGCACTCCCGTGTCACCTCAGCAGGGGTCTGTGGAGGCACTCCCGTGTCACCTCAGCAGGGGTCTGTGGAGGCACTCCCGTGTCACCTCAGCGGTGGTCTGTGGAGGCACTCCCGTGTCACCTCAGCAGGGATCTGTGGAGGCACTCCCGTGCCACCTCAACAGGGGTCTGCGGAGGCACTCCCGTGTCACCTCAACAGGGGTCTGCGGAGGCACTCCCGTGTCATCTCAGCGGTGGTCTGTGGAGGCACTCCCGTGTCACCTCAGCAGGGGTCTGTGGAGGCACGCGCGGGTCACCTCAGCAGGGGTCTGTGGAGGCACTCCCGTGTCACCTCAGCAGGGGTCTGTGGAGGCACGCGCGCGACTCGAATGCATGTTCTCGTTCGGTTCCATGCGCACGCTCGCTGCAGGTAGAAAAGAAAAACAAACGATTTGAGTATTTGGCCGCTATGTCATTAGCAACGCTAATCTCTCACGTCTATTGATCGTGGGTGGTGAACGGCGACAGGTGAGATTCGAACCCACAACCTTTAGGTTCCGAGACTGATATCTAACTCCCAGACCACTTCATCCCTGCTATGTGTATTGTGACTTGATTTCATTTGATAGCCTACACAACGCACATGTCTACATATATGAATGCGTCAATCATTTGATATATTTTTTTACTTAAGTCCACGACAGACCATGCAAATGACCTTCGATGGGAACAATCATAAACATTTGTAATGGACTGCGGTTATATATACATGATACTACTTCAAAACATACTCACAAAGTAAATACATAGCTTCATGTAATGTCAATCTGTATTGGCGGTGCAAACAGGGTCACCTTCAGAGGTCACAATGCACGTTCTAATTATAATTACATGAGGTTATTTGTGCAAGTTCACATAAATAAGTATTTTGCCTTCATTTTCCAAAATAAAGATGAAGAATGATCTAATTGAAATTAACGCCGCAGAATTACCCTCCACACCAATTTTCTTCTTCTTCTGAGGTATGAGTGTGTTCAAATCTGACATTACTGGATCGATTTGTTCTGGAAGGCCCCAGCTTTCATTTCGTTCTTCTTGATCCCGTCAATAAACATTGGCAAATGCATTTCTATGCACAATGTGAGCCGTTGTTCACGAGGTCACTAACCTTTAGTCGGGATGGTCTATACTGCCCACTTGTTTGCCTGATGGATGATCTCAGTAACCACACCGATTTTCATTGAAATTCCTCAAAAATATACTTTGACATACATTTTTGGCCCATTGAGTCATTTCCATCCGATGTAATTAGGTAGAAAGCTACGAAATGATGGATTGAAATTCGATTTGCCCGATGGACAATCTACGAAAGTAATCTACAAAATTGCGCCAAATACACACTAATCAATGTCTTTTCACCGTATTAGATTAGCTGAGTCAGTTAAGAGAAAAAATGACACTTGAAATATGAAGTAGACTCTTAACACGGAAATTAGTACAACCGTGAACCAAGCTTTCCGTCATTGTACAAATGTGTCACCCATCTTTAGTTCAATTGTGATGCAATCCATATCTAATTGAGTTGTGATGTGATGGATGTCTACATTTCGTATGCTATGTTAACTACTTAAACTCATCTAATACCGTGAAAAACATTGATTAGCGCGTGTTTGGCACAGTTCTGTAGCTTACTTTCGTGAATCGTACATCGGGAAAATCGAACTTCAACCCCTCATTTCGTGGCTTTCTACCCATTTATATCGGCTGGAAATGACTCAAATGGCCAAAAATCGATGTCGAAGTTTATTTTAGAGCCATCTTCACGAAACTTGGTGCAATCGTCACTGAGATCGCCCATCTTGCATTTTCGAGTTTTGTGATTATAGCTTTTCAACACCATATCGGACGATTTAAGACATTTATAGGAAAATATTAATTACGGTTGTAGGTTAATTCCACCACATGAAATACAATAAACTATTCCTACACCTTTCATCGACATCGACGTCTTAATTACTGAGATCGTACATCGGGCCAAACATAGGCATTTTAGACTATTACTATTACTTTAGTCGTATTACATCTGTTTGACTTCCACGTTGGAAGTTGCCGGTACACGTAGACTCCCGTCAAAAAGGGTCTGCATTGGAACCAGATTTAAATTAATATTTTGGACAAGAGTGCAAAAGGACATTGTTGCTGGAAATCACATATTTTTACAATGCATTGCTCCTTACCACAAAACAAGCAGTGATTGTCATCAAATTAACTTGAGCTATAGCGTTACGAAATATATCGCCCTGGCTCAGCACCCATATGAACAATGGCACAGATCGATTTGACGAAGACACTCAGGAAACGGATACCCAACTAGCCGGTGCTAATATCATCATAATTTATGACGTCCATATTCATATATCGCTGTTACCTTTAATATGACATCCTTGACATTGTTAAAATAGTCAGAAAAATATACATGTTGGTAAAATAAGCTGTCGTGCAGGGCACTTCATCAGAATCACAAAATGCAAAATTCACATTATAATCAGTATAACATGTTGTCGTACTGACTAGAATTAGTGCTTTACGACAATATGTTGGCAAGATTAAACACGTGACGTGTATAATCCTTCCTGGCACCAGGCATCCGGCAAACGAAATCAATGAAGTTGTGTGATTCTATTAACCCGTCCCGTCTCGGGGGGGGGGGGTCTTCAACTGCCCCCATCCCTCAGGTTGTTTTCGCGAATAGTGGACGAACAGCGCGCGGCAGCGCGCCCAAGTTTGGCATACCATTTCCCACATCAATTTGACATGCTGTTTTAAAATGTTGAGTCAGGTCATCTAGGGTCAACAAGTTAGTCAAGGTCAAGTCAGGTCACCTAAAAAAAACTCAACCAGTCGTCACGCTTTAACGGATACAAATGTTTTTTTTATGAAACATTCAGCGTTTGTTTATCTTTAGGAATGCAACAAAACGTACGCGTGGAATTTTTCTTCTTTTTTTCGTTTGTGACCACATAAATTTTGCGTATTTGCCAAACTGCAGTTCAAATAGAGGATTCTGGCTAAGGTAAGCATTTTTATTAGCGAAAGTTGACTTCGAACAACGTTTCTCGGTCTGCTCGACCCATTGGAAAAGGAAAATTAAAGAAGATTTGAAAACTCAAAACTTCCTAATTAAAAAGAAACGTTTTTGGAGGCAGAAAATTAAAGCCCTGTTCGATTTCACTGTCCTTTTCTCATTCCAAATACATTTTGTTTTTCATATATCCCCAAAAATTAACTCCCCAGAACCAAAAACATAATGTAATTCGTGAAAAGTCGTGAAAATCTAGCCCACTGGTGACGTCACTTCTGGGATAAAATTGTTTTGGGGGGTGGATCACGACCCTACTCGTCGAGCACTTTCCGATGACACCTCTTTCGTTTTCGTGCGATGCTTAGTTTGGATTTTAGAGTGGGATCTCTAACCGACCCCCCCCCCCGAGACGGGGTGTGAGGATCTGACCGGAAAGACGGCGGATTAACACAACATGTGGGTTGGATACACTACACTGCCATTATCAAGGTTCACAACAAAACGCACAAAAACTGTCACAACATTATAACAAAAGCCACGATGCTACATTGCTGCTCAAAGTTGGTTTCCTATCCTATTGAATATCGACTCGAATACTTCATTGTTATGAAACTCATTGTTATGGACATAATTATCATGGGCATCTTCGTCATGGGTAACATTTTAATGGAAATCATCGCCATGGGCATCGTTGTCGTGGGTGTCATTGTCATGGACATCATTGTCATGGACATCATTTAATATCGCAATTTTGATTCCTCACTGAAGTATATCTTAATCCATGGCACTAGAAATTGAAGTAGCCATGTGAACAAATGAGATGATTCAAAGGACAGTCTGTGCACGCTTAGCATTGCGAAATGTTCGTGTATGCCAAAGTTATGTGTTCTGAGATGATTTTGACAGAAACGCCAGCAGCATCGGTCAGTCTGCCGGCTGAAAAAAAATCCACCACATCCACCACAGCAACCAGCCGACTTAGCATGCCGAATGATGCCGCCACAGACTTTCGCACTACGAACGTCAACTAGGGACCATTGTGTGTGTTAAGAAGGTGTGGCTATCACATCAGTGTATATTGGGGTCAGTATTCAGTACTTCATTATTGCGCATCACAAAAAAATACGAATGCCGCTAACATCGCATGTACATATAAACATATGAACTGTGCGTATGTCGTCTCGGTGCATGTGCTGATCACAGTATCGAATTGTCTCAGTTCATCTGACATAGAGGTGTCAAGCGTTAAGGGGAGACCCTATGAGAATGCTAAGGAGTAAAGTTAAGGTGAGTCCCTACCGGACGATGATAGAGAATAACGATGGTTGTGAGGAATACCGAGGGTCCGCGTTAGAGCTAGAAAACCCTTAAAGCTAGACAGATTGTCAAGTACTGGGATGTGCTAAGCTTCCGAGCCTTAAGGGGACACATACCCTCGTCCCCCTCTGGAAGCTTGCCATGCTTTTCATGGTCCGATTCATTGGTTGTTATTCACACGTCTGGGACAGTTGGAAAAACTGCTGTATGCGGTTTCGGCTTTATTACCAATTATTCGGTGCTCCCGAAATGCTACGCGGTATTCGATTCGAAGCCTCAATGAGAGCCTGATAAAAAATATATATTGCGTTGCTTAGCCTTATTACGGTAGTGGGGACTGGCGAATTCAGCCGGCGCCACTCTTTTTACCCGCCGCTTCCTGACATTTTTTTTTATTGGGGCGTGCTTTTTGTTGACTGTTACTAACTTGCTTTCTTCTACTTCGGACCAAAATGTATTTTCGCAACTTTATCAGAGGCAGCTCCAGGATCGAACAGTGGGAGGCACCATCGACATATTTTGGGGAGCACGAAGGAACTGCTTCTGAATATTTGCATAGTTTTGCTGTTGAAGTGGTGGCAACGTAAAATTCACCCCGTCCTAGACACTTAACGTGAAAACTAACTCTGATTTGGGAAGCGTCGGTTCCGGTGCCAAGCACAATTGCACAATTATTTCCGCACTTATATTTTATGGTAAATATGTGCGGTAAAACTCTTCCACTGTTCAGCCTCTACTCTTCACATTTTTATATAATCTTGTCTAGCCCAGACACATACAGCCGACCCTATCATCTTCCCGTCGTAGAGGCGAAGCAACGGCTTTCCTCGATCATACAATGGTAGGTTATTACGTTGGTAACTTGTTTCAGACTTTTACCAGTTGGCATTTCTACAGTACCAATGGTTATTGCCATTACCGGCTATTGATGTATATGAAACGCTTTATTCAGCAGCTGACAGCCCAAGCCACAACAGTGATAACAGGTCCAGCATGGGCATGGAGGACAAAAACAACGTTTGCTGTTTTGGAATGCACAGTGCAATGCAATAACTGCACAGCCACTTCAGAGGCAGCACATCTTCCCCAAGGACAGGTCAGAAGGCAGGCGGGCCCACTCGTACAACACGCCGCGGGCCATGTTGACATCGACTCACCCACCAGACCCGTAACGGGACCGTCTGGCGAGACCATACATCCGGTGTGGCTGTCGCCTGGCACAGAAACCGGAAAACGTCAGGAAGATAGCGCATGCTCTCGAACCTTACTGGTTTTCGAGTTGGGGTCGGTCCCCACCAAAAAACAAACAAACAAACAAAAACATAGGGTGGGGCACGAACACCAGAGGCTCTGCATCGGTGGGGACGCGCATGATCGCAGGCAGTGGCGGAGCTAGAGGGCTTTCCCAGTGGCGGATCCAAGAGGTGATAAGTAGAGACATACCTTATCAAAACCATTACAAGCAATGGGTGACACTTTGCCAATGATGGATCAAGGAGGGGGTAGTGACTTTTGGATTGACGATTACAATGAACCACGCACAGTGGTGGAACCAGGAGATGTTCTCAACGGCTCAATAATTGTATGAGCTTTCTCACTTAAGCTTCCCTGAATCCTCCTGAAGAAAAACCCCTAACGGCACTTCGGGTTAAAATCCTTGCGGTAAGTATTGGTATTATGCAAGAATGACCCAATAGTAGGTATTTATGGCACTGAGTGGGAAGAAGAACCAGCCATAAAGAACAAATGATACCCACTCCTCATCAGGCTCCTGGGTACTCCAACAGTTGTTTTGCATGTGCATGTCGGTTCATCAATTGGTATTTGGACCATTAAGAATGATGGATACTTATTCATGCACAATTAGCGGTGTAAAATACAAGCATAGGCAGACATAATTATGCCCAATTTGCACCTGTCATTTGTTTTCGTGACTTCGCCATTTGGGAAATTTGGAAATTTTATTTGAGCTAAAATATGAGTTATCAGCTTCCACTGCACTTTGTATCATGTTCTTTTTCACACATACGATATTTACATCTCGTACGATGCTTAGCAGTTGAGTTCGTGAAAATGGACCGAAATGCCTATCAACTTGAAAGCGCTGCACACTGCCTTTACTACATCTGCATTTCTGCCACCATCTGATACTTCCTGCCGGTACGAATGGCTAGATGAGCTGTGAGTGCTGAGTATTATGTACCTGGCGACAGGTCGCAAGAAGCTCGTGGCAATGCTTATAGAATGCTTCGTTATTTGATTGTTAGATCGTTGGGTTGTTAGCACACAATCATTTGATTACCCAATACACTAACATTTGCGATCTGCAGGACGCATCTAGCTAATCGTATAATTCGTCGCTACTTTGAACGAAATGAACTTATCCCTCAAATAAGTTTCATCCCATCTTAAACCTTCGCCAGTGCAAGATTCACGCAAATCGCATGAATGCTCTAAATTGATATGAAGGACATCTTCAAGCATTTCAAGAATATCTTCAAAATATCTCAGTGAAATTTCCCTAGTTGTTACCTCATCGGTCGTGCATTATTACCCCAACGTCATGAAAACTGTTCTTCCCAGATCATTTCAAATCACATAAGCATGACGAGGTAACATGTTCTGGTCATTGGCATCAACATCGCGGATTTTCTCAGCCTATTGTGTATAATAATCCTGGATAGGTGATGGTTCGTACTTGATGATAGGCGACAACCGTGCCTACCGCATATGAACCATTTAGGTATACAAGGTGATGTGAGGTGAAATAGAAATTGGCCATCACGAAGGACATTGATCTGAATCAACTTGATCGATGATTTTAACTACAACATCGTCCTTCTAACAGGAAATATTCAGCTGTACGTTGTGCATCGCCATCACAGCAGATGCGACAACGGCACAACAATATAATGATTGCGACTGCCAAACCTGACATTCAATGTCGATATGTAAAACAGGCCAACCAACTTTATGCAGTGTTGTAAAATACGCTACGAAATTATATCATGCACAAATGGCCAGGCAATGGGCCTTCCGCTCTTTGTTCCTAGATGACATATACAGCCAGCAGGTGGTAGCCCTATTATCCACGCGTGTTAGCTCTGTCACGGGCCTCAGCAGTATTCCCTTCAATGTATTACTTTGTAAAACGCCTACCAGATAGTCGTTCGTGTAATCCTCCGGTGAAGACCACTTTCGGCGGAAAATGTGTAGATGAATAATGAATACTTTGATCTCGCCGCGAAGCACGCGCAGTGTACTTTGACGTAGTTGGAAGGCTATAAATCCATCGATGATGGAGAAAATCTACGTTGGACCGCCGACTCCAGAGAGTTGCTCGTGCCCACGCTCTCGATACGCTGTGCGCACTTCCATTTTTCCATACAACAAACAAACTAGTGGAAGATCCCACGTTCCATATATATATTGCGCCACATGTGCACATCTGCCATGCCACAGTTCATGAAAAATAGCTCGAAGTGCAGGCAACATGTAGGATAGTCAGGATACCAACTTGATAGATGGGACAGAAGCAGCGTTGACTGGGCGACTACTTCTTTATGATGAGGCGTCAACTGCCACGTTGACTAGGCGGCTACTTCTTGTGCAAACTGCCACGTTGGCTGGGCGACTGCCTTTTATGATTGCCTAGACGCCAACTGTCACGTTAACTGGGCGTCTACTTCTTAATGATAAGACGCCGACTGTCATGCCTGTGACATCGATGGTTGATTTTCATCGTCACCAAAGATTTAGCAGTATTTGTCTGTTGCCTTTCGCTTTTCGAAAAATGAATTGCAGGGCACTTCCATGAGCCCACAATGGACCAGCTCTGGCCCTGCAGCGACACCACTGTATCACACTACGAATGAACTCTAACCGCACTCTGATCCTCTTGTGGTCCCACTGTGACCTGGTGTGACCGCAGAGACGCCCAGCGATACCTGTGCCCCCACTGTGACCCGGCCTGATACCGCAGAGATGCCCGGCGATACCTGTGCCCCCACTGTGACCTGGTGTGACCGCAGAGACGCCCAGCGATACCTGTGCCTCCACTGTGACCCGGTCTGTGACCGCAGAGACGCCTGACGATACCTGTGCCCCCACTGTGACCTGGTGTGGCCGCAGGACACCCATCAATACCTGTGCCTCTACTGTGACCCGGTCTGTGACAGCCGAGACGCCCGGCGATGCCAACGAGAGGTGTAGCAGGTATCGGCCAGGAGACCTGCACTCTCTGGCCACGTCCACCAAGTTCAGTCGACGTGAGATACAGAGCTTCTACCGCGGCTTCAAACAAGAGTGTCCCAGTGGCCACGTAGATGAAGAGAGATTTCGCGACGTCTACGCCAAGTTCTTCCCTTTTGGAGGTCTGTCAGTTGCTCGTGGGGGTAGTTCATGCCAGTGTCTGGAGTGAATTTATGGAACGCTGTTCATCTCGCTCGAGAAAAATCTACTTTTAAGGTCATGTGGGGGTTAAAAGCACGCGTCCACAAAAAAATATGAGTGGGCAGGTGAAGTAAGGATAAAATTGTAGTGCTTTTCACATGCTCCAATCTTTGCCAGTATGGATCTAGTAAGGCCTTGGGCGGAAATTTGATGACTCTCAACTACCATCAGCCAGATATGATTGGATTTCCCAACAAAGGGAGCAGAATGGGCCTACCAGGCCCGCCAGATTGCCAGAATGCCAGACTCCCATACTGCCTGAGCCGACCGCCAGCCATGAGAGCAGACCGCGCCGTACTGCTATGGTGAAATGTGCGCCGGGTAGTCCGAGGTTGAACGCCGACAAGTTCCTCTGATCGGTGGTGTCAACTTAGCGCTGTGTTTTCACCGCGGCTTCTTTATGGGTCTACTGCCAGATCCAAGGGGCGATAAAGAGGCAAATATTTTGCGAGCCGGGTAAAAAGGCTTCTTTATGGGTCTACTGCCAGATCCAAGGGGCGATAAAGAGGTAAATATTTTGCGAGCCGGGTAAAAAGGTACATGCTGAATCCAACCTTTGACATCAGACGCGTAAATCCAGTTATCTGATGATGCAGTCTATCTGGAGAGACATACATCATGAATTATTAAAAGTAATTCTAATGATTTATGTCATCCTTCAGTCCAGTGTTTTTTGCTTGGTGAACTTCTGAGTTGCTGTGAATCTTCTGTGGTTGACGCCTGCCATCTGCGCTTCAGACTCGGATCAGTACGCACACTTACTGTTCAACGTGTTGGACAAGAATCAGACGGGCAGCATCTCGTTCGACGACTTCATCTTCGGTCTGTCAACCCTCATCAAGGGAAGCACGGAGGACCGTCTCGCCTGGACATTCAAGTAAGAAACTGTGTTTAACTGACTGTAAGCGGCAGAGCTGATCTGTATTCCCTGAAATATATTTTCGGTCCTTTTCATGGTCATACATGGCATCCTTCAACAAATTCCTGCTTGGATTTCACACAATATTTAACTGAAGCGTGATATCGGAAAGCAATCAGAAACTAAAAGTCAACTATGCACATGGTTGAATGACCTTGAATTGTACTCGGCGGTATTTGTACACGACTGCACGTATTTGCTGCCGACCTGACCTTCACTTCCTCTGCAGAAAATTTGTTCCTCCAGATAGGTTTCTGATGGCTGCCGTTAGGAGCGGAATTAGTTTTGTGCCACACTCCCTCGATTATTGGAATCAGAGATACGGCTGGCAAACGATCCGTCTTCTTGCCCAGTTCTTCAACAAACTCAATGCGCATTATTCTAAGGATGGGGAAGCTCCTTTCAGTGTCATTAAAAATACACAAGTTGCCCATGCCAAAGTGTCTGTCCTTAAAATATCATCTAAATATTTACCGAAGCACCAAAACAACAATGTGAAAATCACATTCCACCGAAAATGAATGTTGCAATACTTGACACCCAGCAGGAGGTCTAATCATGTAAGATGGAGGCCCCCGATGATAATGCATTATTGGCATCGACAAAAGACCCGTATCGGTGATGAAAAGTCCATATTAACTGGCAGGAAGACCGCTGTGTTGTCTCAAGAGCCCAGGTCAGCAGACTTAAAACAGACCTTTCGATACTGGCAAGATGGGTTCAGTTTGGCCACTGTGTTCGCGGCCCGCACGGTATTTTCCGAGTGTGTGTGGGGGGGGGGGGGGGACTGCCTAATGCCACATGATTCAAATGGGATCAAACAAACATTCATATGTAGAGTTGCCAATTACTCGGAACCGGCAGGACTACGAATAAATATAAGCGAGCTGATTCTCTGAAACAACGCTGTTCTATCCCCTGGCGCAACTTTCCAACTATGAAGCAGTGCGGTATTTGTTCCCTCGCAAGTACTTGGCTATCCTATTACGATGCATTTATGGCGGGAGCCAAGCAAGCCAAGGAAGTACAGTTGTTCGAATACTCCCAGGAAACCATAAAACGATTCCTCATCTGCGTAAGCTGATTGAAGATTGAACAAAAACCTCTCTCCCCCTCTCTCCCTCCTTCTCCCTCTCCCTTCCCATCTCCATATCCCTCTCCCTCCCTCCCTCCCTGCTTCCCTTCTTCCCTTTCTCCCTCCCTTCCTCCATCCCTTCATCCCTTCCTCACTTCCTTCATCCATCCCTTCATCCCTTCCTCCCTTCCTCCCTTCCTCCCTTCCTCCCTTCCTCCCTTCCTCCCTTCCTCCCTTCCTCTCTTCCCCCCCTCCCCGTTCCCTCTCTCCCTCTCTCCCTCTCTCCCCCTCTCCCTCTCTCCCTCTCTCCCTCTCTCCCTCCCTCTCTCCCTCCATCTCTTTCTCCATTTCTTCGTCGGTTTCCATAGCATTTGTATTGCGTCGTAACTCCGATTACAGCTCTGAGTGCCACAGGAACTGGCACAAAGTAGGCAGCTGTCTGACCGAACTAGCGAAGGCAATGGAGCCTATCGCAGTTAATGGTGCCTGAACATCCGATCCGTCCATCTTGGCTAATCGTAAGCGTCCTTGATGATGACGTAAGCGTCCATTGTCTGCATTTAAGGAACGTGGCAGATGCATGGGTGTTGCCACCAATTTTGGATATGGTATGGGGTGAGATGATTTTTAGGTCGACTTTTAACGTGCTGCACCACACCAGGCCGAAGGCCGAAATATAATTAATATTATAAGGATTTCTTTTGTGGTACCATTTGCGGGCGCACCATTACGCGTAGCGCACCGGAAATGGCACCGATCGGATCGTCTCCACGGTGTGCGTGCTATTGGCGTGTTTCCCGTGTTCTCACGTGTACATCGAGCACGTGGCACGTGATTGAATTTTCTCAAAAACCCCATTGAATTAACATGGCGATTGCAATTTCGTCGTCTGTCGGACGGCCCGAATCAGAGCAGTACAGCTGCCGAACCAATGCACCGATCGGCATGAAACTAACGTCACGCTGTAGCCGCTTCGATGCGCCATACTTGCATTTTAAAATTTCCATCCCACGTGGCACGTGCACAGGTGGGGCGCGTGAAAGTCCAAGGTCGCATATTTTCCCTATTTTTCACGATTGGGTATGCCGCTGCCAAACGGCTCGAGTTGGCATGACGGCAACGCTTCCATCACTCGGCTCCACGTACCGGGTACATTTGCCCAATTGGCACATTGGCACCTGCCGTGCAAACTGCAGTCGTCAATGAATGCCGATTGGCACGTGTCGCATACACGTAGAATCGACGCTGATTTACACGCTATTAACGCCCATATAAGGCGGGATTTGCCGCCCAAATGTGACACAAACTTATAGACGCATGTCTTCTGACGCCCACGCTATCCTTGCAGTTTCTCCAACCCAAATACTTTGGCCACAGTCGCAGATACCCTGAACCATGGCCTTTTCGGGCGTCAAATTGCGCTTCAACATGGGAAAATTTTGAGTTCGAGGGCGCTTCTTAACACTCGGACGTCCGGAGGTCCGCGTCAACTTCGCGTGTCCGAGAGGGGCAGATGTTTGCCCCCCTAAGATCTCTAGAACTATGCTAGCTAGCGACAAACAGAGAACGGCGTTGGATAACTGGTGACGGGCTCTATCGAAAGTGATTCGGTCATGTTTTCGCTCAGGTCAACATTCAGGTCACTGGGTCATCATAGGTCAAATTAGACCAGATCAGGTGGGACTCAGATATTGACACATATCTCAGGACCTGTAACAGATAGAAACGAATGGCGAACAATATTCGACAGTCCTTGAAATGCGCTACCGACAATAGGCGGTGTAGGTTAAGGTCACGTCAACCGAAACTCAGGTTAAGGTCCTGAAGTTATGACCTCAGATCAAGGTCATGAAGTCACCTAGGGAGGTCATGTAATGTACCAATCCCCACGTCTTGGCGATACAAACACATTGACGGTAATTTCAGCCTTCTAGCTCAATGCAGTGCGATATAATGCGCAGAAATGTGTAGTGATCTTAGGTGACCTCAAAGACCTTGGTGAGGTCACTGAGCAAAGATGTCAGCGGTAACATTGAGCATAGCTTCCATCTACATGCCTCAACCGTTGTCAGATCATTCCGAGCGCAAATATGTAACTAGGAAACATTTGTATATTTCACCATAGCCTATAGTGGGGAGCCATGGCCGCGACCTGACCTAAGGTCAATGCTACGAAAAAACCCGATATACATATTATGGTCCCTGATGAGATCATGACATGTTATAAGTTTGAAATCAATCGCCCAATTATTGTGGAAGTTATGCCACCTATAACTCCGAGTGTAGTTGGGTGGGTCACCTCGCCTGACCTGGTGACCTGACCTGAGATACCCAGGATTAAAAATGTATGAGGATATGCGAAAAAATGCCAATGAACAGCTATGCGAGGTTTGGACTTGCTAGCCAGATTAGTTTGGCGGCAAATGAGGAAAAACCCGAGGGGGGTGCAGATATCTGACCCCCCGTCGGACGTGCGCGTGTTAAGCATGGAAGATTTGAGAGGACCCTGGACACCACCCCATGCCCCAACCCCACCAGGTGACCCAGTTCCACTCGCTGGAGAATCCTCCTCCGGAGGGATTCTCCTGTGTAGAGAAGCCGACAATTTGTCCCAGTTTCGCTGCGTTGCGAGACAAACGAATTTCTAACCACTGATAAATTCTCCCCGCACTTTGCTTCAGTTGGGTCGGCTTTTAACACGCGCCCTGGAGGACCTCGAAATATTACGCGCACTGGATGGGGGGGGGGGCAGATTCCACCCCCTACGATCTCGGCTCCTACAGAGGCTAGAGCAACAAAATTCGCAGGGTGGATGGATACGATGGTGAACTCTATTGTGTGCCAATTTCATGACCTTCGGTCAATATCTTTAAGGTCAAATGAGGTCAAAATAGCACAATTTCATGGTTTTGCGTGGATTGGCTTGTCATTGTTATGGATCGCTGTGATTGTGTTTAAATGCTCCAAAATTGGCATTAACGATGTTTTGGACATTACTAATGATGCATTACTAATGATACAGATGCCAGATCCGCCATTTGACCTCAGGTCACCTATATAGGAGCACTTTAGCAAGTCATTACCGGCTCCAGTTACCGGAACCGGGCTGCCCACCCAACTGCTCCGCTGGGCGGTTCGGCACAATCGGCATCGTAAAGATAGGAGTGAAATACATGAATAAAATATGGAAACGCTTAGGCACACAATGACAAACAGTAGATTTCGGGATGTGTAGGGAGTAACATGTAAAGTGACATCAATCACATGACTGTCATTTGCATTTTTGACAACATTCTAGTTGACCAAGTTTGGTTCTATTAGCCTGTCATGAACTTGACCTGACTTGACCTCGGCGACCTGACATGACTTTTAAATTAAATTAAAATTATATAGCATAACAAAATGCATCAAACAAGTCGCTAGTGTTGTCAAGAACAGTTCCCTTTTGCCAATATACGGGAAGCGCATCAGCGCCGAAATTTGTGGTCTGGCGCTGATAATTTTTTTTTACTTTAGCGACTCCTAACTGGAAAAACATTTCGGTCGATGTTCATTTTTCTTACCTTAAACAACGCGCCGGTCATTTATAAGCAGGTACACAAACAATAGCGCATATCGGCCGGTAAAATCTGGAGTTACCTACGAAATACCGCAGGGGTCGGCGGAATTCGCCCCCTCCCCTTCCAGGGCGCGTGTTAAAGCGCCTCGACCGACTGACTGACTCGTGTACTGACGGTCTCACTGAGTAGAGTGACAGACTGACTGACTGACTGACTGACTGACTGACTGACTGACTGACTGACTGACTGACTGACTGACTGACTGACTGACTGACTGACTGACTGACTGACTGACTGACTGACTGACTGACTGACTGACTGACTGACTGACTGACTGACTGACTGACTGACTGACTGACTGACTGACTGACTGACTGACTGACTGACTGACTGACTGACTGACTGACTGACTGACTGACTGACTGACTGACTGACTGACTGACTGACTGACTGACTGACTGACTGACTGACTGACTGACTGACTGACTGACTGACTGACTGACTGACTGACTGACTGACTGACTGACTGACTGACTGACTGACTGACTGACTGACTGACTGACTGACTGACTGACTGACTGACTGACTGACTGACTGACTGACTGACTGACTGACTGACTGACTGACTGACTGACTGACTGACTGACTGACTGACTGACTGACTGACTGACTGACTGACTGACTGACTGACTGACTGACTGACTGACTGACTGACTGACTGACTGACTGACTGACTGACTACTGACTGACTGACTGACTGACTGACTGACTGACTGACTGACTGACTGACTGACTGACTGACTGACTGACTGACCGACTGACTGACTGACTGACTGACTGACTGACTGACTGACTGATGACTGACGACTGACTGACTGACTGACTGACTGACTGACTGACTGACTGACTGAGACTGATTGCCAGACGGACTGACTGCCAGACGGACTGACTGGTGACTGAAGGACTAACTGGCTGATTGACTAACTGACTGACTGAAGGACTGACTGACTGACTGACTGACTGACTGACTGACTGACTGACTGACTGACTGGCTCTCTGACTGATTGTTAAGTTAGGTTAGGTTAGTTTAGGTGAGGTTAGGGTTGATTAGGATATGTAAGGTTAGGTTGTGTTAGGTTGTCTGACTGACTGACGGACGGACTCACCGATGCACTGACTGACGGTGTGACTGACTGACTGACTGACTGACTGGCTGTCTGACTGACTGACGGAATGACGGATTAACTGACGGATGACTGATTGATTGACTGACTGATGACCTGGCTAACGGACTGACTGACAGATTGACCGACTTACTTACTGACTGACTGACTGACTGACTACCTAATGCCACTCGGGTTAACTTAGTGACGTATTTTATTGATTCAATCATTCGTCATGTATTCAGCATTCATTCGTTCGTTTATCCACTCATTCATTATTTACTAAACTGCTGCTGGCTGACTGACTGACTGATGGATTAATCAGTCAGTCAGTCACTGACTGATGGATTAACTGGCTGACTGATTGATTGACGAGCTGGCGACCTGAATAACGGACTGACTGACTGACTGATTGACAGATTTACTGACTGACTGACTGACTGACTACCTACCGCCACTCCGGTTAACTAATCAATAACATCGAAGTATGTTATTGATTCAATCATTCGTATTCAACATTAATTCGTTCGTTTATCCATTCATTCATCATTTACTAAGCTCCCGCTAATAAGCTGTAGTGAAGGTAAGATATCAAGATGCACGCGTTCACTCTATACATTCCACGTTAATTCGCGTAATTTGGCGACTTCGTACAACCATACGTGGTAACAAAAGTACCCCCTCCCACCAATACACCCGAGGGAAACTGGGATGGTAATTGGTTCTGAGGAGGTGGCACGCGATACATAACCTCCTTTTCTATATTGAAAGGCAGTTGATTAAGCGACACAACTTGTTTGATTTGACCATGCCCAGCTCCTGCTAGATTCTGGGAAAATGCAGTGGTTTCCTATTGTTAAAAGCTCGCGAAGCGAGCAGCATAGGTGAGGTAAGCCCGGCGGAGGCCGGGCGTTCTGACCATGTTCATTTATTATTTCACGATGCACGTACAGTGGTTATTTTGGACAGTCTGGGCATAACTGAGATATATTTATATAGGAAGATTAAACTTGTGGCCAATAGTGAGAGCAGATGCGCAACAAATATTCCTACACAACCATAATACAATACCAACATCAATACAATACCAATACTACATGCACTACACATGCCGTGCTTGTAGCACGAATTATAGAGGAGTAGTTTATAGAAGTGATATGAAGGCGATGGCCTAAGGGTGAGTTCATAGTATACATGCACGGTGGTGGGCACAGCTAACCGAAAAGTTAGCTTCGTTAAACGTTAATCCGCTAACTAAAAAGTGAACTTCACCAACGCAAAACCTCAAACCGTTTTTTTTTGTGGAAGCTCACGCTAACCGCGAACCGCTAACTTGTATTATATGAAATTAGCTTCGCTGTACTTAGCTCTTTATATGAGCTTAGCCTAGCTAGCTGGCACTGTTGGAGACACGACCACAACAGACAGGAACAAACATGAATACAATTGGGCACATCCACACAACATACACATCCACACGACAAACGCATCCACACAAACACACAGACACACAGACACACAGACACACAGACACACAGGCACACACACAGACACACACAGGCACACACACAGACACACACACAGACACACAGACACACACACACACACGCACAGACACACACACACAGGCACACACACACAGACACACACACAGACATACAGACACACCCACCCACACACACCCCCCACACACCCACACACACACACACACACACACACACACACACACACACACACACACACACACACACAGGCGCATACACAGACACACACACAGACACACACCACACACACACAGACACACACACAGACATACAGACACACACCCGCACACACACACACACACACACACACACACACACACACACACACACACACACACACACACACACACACACACACACACACACACACACACACACACACACACACACAGACACACACACAGACACACACACAGACACACCACACACACACAGACATACACATACACACATACATACATACATACATACACATACAGTCCAAAGTTAGGTTTCCAAAGTTAGGAAAAACGCTAATCCGCTAGCGAAAAAGTTAGCTGGGCTAATTAGCGGTTAGCGGATTAGCGGAGTCGTGACCACCACTGTACACCCATCTATTGTTGTGCGACGGGTATTGTTCATGGAGTTAGCCAGTGCTTGTTTCTTAAAGTTAGACAGCCTGCATGTTTTTGTTTCAGTCAGAAGTTTGTCATAGTGGAAGAGAGACGAGTATGCCCGCCTCTTTATGTATGGCTGGCAGGTGCAGGTGGTCGTCTGCACGAGTATGACGGTTTTGCAGGATAGAGTTTGCAGTGATCCGACCGGCAATGTGCGTTGGCTCACCCATCAGAATGATGCTGTGGAGCAAAATAAGACTGTGAACAAGATGCAGATGAAAATGAAAAAGGTGAGCAGACCCAGCTCACATCGGGCATCATGAATATGATCAAATTTCCGTATAATTGACACGACTCTAGTGGCGAAGTTTATTTTCTTGTCTAATCTGTGGATGTTTGATGGGGGAGCATTCATAACGTCCAAGGTTCATTTAATGCGAAAGTTCACAACATCCAAAGGTTATGTGATGCTGTGTGTTGACCCACATTCGATGTGATTCCACTCAGTACCTGGCGCCGCCTCTGCGCGCGGTCCGCCGCCGCGGGGCATGCTGACCCATTCGTTGTCCCGTGACCCGAGTGTTCAATAAAGCAGTTGGTACTGGACCGCCGCCGAGTTTACTACTTGGCGACCAGTGAGTGAACTGATCGTGTCTCAGAGGTTTGGTGTGTCAGTTTCGGTTTTCTTTGTGTACGGTGAAGACGAGTGATGGCGTTTATTGACAAAGCGCCAGAGTTTAATGTATCAGTGGAGAGATTTGGGGTATATAGCCGACGCATCGAACAGTTTTTCGTCGCGAAAATATCAATGGTGATCAAGTGGAAAAACGCCGCGCTATCTTTTTGAGCGTTGTGGGTGCGAGCACATTTAGCCTGGTCGAGGATTTGATTGCCCCGAAGTCAGTACACGAAGTGTCGTACAAGGATTTGATTAAGCTGCTCTGCGACCATTTCGAGCTTGAGGATTCATCGATAGTTGCCCGTTTCCGTTTCAACTCGTGCATCCGTGAACGTGGCGAGTCCGTGCCGGCATACGTGGCTCGGTTGAGGAAGCAAATAGACTCTGCGACACAGCGAGGCTTCGAGACACAGCGGGCCGGCGTTTCTGGATCGGTGCGCACGGTGTCACAGCCGTCGACACTCACCTTCTGCGTGCCCCTTTAAAGCGTGTCGTTGTTTCCGATGCGGTGGAGAGGGGCACATCAGGAGAGCTTGTTGCGCGGCGATACAGGCGCAGGAAATTTATACCGTTTCAGAGGAGACGGTGGACAACAGTGCAATGGAGTTGACTTCAAGTGAAAATCGCCATTGTGATGGTGAGCGACAATCATACGATTTGTTTCGATCGCATTCGCAGTTCTCTAGGGGTGGACGTAAACCACCGCTTATGGTGGAAGCGTCACTGGATGGTAGGGATGCCTGTATGGAGGTGGATACTGGGGCTGCGGTCAGTGTGTGTTCTGAGCAGGAGCTGTTGCGTCTGTGGGGTCCTGATACACCTGAACTAATACCCTGTGGCTCCACGCTTAGAACGTATAGATGGGAGGTTCTGCCAATGTGTGGCCAGCTTGACGTGGCAGTGAAATACGGGAATCAGTGTGGTCAGTTACCGTTGATTGTTGTCAAAGGGGAGGGGCCGATGCTGTTTGGTCTCAACTGGCTGTCTCACCTCAAACTCGATTGGCCTTCGATCCGCCTTTTGTCGAAGAAGGGGGCCTGAGAGAAACTCTGAGGGAGTTTGCTGAAGTGTTTGAGGATGGCCTGGGCCGTTACAATGGAGAACCGGTCAGGATTTCAGTGGATCGAGATGTTCAGCCGAGGTTCTTAAAGGCTCGGCAAGCTCCCCTGGCTTATAGAGAACAAGTCGACGCCCAGTTGGATGAGCAGATTAAGGTGCGTCTTTGGGAGCCTGTCACACACCCCAGGTGGGCAGCGCCGTTGGTCGTGGTCCCCTGGGCAGACAGAACTGTGAGGATCTGTGGCGACTATCGCCTCACAGTAAACAAGGCTGCACCTGTTGAGCAACATCCCCTATCCGGTATCGAGGAATTGACATCGAAGTCGGTGGGCAGTAAGGTTTCTAAAAAATAGACCTGAGGTCTGCGTACAATCAACTCGTGGTAGAGGATGGGTCCCGAGAGTACTTGACTGTAAAAACACATTGGGGCCTTCTTCGCCCCACCAGGCTCGGTTTCCGATATTCCTCTGCCCCGAGTCTCTTCCAGCGTACAATGGATACCCTCCTGGCTGGTATTCCGGGTGTGGGTGTGTTTCAAGATGACATCGTTGTTGCGGGTGACTCAGCAGAATCTCATCTGCAAGCTCTGCGTGAAGTGTTGCGCAGGCTAAAGGGGGCGGGCTTGCGCGTCAACAAACAGAAGTGCAAATTTGCTGTTGAGTGTGACCTATTTGGGTCATAAAGTCAGCGGCAGCAGGATAGAGACGACTGTTGAGAATGTAGGGGCCATTGTGGTCGCGCCCACTCCCTCCAACGTGGCAGAGCTGAGGAGGTGGTTAGGCTTGATCAACTTCTACTCCAAGTTCTTGTCAAGGCTGTCTACAACATTGGCACCTATGTATACCCTGTTGAAACGGGGACAAGCCTGGACATTGACTAAGGCTGACCATCAGGCTTTCTGCGAAGCGAATTACCTGCTGAAAAGCCCACCTGTCTTGGTGCATTTTGATCCGAATCGACCTGCAGTCTTGGCATGTGATGCGAGTCCTGTCGGAATAGGTTGTGTCTTAAGCCAGCGATTCCAGCATGGGGAGCAGCCTGTGGCTTATTATTCTCGGTCTCTGAATGACACGGAGCGTCGATACTCCCAGACTGACAGAGAGAGTCTAGCGGTCCTGACTGGAGTGAAACATTCCATTATTATTTGGCTGGCCGAACTTTTACTATCCGTACTGATCATAAGCCGCTTTTGGGCCTCATCGGTGAGAATAAGCCTATACCTCTGATGGCATCGCCACGCGTGGTTCGTTGGGCGCTCATGCTGAGCGCGCATGATTACAGGCTCGAGTATGCGCCGGCTGCAAAGCAGGCACACTGCGATGCTCTGAGCCGGCTTCCGCTGCAGCACACTGCTGACTGTGTCATACCCCCTCCGTCTGCTGAGACAATCCACTTGATGGAGTTCTTGGATTCAACTTTTGTAACGGCTGATCAAATTAGCCTGTGGACTGCGAGAGACCTGGTGTTGTCGCAAGTGACTAAGTATGTCCGGGATGGTTGGCCGACATCGGTTTTGTTGGGGCCCGAGTTCGCTCCATACAAAACTCGGATATCTGAACTGAGTGTACAGGATGGTTGTCTGCTTTGGGGCTCCCGTGTTGTAATTCCGCCCCAGGGCAGTTCGCACATTCTCAGGCTACTACATGATGGCCACTGTGGGGAGTCACGCACGAAGTCGTTCGTCAAAATGTATGTTTGGTGGCCAAAGTTGGATGACGACATCTCGAAGTAACAACTCTGTGAGGGGTGTCAGGAACATAGAGCCAGTGCACCTGAAGTGACCATTCACCCTCGAGTTTGGGCTGCGAAAGCATGACAGCGAGTTCATGTGGATTATTGTGGACCTATCGATGGGTGGATGTTTCTGGTCATTACGGATGCCCATTCGAAGTGGACGAATATATATCCTTCTCGCACAGCAACTTCATTAGGGACAATGGAGCATCGGAGAGCGTCCAGTGTTCTACAGGTTACAACGTCCAAGGATCATAACGCCCAAAATGCAACATCCAGTTGAAAAAGTCCAAAATGTATCGGATAGGGTGCGTTTATAACGTTCGGTCTTCATACCGTCCAAAGATCACAACCTCCAAACCTGGCTTCAGAGGGAGCGTTCATAACGTCCAAGATTGATTTAGTACCAAAGTTTATAACGTCCAAAAATAGTTCCTCAGTTGTCCTCTAGAGGAGCCAGCGGAACCCTATCGGCAAATCGAGAATACTGAGAACATCTTTTCCTCAGAATGGAGCCTTAGGCTGGAAAATCTGTTCTAAAGGGGTGGGGAGGGTCTTGCCAGGTCGGAGCGGCGCCACCTTATTCTGGGGAGCGGGGATAGACTGCCATGTGATACTGGGGAATGTATCTGGACGTCTTTGCTCGTTAGTTCTTATCAGCTACTTGGACGGTCCTGCAATGCCGGAAGTATGGACTTTGACTATGAGGGGTGCGGCTCACCGACGCGCCGGGCCAGGCGTCTAAACAAGTAGTGGGGAACAAGTTTCAATGCATGCAGTTCAGTTTAGTGAGCACATTGTAAAATGGAATGGACGATAGTTGCATTCGGGTCCAGGGTTATATTTCCATGGCATAAAAGCTAGAAAATCCATTTTCTTCGCGTGGTCATATTTTCCTCAAGTTATTGACAACAGATAGCCTCACGGCTTAGGAAAAAATGCACATACATTGTCATGTGGGTTGTAAGGAACATTGAAACAAAGAGTCTAACGCCCAAATACGGAAAGCAAAGCTGGACTCATTTTGGTCGGATATGGTGAATACACGATTAGGAATTGTTTAAAACGGTTCTTGTTCATTCTGGCACAGCAATATTGCTATGCGCGGATCCGGGGTGCAGGATAGTACGCATATGGTGCAAAAGATGGCTTTTATCTGATCTTATTTGGAAGAAACAGCCGTGCATCTATCTCGACCCCTCGTCGTTATGTCGTATTTCCGCCATTTATCGGAATAAAGTGCTGATTACAAGAAATGCATACTTGCAACAAAGGCTTGCCGGTTACCTGGGTTACTTTTATACTCATTTGAAGAGCATGACATCCCTTATTTGTTTGGTCTGGAACCGCTCCTTCCCTGTCCGGGAAGTGCAAACAAATGTCCAGAAGTATCTCCAAGAAACCTGCTGGCCCATTCAACGCACAAATTTCACCCGATATTTTATATTTTGATGGACATAATTATGTGAAGTTATCTGATGCGCCGAATCCAGCTGTGCCATTCTTCAAAAGAACAGATCTATAGCCAGGGAGCTACAGCCTGGGGCATTTGCGATGTCACCTAACAAGGG
The DNA here is from genome assembly GCA_034440575.1 of Imbricaverruca yamaguchii. Taxonomy (NCBI): domain Eukaryota; kingdom Metazoa; phylum Arthropoda; class Thecostraca; family Neoverrucidae; genus Imbricaverruca; species Imbricaverruca yamaguchii. The sequence goes on from JAOTOL010001568.1 coordinate 718,697, forward strand.
TGTCTTTTAAAGTGTTTTACTAAAAAAGAACAATCCGAATGATGCAAACTTTGAGGCCATTTGAGGTGTGGCATTGTGACTCAAGGCCACGCGACGTATTTTAACTTTCGGAAAAGTTGCAATGCTATCTTAAAAATGTGCAGAACCGAAATTCGATATTTTATCTTTCGAAACAAGTTATTAAAAAATAGGGTTTTGTGCCTAAAACTCTACATGTCCGCTCTAAATTAGGAATGCATGGGTATTTTGCACCCGTGTATCATGACCTGTTTTCATATGTCTATAAAACGATACATCATTGAAATATAAGCCTTTTCACGTTCAAGACACGTATTGGAATGAAAATGTTGGTTATTCGAACATGAGTGCTGTGTTGCAAAAGTATTCGAACACGTGATGTCAAAGGTTACAAAGAAATGATGAAATGCGTATAAATTGTGGTAGTGAACGACTGATAAGTTATACATTGCGATGAATTACAAGAAGATGGAAGCATCCACAACACAACAATCACATTATGTTCACCGATAAACCATTCGTACAACCACTTATTGCATCTGTAATTTTTCTATCTGTAAATATAGTGAACTATCAGGAAGGGCACAGACATCAAGTGGCGCCATGTTTGGGTATCCAGTGCTCACTGCTCACTCTGGCTGACCGTGCTGCCTGTGAAGCAAGGCAATTTCTGAGGGTGTCGGACGCAGACAAGGTGAAAGCGAGAGCGCTATTTTGTGAGTCTGATCAAGTCAGCCACATGTGTCGCGGCAAGACCGACTGTGTCGCGAACGACATGCTGATAGAACCGAAAGCGGAGTTCAGAAAATGCGTATATTGGGAAACTCTTGCGAGATGCATGATCTATACAAGGAGAACCCTGAAAACCATCGCACCGGCTTCTTAACCTTTGCTGCCCTTCAAGCAAAGCATTGTGACTTGGCAGCAGCAGTGGGACGCACTCAGTGTGGGTGTGCACTTATCAAAACCTGAAACTGCTCATATCCGCTCTCGGCCTTCCCAGTCTCAAAGGCTGTGACATCCTCGTCCGTGGATCGAGGAGCTGTAAAAGAATGGAGTTGTTGAACATGAGCAAACACAACACGCTCAGACCTTCCAAAACGACTAACCAGAAGATCGCATGCGACGGCATAGTTTGCAGCCGTCAGGAACAGACCGGATATGCGGGACTTGGCCTCCCCACGAACAACTGTAAAAAGAGAGGTTAGCGTGGATATCTCAGGCAGGTCAGACGCACCCACGACTGCTGTGAAGCTCTCCCAAACGTTCTGCCACCCAAGCAGGTCACCTCGAAACTTCGGAAGGTTTAGCTTAGACAGTCTAACACTTGCCTCCCTCTTGCTGCGTGCTGTTCCTCCGTGGTCAGAGTTCTTTGACAACCTTGATGGCTTTCAACAAGATGTTGTTGAGATTATCCCTGAACTGCCCAGCTTCATCAATTTCGAACACCAGCTGTTTCCCTTCTCGCAAAATCTCCCACCGCCACCTGTGTTTCGTCGAGAGTCTGCATCCCTCTTCTGCACTCTTCCTTCTTGCAAGTAATAGCCTCATCATCTCTTTCTTCTCTTGTTAATAGCTCCTCAAGTGCTCTGAAGGAACGTGTTGTCCAAGCTCTTGCTGCTACTCTTCTCCTGGTGCTCTTTTCAAGTATCTCAGCCATTTCTTAACACAAGCAGCAACCAACTCCAGCACTGTGGCAACGCACCACTCGTTCACAGAGGACACAGATCGTCTTTGTCGTTACCAGTTGGTGTTAGTCGCTATCAGTTCGCCCAGCTTGATAAGACCTGGGCCCAGTTTCATCAATCAGCATCAAATCGTAGTTTGCAAATAAAAAGCACGCGTACAAATCACGTTTCACGCTTTTTCCAGTTTCAAAAATAAAATACGTACCTTGAAAATTTGTCGTAGAATTTCTACGAACCTACGTATACATCAAATACAAGTAATTATCAAATAACAATACAAAATTATGGTACATGCATAAATGTTCCACCTTATTTCAAATCTTCATGCTACTATGGGCTGTCTTAGTAAGTTTTTCATTTAAATAGCTATCGGAAATTATTCTGAGCTAGTTCACTAATGACAACATACTTGGTTGCCATGGGCAACCACAGAAGATAAACAAGATGTCTGGCATACATTTTCATGGTATTGCTACCGGAGATCAAGCCAAGAAGCTGCCCGTCGTCCCAAGCCTCCTCTCGCTCCCCCTAGCTGCCTTGTAGGTGTCATTCCCAGGACATCTATAGGAAGTTCCCCCCTCGGGTGACGTCAGACATCCGAACCACTAGTTGGTTGTTAGCCAGGCCAGCCGACTACTACCACTAGTCGGCTGCTCGTCGGATTAGCCGGCTCAGCTCCCTTCCCACTCCCCTTCGGTCCAGCCGCGCTCTCGGGCGCCGTCAGGAAACCGAAATTGTAGCGGCGGCCGGCCTCGACTGTTTTTGTCCCATCCCCCTATAACTTAGAGTTGGGTAGATGTACCTTTTTGGTTTAAAGGATCGGACTAGCGTGCTATGGAGTGTGATTGCGCCCGCCCCTAACCGACTTATCTCATCCATCTGAACTCTGTGTCTTTCTCCCCTTTGCACGACAGCTCACTTCACCCTTCTTCTTGTTGCACCCCTCCAGGGTGCCTTTCTTTTCTGCACCCCCTCAGGGTGCCTCTCTCACCACACACGGTCTCCTTCTCACTCCCCTCAGGGCATCCACCCCGCCCCGGTATGCTCGGGAGACCTCCCCCCTCAGAGGGCAGAGGACGCTGACCCCGGACTGGGTCCCACCTGCCCCTCCCCTGGGACCCCCTGAAGGATGAGTTTCTCCTCACTCATCACAAGGAAGAAGGGCTCGTGGACCCGTACTTTTGCCATCGCAAGGGAGTTTGATGACTGGACCGGCGGCGTGGTCTCCGCCAAGGTCCTCCGTTCGGGATCCCTTCTGGTGCTGGTGAGGGAGGCCTCTCAGGCCCGAGCCCTACTGAGTGTAGGCACGTTCCTGGGAGCCAACACCACCGTGGAGCTGGCTGACCGGCTGAACGTCACGTTTGTCACCGCATACGTCCCCGAGCTCGCGGAGCCGACCGAAGAGGGGCTCCTCGCGGAGCTCGAACCGAAGGGTGTGTGTGGGGTTACCCGTCTCGGACGCCGGCCCCGCCCTGGCCCAGTCCTAAAGCTGGGCTTTAGGACCCTGTCCACGCCCACCTATATCATGGCAGGGTACCTCCGGGTCGCACTACGCCCATGGACCCGCCCACGTCCCACTGTGCCTTCTGCCAGCGATGCGGACACCGGAGCTGGGTGTGCCGTGTCCCAGCCCCAGTATGTGGGCAATGTGCAAGGGGCACAGCACAGGGGCAACCGTGTCATTTTTGCACCCAACACCAGAATTTGTGTTCCAAATTATCACATCGTTTTACTTTAAATTGTATATCAGATGATCTACATTACCGAATTAGTTTCCAATGGTCTGAAATAAACCGGAATAAAATCAGCTGCCTTTTGATGCCATGCTAAACTACTTGTATAAATATCCAATCCTGTCATTTTTGCACTCAATGCCAACATTTATGTGTCCAACTGTCACATTATATTCCTTCAAATTGAATATCGAATGTTCTGCATTAGCGAATTAATTTCCAATGGTCACAAATAAATTGACATAAAATCAGCAGACTTCTGATGCCATACTCAACTACTTTTATAGACATCTAACACTGTCATTTTTTACCTTTTGACATGAAGCTGTCAGGAATTATTGAGGTTCTGGCATGGCTTGATGCACACCAAGCGCCGACGGTTGCTGCCCAAAGGATCCCGAGGGCCGCTGAGGGCCGCATGACAAAAAGGAAAGTTGCACCCTTCAACAATACTAAGCAACATCGGCTCTGCCAGGCCAAAATGGCATGGGAGAAATTAACGGTTGTAGATGCATTATTTCCATTCAACACCCACAAGCGTAATGTTCCTGAGCAACATCGAGAAAACCTGTCTGCTTCAACTGCAATGGTGGTATATCTCATGTCAGACACATTCCCTATCGTTTCAAAGCTGAAAATCTGCCTGTAACTTTGGCGTTGGACACGTTAACATCCAGGGAATGGTCCGCACCCCACCATATTGTGAATGGTGGAGTGCGGTCGGGGACGGGCCGGGAGCCGCCGGCGTCCAGCCGTCTATGGTGGAAAATAGTTCGAAAAGACAATACGCAAAGTAACAATATGCGGAATATGTCACTGTAAATGGCAGTGAAATTGACGTCTGAAGGCAAGTTAACTTTCATAAATGCACTTCACATCATATTCTATGGAGATAGTCTCATAAATTTTAACTATATCGTTCGTGCACACACTAGTGAGCATCCGGGCGCGCTTGTCGCGGACGCATGTTTCAGAGTTCTTGAATAGTACCAAGAACCTACCGGTTTTCTTTCGTTCCTGGAAACCTAACCTAACATAACCTAACCTGATGTCCACATTAACAAAGCGTCTGATTCCTAACGATCACATTGAAACACTCCTGAACACTTACAACATGGTCTTTTTGAACGACCAAGCACCCACACACAACACAAACATCGCCCCGTTCTGTCCATCTGCCACCGATGTCGATGCGATTCATGTGGCATTTGAGGGTTTCGTTGTCATTCAAGAACTTTCGGGGACGCTCCCGTGACGTTTCCAATTGCGTCTCTCATCCCGACCAATGGGTCTCCCATAGCAAGAGGTAGATGAGGTTCTGCCTCGATTCGGGAGCCTCCAGTTCTACTCGTGATCCTTCTGTGTGAGTGGTCTCGTGTATCGGCCGTGTATCGTGTATTCTGTGTTGGTCGATGACCTCCTGTATTGGTCAGGGGTCTCCTGTCTGTCATCGTTCCCTTTGTCGGTTATGATGTCTTCTGTTTCGTTAATGGGGCTTCCTGTGTCGATAAGGACCTATCGTATTGAAGAGACCTCCTGTGCCAGTGAGGGGCAGTCTGTGCCGATTAAGTAGCCTCCTGAGTTGGCAAGGAGGCTCCCTGTCTCAACGAAGGCCTTGCTGTGTATGCCTCATAACTAATCTATAAATAATAACTAGTCGGTCGGGGCTTCTTGTGTCGGTGAAAGGTATACAGTGCCAGCCAGGAGTATCATGTGTCAGTGAGATGACTGTCTGTGTCGTTATGGGGTTTCTGTATCGGCAAGGATCTCCGTGTCGGGGAGGGACCTCCTGTGTCGATCATGGAGCCTCCTATGATCGTCAGGGGGCTTCCATGTTAGTGAGGGTACTGCTGTGTCGATCATGGAGCCTCCTGTGATCGTCAGGGGGCTTCCATGTTAGTGAGGGTACTGCTGTGCCGGCCAGGGGGCCTCCTGTGTCTCCGGAAGACCTGTACTGAACAGGAGTCTGATTGTTGCTTTTTCTTCTCATTTACACATTTACAGCTGGGAAGCAGCGTCCTTAATCTCCTGATTGAGAAAGCTACTTCGACACAAAATTATACGGCCCTGCCTGTGGGGGTTTAGTCATCTTAATTTCGTTAAGGCACCCTAATTGTTAAGGGGGCTGCCCGTGGCGTGGCTCACAGATGGTGCGGCAACCCCTTTTCCCTTCTCTCCCTCTTGGAGGGAAGGGAAATGCATGTAGGGTCAAGGGTGGTGCAGGTGAACAGGAAAAAGTAGTCGACTACAATCTGATAAGTGTTCCCTAATTTCACAGCCTGTATGACGTTAATAACGACGGCTTTATAACGGAGGACGAGATGCTACAGGTGATCAGCGCCATCTATCGACTGGTTGATGTATCTCAGTCTGACCACATCTCACCAGACGCAAGAGGGCAAGACTTATTCACGGTACGTCTGTCAAGACAGCTTCATATTCGGATTCACATTCGGATTTACATTCGAACCCGGACCCCTACGATTTCGCTAAAACCTTGTACACATGTAGTACTAATAGTACTAATCACAGCGGTGCCAGTTACTTCCCATCACATTAAGAACTTTGACTTCCAGAGGGCAAATTATTTCAAGGTCGTTAACTCGGACCCCTACGATTTCGACGACAGATTGCACACATGTATCACTATGTGTGCTTATTACAGCGGCAGCATTTATATTCCATCACATTGAGAAGCTTGACCTCCAGAGGCAATCGAATTTCAAGGTCATTCAACCGGACCCCTACGATTTTTGCAAAAACTTGCACATTGATAGAGCAAATAATGCTCATCACAGTGGTACCATTCATTTACCGTCACATTGAAAGCCTTGACCTCCAGTGGTCATCGAAGTTCGGTATCGTCGAACCGGACCCCTGCGATTCTCATGAATCCTTGCATACATATAGTACTCGACTCGCTGAGTACAGCAGTGGCAGTCATTTCGCATCACATTGGAAACTTTGACCTCCAGAGGTCAAGGACGCTGGTTGTTCAGCAAGGACGTTGACCCCGGACCCCTACGATTTGGACCAAGATGTGCTATTGTGTGCTCTTTAATGCAATGATTTCAATGGTGAAAACCGTTTTGCGTCACATTGAAAAATAAGCCCCACAGAGCCAAATGTATATCCACCATATTTACCTTCGACCGTTGAGATTCAGATTCGTTAAACACCCGGACCCCTGCGATTCTCATGAATACTTGCATACATATAGTACTCGGTTCGCTGATTACAGTAGTGGCAATCATTTCGCATCACATTGAAAACTTTGACCTCCAGAGGTCAAGGACGCTGGTTGTTCAGGAAGGACGTTGACCCCGGACCCATACGATTTGGCCTAAAATGTGCTCTTGTATGCTCTTCAATGCGCTGATTTCAATGGTGGAAACCGTTTTGCGTCACATTGAAAAATAAGCCCTACAGAGCCAAATGTATATCCACCATATTTACATTCGACCGTTGAGATTCAGATTCGTTAAACACCCGGACCCCTGCGATTCTCATGAATACTTGCATACGTATAGTACTCGACTCGCTGATTACAGTAGTGGCAGTCATTTCGCATCACATTGGAAACTTTGACCTCCAGAGGTCAAGGACGCTGGTTGTTCAGCAAGGACGTTGACCCCGGACCCCTACGATTTGGACCCAGATGTGCTATTGTATGCTCTTTAATGCGCTGATTTTAATGGTGAAAACCGTTTTGCGTCACATTAAAAAGTAAGCCCTAAAGAGCCAAATGTATTTCCACCTTATTTACATTGAGATTCAGATTCGTTCAACAGCCGGACCCCTGCGATTCTCATGAATACTTGCATACATATAGTACTCGGTTCGCTGATTACATTAGTGGCAATCATTTCGCACCACATTGAAAACTTTGACCTCCAGAGGTCAAGGACGCTGGTTGTTCAGGAAGGACGTTGACTCCGTACGATACGATTTGGCCTAAAATGTGCTCTTGTATGCTCTTCAATGCGCTGATTTCATAGGTGAAAACCGTTTTGCGTCACATTGAAAAATAAGCCCTACAGAGCCAAATGTATATCCACCATATTTACATTCGACCGTTGAGATTCAGATTCGTTAAACACCCGGACCCCTGTGATGCTCATGAATCCTTGCATACATATAGTACTCGAGTCGCTGAGTACAGCATTGGCAGTCATTTCGCATCATATTGGAAACTTTGACCTCCAGAGGTCAAGGACGCTGGTTGTTCAGCAAGGACGTTCACCCCGGACCCCTACGATTTGGCCTAAAATGTGCTCTGGGATGCTCTTGAATGCGCTGATTTCAATGGGGAAAACCGTTTTGCGTCACATTAAAAAATAAGCCCTACAGAGCCAAAGGTATCCCCACCATATTTACATTCGACCATTGATTCAGAGTCGTCAAACACCAGGAATCCCAGTTTGGGTGTACCATTTGGAAATAGAAAGTACTTTGCGCGTTAATCGCAATGGCGGCGTCATTTTCCATCACATTGAAAGCTTTGACCTTCAAAGGTCAAGGAAGCATGCTATGATTTCTCAGCATCTATGTACTATCGAAAAAATGTATGATGCTGGAAAGAAGAACTGATGTTACAATGGTTGAAGACAAATTCCTCGGCATCTGGCCCCGCTCGTAGCACACTTAAGAACACTTCCCAATGCAATTGCCATCCTGACAATGAGCAGCTGCCGCAGCACGAACGTAATGCTAATGTTGTAATGTTGGAGAATGGTTGGTTATCAAAAACGCTATAAACATTATGAGACCTTTGATATTGAAGCTTGACATGAATCTCCATGATCAAGACGGCAAACACGCTCACTGATCTGCACTGAATCCCTTTGAAACAAGTACTACTCTCAGCTTCACTCGAGCGACATTTCCAGTCCTCAGGGTGTCCTGTTCGCCGTACCAGGCTACATGTAGCAACACGTTTTAATCCAGCTACTGTAGGTGAAGATTTAGAGCGAGGCGACGCAAGATCTGGAAAGCTTGTGCGAGTTGTACTCGCTGCTGGCCAGGATACGTTGCTTGGCTCAACAGAAGACGACCACTCTCACAGGACGTGGCAGGGAGTGTCCCAGTGGGTGGGAGTCATCGGGTGCACACAATGCCATTGGCCAGAGTACCGTCAACGCGATGGAATGCTCAAAGCACACAGTTCCGAGGTAATGCTCACAACACTTCAATCAGCAAAATCAGCGCATTGAAGAGCATACAATAGCACATCTTAGTCCAAATCGTAGGGGTCCGGGGTCAACGTCCTTCCTGAACAACCAGCGTCCTTGACCTCTGGAGGTCAAAGTTTCCAATGTGATGCGAAATGACTGCCACTGCTGTACTCAGCGAGTCGAATACTATATGTATGCAAGGATTCATGAGAATCGCAGGGGTCCGGCTGTTGAACGAATCTGAATCTCAATGTAAATAAGGTGGAAATACATTTGGCTCTTTAGGGCTTACTTTTTAATGCGACGCAAAACGGTTTTCACCATTGAAATCAGCGCATTAAAGAGCATACAATGGCACATCTCGGTCCAAATCGTAGGGGTCCGGGGTCAACGTCCTTGCTGAACAACCAGCGTCCTTGACCTCTGGAGGTCAAAGTTTCCAATGTGATGCGAAATGACTGCCACTACTGTAATCAGCGAGTCGAGTACTATACGTATGCAAGTATTCATGAGAATCGCAGGGGTCCGGGTGTTTAACGAATCTGAATCTCAACGGTCGAAGGTAAATATGGTGGATATACATTTGGCTCTGTAGGGCTTATTTTTCAATGTGACGCAAAACGGTTTTAACCATTGAAATCAGCGCATTAAAGAGCATACAATAGCACATCTTGGTCCAAATCGTAGGGGTCCGGGGTCAACGTCCTTGCTGAACAACCAGCGTCCTTGACCTCTGGAGGTCAAAGTTTCCAATGTGATGCGAAATGACTGCCACTATTGTAATCAGCGAGTCGAGTACTATACGTATGCAAGTATTCATGAGAATCGCAGGGTCCGGGTGTTTAACGAATCTGAATCTCAACGGTCGAATGTAAATATGGTGGATATACATTTGGCTCTGTAGGGCTTATTTTTCAATGTGACGCAAAACGGTTTTCACCATTGAAATTAGCGCATTGAAGAGCATACAAGGCACATTTTAGGCCAAATCGTATGGGTCCGGGGTCAACGTCCTTCCTGAACAACCAGCGTCCTTGACCTCTGGAGGTCAAAGTTTTCAATGTGATGCGAAATGATTGCCACTGCTGTAATCAGCGAACCGAGTACTATATGTATGCAAGTATTGATGAGAATCGCAGGTGTCCGGGTGTTGAACGAATCTGAATCCCAATGGTCGAATGTAAATATGGTGGAAATACATTTGGCTCTGTAGGGCGTATTGTTTAATGTGACGCAAAACGGTTTCCACCATTGAAATCAGCGCATTGAAGAGCATACAAGAGCACATTTTAGGCCAAATCGTATGGGTCCGGGGTCAACGTCCTTGCTGAACAACCAGCGTCCTTGACCTCTGGAGGTCAAAGTTTCCAATGTGATGCGAAATGACTGCCACTACTGTAATCAGCGAGTCGAGTACTATACGTATGCAAGTATTTATGAGAATCGCAGGGTCGGGTGTTTAACGAATCTGAATCTCAACGGTCGAATGTAAATATGGTGGTTATACATTTGGCTCTGTAGGGCTTATTTTTCAATGTGACGCAAAACGGTTTTCACCATTGAAATTAGCGCATTGAAGAGCATACAAGGCACATTTTAGGCCAAATCGTATGGGTCCGGGGTCAACGTCCTTCCTGAACAACCAGCGTCCTTGACCTCTGGAGGTCAAAGTTTTCAATGTGATGCGAAATGATTGCCACTACTGTAATCAGCGAACCGAGTACTATATGTATGCAAGTATTCATGAGAATCGCAGGGGTCCGGCTGTTGAACGAATCTGAATCTCAATGTAAATAAGGTGGAAATACATTTGGCTCTTTAGGGCTTACTTTTTAATGTGACGCAAAACGGTTTTCACCATTGAAATCAGCGCATTAAAGAGCATACAATAGCACATCTTGGTCCAAATCGTAGGGGTCCGGGGTCAACGTCCTTGCTGAACAACCAGCGTCCTTGACCTCTGGAGGTCAAAGTTTCCAATGTGATGCGAAATGACTGCCACTACTGTAATCGCGAGTCGAGTACTATACGTATGCAAGTATTCATGAGAATCGCAGGGGTCCGGGTGTTTAACGAATCTGAATCTCAACGGTCGAATGTAAATATGGTGGATATACATTTGGCTCTGTAGGGCTTATTTTTCAATGTGACGCAAAACGGTTTTCCCATTGAAATTAGCGCATTGAAGAGCATACAAGAGCACATTTTAGGCCAAATCGTATGGGTCCGGGGTCAACGTCCTTCCTGAACAACCAGCGTCCTTGACCTCTGGAGGTCAAAGTTTTCAATGTGATGCGAAATGATTGCCACTAATGTAATCAGCGAACCGAGTACTATATGTATACAAGTATTCATGAGAATCGCAGGGGTCCGGCTGTTGAACGAATCTGAATCTCAATGTAAATAAGGTGGAAATACATTTGGCTCTTTAGGGCTTACTTTTTAATGTGACGCAAAACGGTTTTCACCATTGAAATCAGCGCATTAAAGAGCATACAATAGCACATCTTGGTCCAAATCGTAGGGGTCCGGGGTCAACGTCCTTGCTGAACAACCAGCGTCCTTGACCTCTGGAGGTCAAAGTTTCCAATGTGATGCGAAATGACTGCCACTACTGTAATCAGCGAGTCGAGTACTATCCGTATGCAAGTATTCATGAGAATCGCAGGGGTCCGGGTGTTTAACGAATCTGAATCTCAACGGTCGAATGTAAATATGGTGGATATACATTTGGCTCTGTAGGGCTTATTTTTCAATGTGACGCAAAACGGTTTTCACCATTGAAATTAGCGCATTGAAGAGCATACAGAGCACATTTTAGGCCAAATCGTATGGGTCGGGGTCAACGTCCTTCCTGAACAACCAGCGTCCTTGACCTCTGGAGGTCAAAGTTTTCAATGTGATGCGAAATGATTGCCACTACTGTAATCAGCGAACCGAGTACTATATGTATGCAAGTATTCATGAGAATCGCAGGGGTCCGGGTGTTTAACGAATCTGAATCTCAACGGTCGAAGGTAAATATGGTGGATATACATTTTGCTCTGTAGGGCTTATTTTTCAATGTGACGCAAAACGGTTTTAACCATTGAAATCAGCGCATTAAAGAGCATACAATAGCACATCTTGGTCCAAATCGTAGGGGTCCGGAGTCAATGTCCTTGCTGAACAACCAGCGTCCTTGACCTCTGGAGGTCAAAGTTTCCAATGTGATGCGAAATGACTGCCACTACTGTAATCAGCGAGTCGAGTACTATACGTATGCAAGTAGTCATGAGAATCGCAGGGGTCCGGTTCGACGATACCGAACTTCGATGACCACTGGAGGTCAAGGCTTTCAATGTGACGGTAAGTGAATGGTACCACTGTGATGAGCATTATTTGCTCTATCAATGTGCAAGTTTTTGCAAAAATCGTAGGGGTCCGGTTGAATGACCTTGAAATTCGATTGCCTCTGGAGGTCAAACTTCTCAATGTGATGGAATATAAATGCTGCCGCTGTAATAAGCACACATAGTGATACATGTGTGCAATCTGTCGTCGAAATCGTAGGAGTCCGAGTTGACGACCTTTAAATAATTTGACCTCTGGAAATCAAAGTTCTTAATGTGATGGTAAGTAACTGGCACCGCTGTGATTAGCACTATTAGTACTACATGTGTACAAGGTTTTAGCGAAATCGTGGGGGTCCGGGTTCGAATGTAAATCCGAATGTGAATCCGAATATGAAGCTGTCTTGACAGACGTATTCACGGTCAGTAAGTGGGATCTAATACTGACTAGTGCTGCCATCTGTTGGGTGATTACCTTAACACATAGCTACTCATTGCTGAACAGATGTCAGCACATACCAGGACTGGCTTCGCGTTTCATTGCGGCTTACATTGAGTGGGCGGTGCTGGTGGTTGTGATTGGTTTTGCGGTTTTGCGACACGTGACAGTCACCCAGTCACAGTCACCCAGTCACAGTCACCCAGTCACAGTCACCCAGTCACAGTCACACAGTCATAGCCACCCAGTCACAGTCATCCGGTCAGTCACCCAAATACACTCACATATCCACAGTCACACAGACGCAGTCACCCAGTCACAGTCACATAGCCACAGTCGCACAGACACTGTCACACAGTCACAATTACACAGCCATAGTCACAGAGGCAGATGCCCACAGTCACACAGCCACAGTCACACATACATGCAGCCGTAGCCGCAGTTATACCGCCATAGTCACCGTAAATCATATTTCGGTTATTCCCACGGAAATTTGGATTAAGTTCCTTGTGAATTACCCAGTGGTCCGGTTTCGCATGGTATGAGGCCAGCTGTTGTCCACTCCAACACATCATACATCTGCTCTTGTAATTTCCAGAGAATTGACGAAAACCATGACGGCATCATAACGCTGGAAGAGTTCATCACATTCTGCTCAAAGGTAAGTTCTTGACACGGTCATAATTCGAATGCGGTCACGTTGAACATTAACCATTGCTAACGCGGTGTAGTATTGATATATTATTATTGATTGTATTATATTGATATTATTCCACTGATATATTATATTTAAGTATGTTTATAGTGTTTTAATATATTCACTGTTTAATTGTAATATATCCATTTTGATATGTGGCATATTCTTAAAATATTAATTCTACTTAGTTGTTGCATTATATTTATACATTAGTTATACTATATTTGCATGTATGAGAATTGGGGATGTGGGTCACATGGCACCTTGGGTTCATTATAAGTGTAAGCCATAGCCTTATTGCAAGGTTGGTTCGGAAATCACGAAGGTGGGAGGAGGTGCAAAACTTCCCTAGACTCCCTGGAGTCTACAATCATCACCTTGATGCATGGAAGTATTGCCGTTTTATAGCACCATGGTTGTATTCATTACATAGGTGCATTTAAGGGAGGTATTTCTACTATTGACGAATAAAAAACATTTCCTATAAAGTTTTCACGACTTATCCATGGTACATACGTACTGTCGCTTTTTACTTCGGTGGTACTACCAAGAGATCAACTTTCCTCTCCACTGATCAGGTTAATTTCGCTTCTCACTAGATAGATTGCTTTCTGGAGTCCATGTTATATAAACCAGTGGAGCGTTTATGGTATGATTATTCCTCCTGTTGGTCTGTCAGTAAAACATGCGGTTACCGACGGAATGTACCGAATAAATGTACTATATAAATGTGACAGCCGCGCCACACCCGTAGTGCGGCTGTCATGCAGCCAGCAATCCGTCAGCGGGGAAATGCTGCTTACTTACTGCGGTCATCGAGCCGCGCCGCGCCGCGTACTGCAGCCATCGAGCCGCGCCGCGCCGCGTACTGCGGCCATCGAGACGCGTCGCGCCGCGTACTGCAGCCATCGAGCCGCGCCGCGCCGCGTACTGCGGCCATCGAGCCGCGCCGCGCCGCGTACTGCAGCCATCGAGCCGCGCCGCGCCGCGTACTGCGGCCATCGAGCCGCGCCGCGCCGCGTACTGCAGCCATCGAGCTGCGCCACGCCGCGTACTGCAGCCATCGAGCCGCGCCGCGCCGCGTACTGCAGCCATCGAGCCGCACCGCGCCGCGTACTGCGGCCATCGAGCCGCGCCGCGCCGCGTACTGCAGCCATCGAGCCGCGCCGCGCCGCGTACTGCGGCCATCGAGCCGCGCCGCGCCGCGTACTGCAGCCATCGAGCCGCGCCGCGCCGCGTACTGCGGCCATCGAGCCGCGCCGCGCCACGTACTGCAGCCATCGAGCCGCGCCGCGCCGCGTACTGCGGCCGGGTAGATGCGGCGAAGTATCCCGCGCCGACCCCATTTCCCCTTCCTGTTGCTTTACACTTTGTCTGCACCAACCCGTAGTGTTGGCTGACCACGAGTCGCCATTTGACACGAGTTCACAGTCCACATGGCAGTTAGGCGATCGGGATCGGTATCCATGTTGCATGCGTAATGATCAATCTCGACATCGTATAGCAGCCAAGTCTGGGGACCAGACAAATAAAGAATCAGCGAAGTCTTGTGATACACAACAAACAAGAAGCAGATGACACCGGAACGTCATTGTTTTCCCAATCGTTCTCATTCACCTTCACACACGGTTTTCATAGAGCTTCATCATTTTACCTCCGACACAAAAACGCTAGAGGAAGGCTAAAAACGAGATTGTGGACTTTACAACTTTGCATACCAACACTGAATGTTGAATTCAAATGCCTGGTAGTTCATTCACATTTTCTTCGATATTTTCCTCCATTGTGTCGCCTGCCACAAGTCTCTCCCCAACCTCACCCCAAGAGGGAGGCCCAGAAATAAAAGTGCTCCTGTGTTCAATTGTACTGTTTCTACAGTCGAAATAGGCGCACCGGAGGGGGGCCAGGGGGCCCGGCCCCTCCTCATGATACCAAAGTGCCCTTTTGGCCAAAAATGCCCTTTTGACCGAAAAGTGCCCTCCTGGCCGGAATGTCCAAAATTTAGCTAAAAAATCACATGCTTTATGTGCCCCGCCTGTGCCAAAGGTGCCTTTTGGGCCCAAAACTGCCCTTTTGGCCTAAAAATGACACTCCACTGTGCCCTTTCCTGTCCTATGCCTGTCCCAATTAGATTGGGAATACAGTTTGATCTAAAAGTGCCCTATGCCCTGCCCTGTACCCTGCCATGTGCCTTGTGCTGTACCGTGAACTCTGCCCTGCCCTGTGTCCTGCCCTACGCCCTGCAAGGAATGGTCAAATCATTGACCATTCCTCGCTAAAATTCATTTGCATGCTCGCATAGCCGCATCCATCTCGTTGATTGTTTGGCACTCTTGCTACATCTGGGGTATGCAAGAAGCTTTCGTCGCTATTTGTATTGTGTTACATGTTTGTGTACATGTCACGTGCCTTCAGGACCATCGCCTTCGTGTCAGCTGTTATCATCCTTTCCAGAAATCCACATCCTGCGTACTTTTACATCAAAGGTAAGCGGGCAACCTTCATGTTTTTTGAAATATTATTGTAAATACAAGGGCTCGGTGTCATAACATAACGTGTCCCATGGAAAATTTACGCCCCCCTCCCCCGGTCAGCAAACCTTCCAGTGTGCCCCGGGCCACAAAGTGCCCTGTTGGAGCCGATCAAGTGCCCTTTTGGAGCCGGCCAAGTGCCCTTTTCGGTCCGCCCCCCCCCCCCCTATGGAAAAATCCTGGGTGCGCCCCTGACAGTCGATATCAATACATGGCTTCAGGTATACGTCAACTTAACATTCCCACTGATATGCAATATCTATTGTCATCTGTCTGCCTTCCCTCATCTCTAGACAACCTGAGGTGCCAGGCGTGGATATTCTTGGTGTTGCCTGCTCTCACTACTGCACCGGTTCCCTCCATTGCAGGATGCCAACGTACTCTGCGGACTGGACATGTACACCATGATGTGGGAGTCGTAGACGGCAATGGCGTCCGATGTACGCCGATGCGGATAGTCGCCGAAGACCGAGAACCAGCTGCACTCATAGATGGCGAGGTGCTCGGAGACAACTAATCCACAGACAGATGGAGATGTGCTCGGAGACAACTAATACACACACAAATGGAGAGGTGCTAAGAGACGACTAACGCACACACAGATGGGGAGGTGTTCCGAGAAGACTAACGCACACACAGATGGGGATATGTTGAGAGCAGACTAGCATGCACAGATGTTCGGAGAAAATTAACGCACACACAGATGGAGAGGTGCTCAGAGGTGACTAACGCACACACAGATGGAGAGGTGTTCAGAGTCGACTGACAGCACCGTTTGGCTGTCCCTGCGTACGAGTTTTTACCAGGAATTTATAGTTACAAGTTGTATCGCCCACAATCTCCAAATGTCTCGAAAGTTAGATTCGTACGATTTGCAAGTTTCGGAACTAAACGGAACACGCCTCATGTGTCTCGTGCCTCGTCCTTGCGTGACGGAACGTTGGTTGGCTTGGCTTCATCTAAACCACAGTTCAGATACTTGTACACTCACTAACAGTCAGCGGTGCTGTGTGGATAGCCAGAGGACCGAGAGCATTGGCCTGACAAAGTCACAAACCGTGAGCGTTGTACATCATAAACGCAGCGATTACTGACTGATGTGCAGTGCTCTAATAATGGCAGCCCACACACCAACCGTTTGTGTTACGTATGTGGTTAGCAACCGTCGACGGTCCTCACCAATTGTTATTTATGTGGTGCTTGGCCGGGAAGCCACCAGCCATATCCACCCCAACCATCCGAATAACAGACACAGTCGAGGATACATTTGGGCTATCGATATATATATATATATATATATATATATATATATATATATATATTTGTATGTGTGTGCATATATAATACATATATATTTGTGTGTATATATATACTATATATATAAATACATAATATATAACATATATGCATATGTATGTATGCATGTTTCTATGTATTTATATACAGTTCATATAACATCACTATGACATTAGTTAAATATAACATTAGCAATAAGACCATTCATTTTATCCTACCTACGTTTCGGCTCACACTTGCATTAGCGTAATGCTAATCAATTCAGAACAAACACTTAACACGCACATTTGAATGGGGCTGCGGTATGGGGAAATCCGCCTACCCGTCCGATTTTCGTAAATAATTCTAGATTTTCCTGGTCGATATACACCACTTTGATGTACCCACCTAGAATTGTCGGGCGCGTCGTTTAAAGTACGAATAACGAAAATCGGCTGAAATTTGTTCGGGTTGGAGCCCGCGAAAGTAAAAATACTTCGAAGCGCCAGACCACAAAAATCGACACTGATGAGGCTTCTGGTATATCGACAAAAAGGTGGTGTTTTTGGCAATACTAAGTGACTTGTTTGATGTATATTATTATGCTATATTGTTGGAAGGCCACATTTGGTCATCGAGGTCAAGTCGGGTCAAATCCATGACAGATCAATGGAACCAAACTGGATGAACTGAAAGGCTGTCATAAACGAAAATGACATGCCATTGTGCATGTTACTCCCTATACATCCTGAAAAAATGCTGTTTTTGTCATTGTGAATCTAAGCTTTTCGATATTTCATGCATGTACTTGAGCCCTTTCTTCGTGAAGCCAGGTGTGCCGAGCCCCGCCGGTCCGGTTCCGGTAACTGGAGCCGGTAACGACCTTATACTTGCTGATATATAGGTGACCTGACGTCAAATGTCAAATCTCTCATCGGCATTGGATCATTAGATATGTCCACTCATCACTGAAGCTCATTTTGGGGCATTTAAACAATCGCGCAATCCACAATGTCAAGCCAAGCCACGCAAAACACACCAAATGTAACATGTTTGACATAATTTCATCATGAAGATATTAACATAAGGCCAAGAAATGCGCGCACAATGCAATTCACCACAGTACCCATCTACGCTCAGCATTTCGTTGCCCTAGGTTTAACAAGAGTCGAGATCTGAGGGGGACGGAGTCAACCCCCTTCCAGCGCGCGTAATTTCCAGAGGGCCTTCATGGAGCGTGTTAAGACATGAAAACATGCTAACTTGAACAGTTCACATGGTGTTCGAGATGTATTCTTTCAATGGGTCTGGGTTTGGGTCTGGTCCTGGGTCGGGGTCTTCAATGGGTCTGGGTCTTTCAATGGGTCAATGGTCTTCAGCCCACGAGCGCCGGCTCAGCGTTTGCACCGTATGATTATGTGCTTCAATAGCAGTGAGGATGAGGCCAGGCTGCATGCTGTCGCTAAATTGTACTGCGATAGGAGGGCATGTGATGGTCACCACGGCAGACATGTTGTCAGATGGGACAATCAAACGTTATTTATATATGGGTTAAGGAGGTTCTCGTAAGTGCGGTAGCAAGATCCTTTCTCACTCACTCAGCGCCTTGATATGTACAGTGTTAACGGTGGTGTTCATCGCCTTTTTCAGATAAGCATACGTTTGTGATGCAGTTGTATTTGTTCATGCTGATATACGCACTTCGTTTGACGAGAATGGGTCGAGACAACAGCTTTACTTCGCTCCACTTTTTAGCGTGAAGTTGGAACGTAGTTGGAACATGCTGTCGTAACTTGCCATGACTCAGTTCACGTCAGTTTGACACCGTCCTTGAAAATTCTGGTTATCTGACATGCTAGGTAGCCAAGTAAGGACCTTGTATTGAAAGATGCGCACCCTGAAATCGGTCACATTTTGCGATCTTTGAACAATACTCGATGTTGGCCCCCATGGAGACCAGTCGAGAGCTACGTGATCATGCACAATGTATCGCTTAACTTATATCGGTGGATTTTACACCAAGATGGCGTGACCTCATTGTGACCTTGACCCTGGACCATGCTCTGTTTTTGAGATGTTAATAAACATTACTCCAGTGGGATCGATTAGCGTTTGGAGAAAGAAAGCTCATTTAGTGCTTCATATGATACCTGAAGCTGAGACTCCAGGATCCACTCACTTAATAGTGGGTGTGGTAACCAGCTAAGCGTCTGCCGGGCCTCGCATGCAAACTTTCAATTGACAACGAAAGGTTTGGCGTGGCGTGCCACCTTATGGGATCGGTTGTGATTTTCATTTATTAAATTTTCAAATTGATCATTATGTTCGAGATATTTTGATGTTTTGGAAGGTATTTAGGTGTTCCATGTCCCTTCGCTGCACTGATTCAAAAGCCACAAGCATCCCAATGATTTCTAGAAGTCTGGAACACTTACTCCTTGAGATAACGTGGCAGATGAACTGTATAAAGTGACGGCAAAACTTCTTTGAAATATCTATTAAATGCAACGTCCTATAGGCTTCCTTAAGCTCCCTGTAAGTTTTTATCAGCGACTGCTCGTTCCGGACATCATCAATGAATTAACTCGTCTTCCCCCCATCAACAAGGTGCCCCACAAACCGGTGGTGATGGGAGGACTAGTCTCCCATGATGCAGACTGAAGATTGGGTATCCCACCACTACCGCAGTAGACAGCTACAGAGGCGCCACCGCGATCTCGGTAGGTGGCGGGTAATTGTGTACAGGACAGCTTCCAGTGAATCGGCTCTGGAAACGGTGTCGTAGGCAGACATTTTCCAAATGAGATGGAAGTATGTGATCAAATAGAAAAAATATTATGAATTGGAAATAATTTGCAGCGCGAGGCGCGACGAAAGTTTAGGATTTTGCGCGGTTAAAATATCGAATATTCTCGTTCGACGCAGTGCATTTTTGGGTGGTACGGGCCCCCTAGCTGCGCCCCTGGCTGAGAGTGACGCCAAACCAAGTCAGTTCCCTTTGAAGCTGCCTTCCCCTTGAATCAGGAGCGATGAATTAGGAGAAGGACATGGAAATCGGGGAAGCTGCTTCCTTCCTACCCCTGTTACTTGAGTGTGGAAATTACTTCTTTTTCATCTCCAATTTCGGAGAACCAATTCCTGACGCTTGCTTTGCGGACGTAACATGTGGTACCCAGACACATCTTTTCGGATGTAGCATGTGCTACCCAGAAACATCCTTTGTCACTGAATTACAACTTGTCTCCTACTCTTGGAATTTGAATCTGTAGTCAATGTAGGGAACACAAATTGGATGAAGGCTTCAGACTAGATACGAAGGCTTCATGTGAATGTAATTTAGCCGCAGCGATTCTGTAAGAGCGGAAAAGGACGCGGTGCAAAAGCGACATCGGTGCTTTTCTGTCTCTGATTGTTTTTACC
This sequence comes from Imbricaverruca yamaguchii, assembly GCA_034440575.1. Classification (NCBI taxonomy): domain Eukaryota; kingdom Metazoa; phylum Arthropoda; class Thecostraca; family Neoverrucidae; genus Imbricaverruca; species Imbricaverruca yamaguchii. The sequence goes on from JAOTOL010001568.1 coordinate 739,004, forward strand.
TTGTTTGTGACCTTATTGTAAAGGTCCTTATTAGAGGCAAAGGACCTTATTAAAGGCAACAGCAATACTCTTAGGATAGGAGCTTTCTACCGATCAGGAACCCTGCCACATTTTCAGCAACTGGAGCTTGACAAGGTGATTTGTGAGGAAATCAGTAGAAACATTAAGAGGAAGTGCCTTATTCTTGGTGACTTTAATCTAAAGGGATATGAAAATGCTGGTGTTGGCTCCCCATCATGCAAAATGTTTAGGAAATGCCTCGAAGAGGACCTGTTCTTACACCAGTTTGTATCGGAACCCACCAGGCATGGTTCATTCTTGGACCTTGTATTCTCGGATTTAAGTGACTTGGTTCAAGACTTGACTGAAGGCGAAACTCTGGGAAAAAGTGACCATAACATAGTTAGATTCAAGGCACATGTAGGGGAAATTATCAAGGATAATTTGGTAAAGGTTCCAAATTTCAACAGAGCAGACTTTGACGGCATGAGAGTGGCTTTAAGTGCCATCAGATGGGAAGAAGAATTATCCAATTTAAATGCCTGTGAAATGTGGGAAAAGTTCAAATCTTACTTGAAGGAAACTCAGATTAGACATGTCCCCCAAAAGCAAAGACGCAAAAGAAGGGTAGGAAAGCCAGCATGGCTTACACCAGACTTGATAAAAGCAATTAAGGCTAAGAAAACTGCATTTACAGTCTTTAAAGAAGCCTCAAATGTCGTTAATCTAAAGGCGTATCGAAAAGCTAGACACTGTGAAGCAAAAAACCAGAGCAGCAAAGCGAGCAAAAGAACTGGATTTAGCTAGAAACTGTAATGGGGACAGTAAAAAGTTCTTTAGTTTCTACAAGCTGAGTAAAGTTTCTAGCACAATTGGTCCACTGGAAGTAAACGGGACTACATTGGGTGAGGATAGTGAGATGGTGGAGGAGCTGAGCAAGCAGTTCAAATCAGTGTTTACATTGGAAGATATGACCAATCTGCCGACCGTACACCATAGTTCAGTGACATGGGATCTGACAAATGATGTTGATTTCATTGATAGTGATGTTGTTTACAATCATATCAGGAAAATAAAGCCAAACAAGGCAGCAGGACCTGATGAACTTTATGCTAGGGTGTTGCGGGAAACTGAAAAGGAAATGGCATTTCCACTTATTATAATATTTTGTAGACCAGTTTCACAACATGAAATTCCAACCGATTGGAAAAGGGCAAATGTAGTTCCTATTTTCAAGAAAGGAGAAAGAGGGAAAGTTGAAAACTATAGGCCAGTAAGTATCACATCCCTAGTCTGCAAGGTACTCGAATCAATTATGAAGGATAGAATAGTTAGTTATCTGGAAGGTAGCAGATTGATTCAAGATACTCAACATGGGTTTAGAAAAGGACGATCGTGTCTCACAAACCTCTTGGACTTTTGAACTTCGCCACAGAACAATTTGATCAGGGAAACAGGGAACAAGGTTGATGTAGCATATCTTGACTTTAGTAAGGCCTTTGACAAGGTACCCCATAAACGGTTAATGATACAGCTTCAGTCCCATGGTATTGCAGGTAGCATCTTAAAATGGATAGAGTTGTGGCTTTCAGATAGACAGCAAATAGTGATGCTAAATGGTACAAAGTCATCATGGCAAAATGTTCTTAGTGGAGTCCCTCAGGGGTCAGTACTAGGGCCATTACTGTTCATTATATTTGTAAATAACATTGAAAGTGGCCTAAGCAGTAAAGTTTTGAAGTTTGCGGATGATTTGAAGATCTTTAGGGAAATAACAGGTCAAGATGAGCATATCTCGCTGCAAAAAGACTTAGACGAACTTGTGAAGTGGTCCGAAGAATAGCAAATGAAATTTAGTTTTGATAAATGCAAAATCATGCATGTAGGTAAGCAGCATATGAAGGCTCCATACTTGATGGGTGGCTAGGTGCTATCAGTGACTCAATAGGAGAAGGATTTAGGTGTTATTCTAAACATAAAACTGGGGTCATCAGAACAGACCAAGGAAGCCAGGAAGAAGGCACTGAGAATGCTCGGGGCAATACATAGGAATGCATCATACAGAAGTGAGGAAGTGATCAGGAAGCTTTACTGTGCATACGTCAGGCCACATTTGGAATACTGCATCCAAGCTTGGTCTCCTAGCTATGAAAAAGTTTGTTGGCTTTTAGAGAGAGTAGAAAAGAGGGCTACAAAAATGGTTAATGGCATAAGCAACCTGGCATATGAGGAAAGATTGAAGAAATTGAATATGTTTTCACTTAGATATAGAAGGCTGAGAGGAGATCTCATCTAGGTCTTTAAATTTGTCCATGGTCTGGAGAGGGGAAATGTTTGAAGTTAACAGAAATGATGCAATTAGAGGTCATAAATTCAAAATTAAAGTTAACCACAGCAGAACAAGGTTAAGGCAAACTTTCTTCACCAACAGGGTAGTAGAATACTGGAACCAGCTGCCAGAAAACATCGTCAGTAGGAGCACATTGAACATCTTTAAAAACAGCATAGACAATCATTATCAGAATAGAGGGCTTGCTTTTCAGTATTACAGGGAGGGCTGATTGACATATTTGGTGGGCAACTGGTTCAGTGTACAGAGTGCAACCAAGAAGGGCCCCTGTGGCTCATAGTTGCACTAATCTTTTATGTCTTTATGTTTTTATGTCTTTATTGTATAAGGGTTAAGAGGTGCAACTCAGGGGTGTAGGATCGCAAGATCAGTTGAGAGGGGAGGCTGTCCTGGTCGATCAACATAGGGTGCCCCCAAATATCAATTTCTCCCCGGGGCTGGGACACTATGTTGTGTGTCACTTTATTATACTGTATCATGCTTTAAAAAAATTAATTTCCTAAGTATTACGTTCATTTTGTCCGGTTTTCCAAGAGCCTAACACATCCAGGGGAAAAATCAGGACACGATTAACCGAAAAACTGCTTCCGAATATGGAGAAACTACTGTGTGCCGAAACGACCTCTTCGCTCTTTCGCTTCGGATTATGCCTAATCTCTGTATTATTTGCATGCCATTTATATATATATATATATATATATATATATATATAGATGTTACTTCGAATTTCCGTCCATGAAAACGGACTAAGCCACTACGAAAGAAAACAACATGCAGCCATCACAGTAAACTCGATAATGCAATCCGTGCTAAATGAGCAGTGTGATTATCCATGTGAGGAAACTTGAAATATAATTGCTTGTTCTATTTGAATCGATGAAAGAGGACAGCCAGCACCAATGCTTAAGAGTACTGAGAAGAACCAAAAGAATAACGCTACCACTCATGAGAAGTTTTGGGCAAACTTACATTTACCTAGGTTAAACCCGACTAGCATGTCCTACTCGCAATTTATGCAGCACTCGCGGCCCATTTATTCTCCAAAAATGAAGATGCGCAGAATGTTTTATTCTGGATTTGCAGAGGTTCAGGCAATACGCATTTTAATCTAAGCGTGAATCTTTTTCTTGCAATTAAGGTCACTCTCATGCTACTGCATACGATGCTGCACACAAAATTACGCAGGAAGTTGAAGATTTAACAAAATAAATCTGCATATTTCCAATATAGGTAGGCACCAATGTGATCCAGATGACTCATGCACGTCTGATGAAAATGCACCATTAAGGAAAGAATGGGGTTTTATTCCAGATCTGAGGTACACCTATTTCAAATTTCGATACGACTGTTAGTAAGCAAAATTTTCAATGGCGTCATTTGATTAAATGTTGTATGCACAATTGTCGTATTTGTGTATGAGACTTGTCATTTTTCTGTTCACGCTTGCAACTGTAGCAAATCATCAAACCCTTGCACCTTATGCAGGATCATCAACCACAAAAGAGCTTAAAAAATCACACATGCTCAGTTTTGTGGTGCACATTTTATAGCTTAATATTCACCAGGATTGGGGCCTCAAAAAGTGGGATGAGGCCAAATCCTCCTTTGAAGTTGTTTCCTACTATGCATGGCCAGAGCATTAATACTGAACTTTCATGAAAAGTGTGGAAGGGACATGGGCCCTTGTTCCTAGTAATCTTGACTTCGCCAAGAGTTCTAGGCTTGAGGGTAGAAAGCGTATTGAGTGGGTTTGCTCCCGGGAATAGAACTTGCCAATCAACCCTGCCTTTCCCAGCATTTTTTAAACGTTAGGCGGCATGAGCAGACATAATACCGGTAGCACTGCTCTGGTGGTGGGTTTGTGTAGGAACACCACCATTGTGGGCTTGCTATATTTAATGCTACTTTCTAATTCCTAGAGCAAATGTGAATAATTTTCAATGGTCAAATTTGAACAACATTGAAACAAGCTATCTTATGATGTGTAGTTCGCTTTGTTATCAAATCATTTAACTGTCACTTTGCCTTCAAAGCGAAGTGGTAGCAATTGTCCACACAACTTCCCGTAGTAAAACGCATCATACATATTTTGTGTGATGCGCTGACAGTTTCCAATGTCAACTAACCGAAAATCGAGAGTGCTACATGTTGACATCATCCTTAATAACCTCCATGAAGCTGTGTAGCTCCCTCTCCATCTCCCTCTCTCCCTTTCTCTCTCTCTCTCCCTCTCTCCCTCTCTCCCTCTATCTATATATATCTATATATATATCTATATATATATCAATAGCAATCTATCTATCTATCTATCTATCTATCTATCTATCTATCTATCTATATATATATATATATATATATATATATATATATATATATATATATATATATATATATATATATATCTCTCTCTCTTTCTCACTCTCTTTCTCTCTCTCTTTCTCTCTCTCTTTCTCTCTCTCTCCCCATCTCTCTCTTTGTAATTCATGTTAAGGTATAACTAATAAATCATCTACTACCACAATTTGGAAACATTTCTGCCAATTTATTTAAGCCTTGATCTCACGAGTGAGAACACTTGTACAACACAACATTCAAGATCAGACGACTAACATTATCGTCCCACCACGTGCATCGAACATCAACAGCCTTGTATTTCAGTAATATACCGTTATAAATACATATTTGTACAGTACACGATAAACTAGCGCAAACACAACCATGAGTCCGTAATCTTAGACCTGTATGTAAAGTTTTAGGAGCAAACCCTATGCTATTTTATTTTTTGCTCGGAAAGATAAGATATCGAGCTTCATCTCTGCACTTTTTACATCGCATGGTGACTCCCGAAAAATGACATATGCCAGGTGACCTTAGATCACGATGTCACGATTTCAATCATCCCATAGATGAAAATGTTTAAATAGCCAAAAGATGCAGTGGGTCATTGTGAGGTCACCGATATATACTTTTGCATAATTCAGTTTGATCTCCAGTGAGTTAAAGACCTCAAAAGGCACCCTTGTTAACACGCGCCCTGGAGGGGGGGGGGGGGCGAAATTCGCCCACCCGTCCGAATTTCCGTAGATACTCCAGATTATACCGGCCGATATACGCAATTGTTTGTGTACCTGCTTTGATATGACCGGCAAGTTGCTTAAAGTAAGAAAAACGAAAATCGACCGAAAATTTTTGCGAGTTGGGGGTCGTTAAATAAATTAAAAAAATAAGCGCCAGACCACAAATATTGGCGCTGATGCGCTTCCCGTATATTGGCAAAAAGGAAGTGCTCTTGGAAACACTAGCGACTTGTTTGATGTATATTGTTATGCTACATTGTTTCAGTCATGTCAGGTCGCCGAGGTCAAGCCTGGTCAAGTTCATGACAGGTTAACACACGCTCTGGAGGGGTGGAGGGCGAAATCCGCCCACCCCTCCGATTTTTCGTACATAACTCAATCTTGTACCGGAAAATATATGCCATTTTTTTCGTACCTGCTTAGAAATGACCGGCACATTGTTTAAAGTAAGCAAAATGAAAATCAGCCGAGACTTTTAAAGTTAGTGGCCATTAAAGTTGAAACAATTCGCAGCGCCAGACCACCAAAATCGGGACTGATGCGCTTCCCGTATATTGGCAAATGGGGAGTGTTCTTGACAACACTAGCGACTTGTTTGATGCATATTGTTATGCTATATAATTTAAGTCATGTTAGGTTGCCGAGGTCAAGTCAGCTCAAGTTCATGACAGCCTAGTGGAACCAAACTTGGTCAACTGAAATTTTGTCATAAGTGTAAATGACTGTCATGCGATTGATGTAACTTTGCATGTTACTCCCTACACATCCGGAATTCTACTGTTTGTCATTGTGTGCCTAAGCGTTTCCGTACTTTATTCATGTATTTCAGTCTTTTCTTCGCGAAGCCAATTGTGCTGAGCCGCTCAACGGCGCAGTCGGGTGGGCAGCCCGGTTCCAGTAACTGGAGCAGGTAATGACCTGATAAAGTGCTCTTATATAGGTGACCTGAGGTGAAATGGCGGATCTGGCATCTGTATTGCATCATTATTAATGCCCAAAACATCATGAATCCCAATTTTGGAGCATTTAAACACAATCACAGTGATCCATAACAATGACAATCCAAGCCACGCAAAACCATTTTTTTCCTTCTATTTTCACCTCATTTGACCTTCAATATATTGACCTAAGGTCACGAAATTGGCACACAATAGAGTTCATTATCGTACCCATCCACCTTGCGAATTTCGTAACACTTTAACACGCGCCCTGAAAGGCCTCTGAAAATAACGCGCATTGGAGGGGGGCGGATTCCGCCAACCCATAAGATCTCAGCTCCTATGAAGGCTAGAGCAACGAAATTCACAGGGTGGATGGGCACGATAGTGAACTCTATTGTGTGCAAAGTTCATGACCTTAGGTCAATATCGTCAAGGTCAAATGAGGTCAGAATAGCACAATTTTCTGGTTTTGCGTGGCTTGGCTTGTCATTGTTATAGATCGCTGTGGTTGTGCTTAAATGCTCCAAAATTGGCATTAATGATGTCTTGGACATTACGAATGATGCAATACAGATGTCAGATCCGCCATTTGACCTCAGGTCACCTATATAGTAGCACTTTATTAGGTAATTACCTGCTCCAGTTACCGGAACTGGGCTCCCATCTCGACTGCTCCGTTGGGCGGCTCGGCACAATCGGCTTAGCAAATAAAGGGGTGAAATACATGAATAAAGTATGGAAACGCTTAGGCACACAATGACAAACAGTAGATGTCGGGATGTATAGGGAGTAACATGTAAAGTGACATCAATCGCATGACAGACATTTGCATTTATGACACATTCCAGTTGACCAAGTTTGGTTCCATTAGCCTATCATGAACTTGACCCGACTTGACCTCAGCGACATAACATGACTTTTAAATTACATAGCATAACAATATGCATTAAACAAGTTGCTAGTGATGTCAAGAACACTTCCCTATTGCCAATATACCGGAAGCGCATCAGCGCCGATTTGTGTGGTCTGGCGCTGCGAATTGTTTTTACTTTAACGGCCCCTAACTTTAAAACTTCTAGGCCGATTTTCAGTTTTCTTGCTTTAAACAATGCGCCGGTGACCTCTAAGCAGGTACGCGAAAACGTTGATGTCTATCGGCCGGTACAATATGGAGTTATGTACGAAAAATCTGAAGGATTGGCGGATTTCGCATACCCCCTCTAGGGCGTGTGTTAACCTGTTATGAACTTGACCTGACTTGACCTCGGTGACTTGACATGACTCTGGAACAATGTAGCATGACAATGTACATGAAACAAGTCGCTAGTTTTGCCAAGAACACTTCCCTTTTACTAATATACGGGAAGCGCATCAGCGCCGATATTTGTGATCTGGCGCTGATACTTTTTTTTGACTTTAGCGACTCTTAACTCGGAAAATATCCGGTCGATATTTATTTTTCTTACTTCAAACAACGCGCCGGTCATTTATTGGCAGGTACACAAACAATGGCGTATATCGGCCGATAAAATTTGGAGTTATCTACGAAAAAGCCGAGGGGTGGGCGGATTTCGCCCCCCCCCCCTCCAGTGCGCGTGTTAATAGGAGCCGAGATCTTATGGGGGCGGAATCCGCCCCCTCCAGTGCGAGCTATTTTCAGAAGCCCTCCAGGGCGAGTGCTAAAAGACCTCTAAAAAATGCCCACGCAATTTTGTCTCCTTGACTCCATAATCGCTGACCTGATCTTTCTAAAAATGGCACAGCTGGATTCGGCACATGAGATCTCACACAAATATTCTGATCAAAATATAAGATATTGGGTGTTATGTTGACCATTTCACCTGTGGATTTGTTGTGGAAAGGGCCAGCTCTATTCGTTTCTTTCCCCAATGCAATGTATAACATCAACACCCGCTTACCTCACAATGGCTGGAAAAAAATTGAATTGAACATTAGCATGCCCAGGCGGAAATAGGAAAAAGCTTTGTCTGTATGATGTGAAAAATAATTACAAATGCTTAATATCACAATACAAGTTCACACAGCATGCTTCTTCAATTTGACCTGCTAAGAAGCCCAGGTGGATCTTCTTGACTGGCCTCTTCTCAATCCAAGACAAAACATGGGATATTATTGAGGTTGGGTTAGGTTATGTTGCTTTTTCATATCGGTGATGCACAGGTATTATTGTGCTTTAGTGTATTTACGAGAAGCGTTTTACGCAAGTTTCCCCACCATAAAGTAAACAAATGTAATTTTTCCAATTATATGGGAAACTTTGGTGAATCTGTGCTATAAGGTGTTTTATAACCAGGGTTGAATTTTCACTTCTGAGCCTTGGACTGGGAGTGTATAATTATCGGGTTCGGTAAAATATCGGAGGTTATAACCTCGACAAGCCTCGATAACCTGGAAGGTTTCCCTTCACAATTGGTTTGTATGCAGTTTTACCGATTTCTTCTACGCTATCTTGCATGTTTCGTAGTATATAGAGTTACTTTAACGTATGCCAATTGAAAGGCCTATTCTTCAACTTCAGCGAAGTGTATCCTAAATGACCCAGTAACAACCTTCTTGCCCCAAAGTGGGCCATTTCCGACATGCTGACCATCAAGTGACCCAAAAATAAATGGATTTTCCCTATATTGGTGGGGTGCCTCGACTGTCCATTTTATCCGGTCAAGTTGTCACCCTCGTTCAAGAGCGGAAGAAAGAACAGGCAGGTGTGGGGGCACTAAGTGCGCGAAAGTTTCTTCCCCTCAGTGACATGAAAGTTTCGGAAAAGTAACCACGGAAGACTGCCTGAAATGATTTGATCCTACCCCTAGACCGCAACAGGTGGCCAACTGTCGTCATAAGAAGTCCCATAGCCGCTACAGGAAACCCGTAGATTCCCGTAGCTGCCACAGGAAACCCGTAGGCGCCTCTGGCTGAATAATTCGATGGGATTGGGGTGCACTTACGTGCATTCCATCCCCCTCAGCCTTCGCCGAGGGACGCATTTTCCTTGTCGAAGGGACGCTACCTTCTATGGGGGGAGGTATATGCCCCAGCGTCCCTCCCTGGATCCGCCACCGACAGGAGGCCTCATATAACCGAAACAATAGGCTCCTCACCGCTGCAGGACCCCTTGGAATAGAAGCCCTTTAAATAGCCCACGTAATATATATTTGTGAATTTGTATATATATATATATATATATATATATAATCTAGGGCATTAAGAGCACAAAGGCAATCCGCACCAGTGGGCTGCAAAAGAGATTGCAAATGATTATCCTTTATAACATATTTATTTTTGTCAAATATCTGCTTACCGATCTATAAGTACGGAACCACATGGGGTAGGCTTAACTGTAAGCCCACACATAAATGTATGCACGCGTTTGGTTTGTGGGTGGATATGCAGTTAGTATATATTGGTGGAGAATTATACATATAATTGATGTGACAGGGTGTGTTTGTCCATACCCGCTGATGACATCTGCTCCCTATGCCTGTGTGCAGGAAGCTGGCTGTACCTGTTTTTGAGGATAAAAGTCACACATTGGAAAATTGGATGAAAACGACTCCCTTCGACCCAATTGCAGATGTAGCGTCCATCTTGCGTGATTCATAAAACTTCCCGAATACGAATATATCGAATGCGGATGTGTCAATAGTACGATTTCCAGGTCTATTTGCGTATACGTATTTCAAGCACAATGTATCGCGAACTTATAACATAACCAAGTAACAACGGCAGCAGCACAATTACCTGAGTGGTTCGTCAACTGTGGTTGTGGAAAAACAAAACAAACATGAGCTCACAATATAAGAATCTTCCACCTGTAGCTTCGCCTGTGTTCATTCATCACTCACATCGGAGCCGTAATGTACGAGTGGCCGGCGCACACGTGGTGACCGTCTCTGTCACAGAGCGGCTTCAACTCGATCCTATGTATCAAACCGGGGGGGGGGGGGGAAAGGAACACACACGCCAGCAGGTAAAGTTACCACTGATGGTGGCCTCAGCTGAGATACCCCTCGCTCAAATGACGTCGCAGGAGCCGACGGGGACGGCTTCGGGAGCGGATATAGCAACGGCACCGCTCGCGACCTGATCTGGCCACTATGTGAATGACCTGTCGGCGGCCCGCGAACTGGGCCGTGCACGCCTGACCCGCTGTCTGCACGATGGTCACTGGCAGCCGGCGAGTGTGGGAGGCCGACGCCTTCCTATTTATTTATTTATTTATTTATTTCACGATGCATGCCCTTCACTTCATGTTTCACGATACGTGCCCAATTATGGACGGTCCTCTACTTGTTTGGAAATCACATTTTAAAATAATCTTCAGGTAATCCAACATCCGTAGGTTTTGAGTAATGCAATATCAGTGCCCTTAAGTGATTCAACATTGATTGGTTTTAGGCCGTCCAACATCAATATGCTAGGATGGGTTGCATTAATTTGTATTGATAATTGTATGTGCTTATATATTACCGCACCCAGAACGTTTTCCCCACACTTCATGTTGTTGAAGTAGGATAGCATGTATCTGTAGTCAAATGATTTTCTTGTAAAAAAATTTTTTTTTAAAAAAAAAAAAAAAAAAAAAAAAAAAAAAAAAAAAAAAAAAAAAAAAAAAAAAAAAAAAAAATAAACACAATCTTTGTAATGCTACACATTCCAAGAGGCTTGATACTTTTCATCAATAAAGTTGAACGTGTGTTCCTATGGTGAGAACAATGCTATTATTTCAACAAAAAGTGTGCTTGTATTCCAGATTGCGATTTAGGATATAGCAGAGAAATGCACAAACTGGTTAAGAAATGTTATATCCTGCCCACTGTATGCGATAAAAAAAAACTTGTTTAAATGTAAATGTACCGTATTCATAATTTGTCCCCTGATTTCATTCATTGTCCATTCTGTCAAAATGTAGCTCATAAATGGAACATTTCAGTCTATTCTATTTCACATACCTTTGACCCTAAGTTAGTGTAACTATAACTTCGTGGGAAATGCTTGACATGAGGACCTTTTCTCATTTATATGCACTAAGAACATATGTGCTACCAATAAGCAAGACATTTGGTAGACTTCCAGTATAAATCACAAGCAAGGCTTTGATAGAGATGCTTGAATGGATGCTTATTGACATGGCTATTTTGAAATTCAATGAAGAATTTCAATTAGATTAGATTCAATTGAATTATAAAAATTCGAAAATGAGTGTAACCACTCATTTTCGCTGCATGTTCTTAATCTTAGTTTACAAGCAAAATGATACCAAAAAGGGAGGGCATTCAATTGAGTTATATACAAATTAATTATTTAAAGCTTTAGAAATTGCAAGGCAACCTCACATAAAATTACCTAGCCTAATCTATTTTCTCAGAGAAAAGTATCAAAATCTTGAAACAAAAGGATATAACATGACCAGGCCTATCAATCGTTTTCTTTGCCAGAGGGAAAACATTGCCAACATGCAAGCAAAACACATAAAAGCAATCTTGCAAATGATGTAAACAGCAATAATGCAAAACGTTTCAGGGTTTTGACTGATGGGAATATTATGGTGGGAATAGCTGATGGCAGGAGCCATTTGTTTCTCTGCAAATAGGCAGGGTTAAGCAGTTCTTGCATTATGTTTCTTCTCATCAATTTCTTTGAAATGCGCTCGAGTATACTCTTGGTTCCCAAACATTTGACAACTTAGATACATGTTTATTTATTATTTGTTTATGTGATACATGATACATGTATCACATAACATAGATACATGTTTATTATGTGCCAAGAGATTTTGCTAAGGCAGAATCCAAAAAAAATTGTATAACCAGATTTATTCTTTATTAAAGTTCCCAGTTCCACTTCCAAACTCTGGTACTGCACAGTAAGGCATACCACCTGCAACAGAGATATGTTGCATTCAATAATTATTATAGATGCTGAATTCATACAACAGGAAATCAGACTGCAACTCATGTAAAAGTGCCAGGAAGGTATTCCTCTCATGACAATCGTATTGTACACAAATGTTCAATAAAACATGTACCGTGAAAAATGCATACAAAATAAATCAAGGATTGCACCATGCCCTGGGTCTAGCTGGCCTAGAAAAACCTGCCAGTTTCAACAACTGTTGTATGTCAATGTATGTAGGTAGGTACATGTTTAGACAAATTGGCTGCTTCTATTTTTTTCCAATCCAGAACAATATCCTGCCCAGAAAATTGTTTCTTGTTTTCTCATCTGGAGGTTGAATTTCTTCAGTTATCAACTGTTCGACAATGAGCTGCTGTGACGATGCAAATTAAGTCACGATGCATAAAGTTTGAAGAAAAATATCCTCCACACTGGATGACTCAAGGCCAGGATGACTACAAAATATTCCTCTCCACATTCAGGATTACAATGTACAAATCCAACACAATATAAGTAATCATTGCGTATGATTTGAAAAATGTCTTCTGCAACTATATTGATACCATATTAAAACACCTTCGGATGACGTCATGTGGGCTGGAATTAAAACTTCGATCTACCTTCTAGCAAAGGTGTCTTGGTCCCGCTGACGAGTGGCGTCTGACGTGCAACAGCTCATGAAATAGCTATCCGGCTCTCCTGAGTCAGTGAAGGTGAAAAAAAGATCCTACCCGGGAGTGGCGTGTAAAGTTTTTCTCTCTTCCGCATTTGTCAGATACCTGTTTCGCTGCTCAAGGACATCCATACCTCCTACCAGCGAGGTGGACCACACGATGATCGCGGTTACAGCTCCCTCGCTGGGGTGCATGCAAACCTTCATGCACGGATATGATATTCGTACGAGAGTAGCTGAAATAGTGACTATAATGCCCGTAAGCTTTAACCCGATCACGTCCGCTGACCTCGCGTGCATCACTTCCTGTCTTTGGGTAACCCAGGCATTTTCCGGTCAAATTGTCCTCGGTGTAGGGTGACCCAAGTGACACGATGCGCCTGAGTTACACGATATTGTTGGGCTGGTCACAGTGTCGGTCATGTTGGGGGCGGGAGAGCGGCGCAGCAGAGGCCACAGCTCGGACCGCCGCTGCCGCAGCCGCCGTCCCTCCGCCCTCAGGCCGGACGGGTGGGTGTGCACTGGCTGGCGAGACAGACGCGCGGCGCCTCGGGCGGCCACCGGGCCACGCACGCGACGCGTGCTCGCCGGCCGCCAGGGCGGGTTCTGGCGGCGGCCGGGCGTCGCCGACCTTGGCACATATCAACTCACACCACCGTAGAACCACGCCGTTTGCTCTGGGAAATGAGGAGACCTTCATTTGCATGGCTACACCCGTCCGGCGAGGCACCACAGCGATGGCGCCGTAACGCTGTCACACTGACACGGCGTGGTAGTGTAGTCATACATCCAAACAAAACCGGAGACTGCTCCTACTACTGCCACTTTATTTTGTAGACTATCCACCAACTTTAGAACAAAGAGAAATAGCAAGACAGGAGCAGTGTCAGTGCAGGTTTCTGTGTGCAGACTGCAGATTTCTGTGAACTATCTATCACATGCCAGCTGAAAATTGAGTCCATCCTAATTGGAAGACCTTCCAGGTCGGCTCCAGAGGAAGGCATGGCAGTTAATCGCATTTAAAATGTGCCTGGTAAGCTCACAATTTATTAACACATTGGACCGTTTATCGGATACCAAATGGACGCAACTGCATGGGTACACTGCAAAGGTGTGTAAGGGCCGTTTTCCAATCTAAGCTTAACATTTAAAAAAATCCCGAGCTGGCACATATTAGAGAGTACTAGCTTGCTCCTCCCATAAATCAGAGGCGCAGTCAAGGGCAGGACGGGAGCGCGCCTTCACCTAGCAACCAAAAATGCACGAGATGAAATGAGAATTGTTCAGCTTCTCATGGCACAAAAACCTTAAATTTCTAAACGTTTTGCGTTCCGACAGCTTTCCCTGTTTGTTTGCATCTTTGGTGGGGTAGTCAGACACCCTCTCCCTTGGAAATATTATAGCTGCGCCACCTGATGTAACATTATCCTAGCCGTCTTCATGCTGTGACATGCACAGCTAACACGACTATTCGTGCATGTGGTAGGCCATGCGTGCGTGTGCTTTGTTTCACAAGCAGCGTAGTTCGATCAAAACAATGCAAAGTTACCACCGTTTAACAACTCGAATTCGAAAATCCTGTTCCTTGACTGTGGTCAAGTTAAGCTGCCCTTGTGAAGTAAAAAGACCTTCCATGTGACACACCGATATTCTTTCCTAACTGACATACTTAAACCTAGTTATATTGTTAGCTATAATTATTAAGTCAATAGCAACGCGCTTCATTCATGTTATGCATCATAATTGTATAGCTAAACGCAACGTACCACAATCCACATGGGTGCCCATACGTCACACAGCTGCCTTTAATGACACAATAGTAACAATCGTCACTCGTCCCGCACCAACGATTCGCCTTTTGGCTACGTATAGTCAACGACACCTGTGATATGATCACTAGCCAGCCATACATGGCTCACATACAATACATGGCATGCGGAATTGCGGCTCGTCGCCGGGCTAGCTCAGTTGGTAAAGCGCTGATATACCGGATAGCTCAGTTGGTAGAGCGCTGATATACCGGATAGCTCAGTTGGTAAAGCGCTGATATACCGGATAGCTCAGTTGGTAAAGCGCTGATATACCGGATAGCTCAGTTGGTAAAGCGCTGATATACCGGATAGCTCAGTTGGTAAAGCGCTGATATACCGGATAGCTCAGTTGGTAGAGCGCTGATATACCGGATAGCTCAGTTGGTAAAGCGCTGATATACCGGATAGCTCAGTTGGTAAAGCGCTGATATACCGGATAGCTCAGTTGGTAAAGCGCTGATATACCGGATAGCCCAGTTGGTAAAGCGCTGATATACCGGATAGCTCAGTTGGTAAAGCGCTGATATACCGGATAGCTCAGTTGGTAGAGCGCTGATATACCGAATAGCTTAGTTGGTAGAGCGCTGAACTCAGGAATGGGGTCAAACCGGCCACAACAAGTAGGGTCAACTTTTCCTGGAGCCGCCGTCTCAGTACATATCGACCAGACATCTATCCAAATTAAATCACCATAATTACATTTTATGGTATTTAGCCAGCAACCTACAGCTTCTATTTGATATTGTACAGTTTCAGTTAGATCCCACTCTAGCTTTTCCGCTGAATGGAACGAAATTATCACAATTTTAAACCCGTTTACCGCAATCGGTTTTTTAAAAAATAATCTGAGAGATTATCATGGCTTGGTGCTGGTGGGCTGGACCTCACCTGATAAAATGTGTGGCGACTCCACTGCTCACTACGTCAATGTTAAATGCAACGACGATATCCAGCTTGGGTCCCACCACGCCTGTCGGCACAGCAGTGGCCAAGCCAGGACTATCTAGTGTCCAGTGGTCACAGCTCAGAGGGAAGCCAAACCAGGACTATCTAGTGTCCAGTGGTCACAGCTCAGAGGGAAGCCAAACCAGAACTATCTAGTGTCCAGTGGTCACAGCTCAGAGGGAAGCCAAGCCAAGACTATCTAGTGTCCAGTGGTCACAGCTCAGAGGGAAGCCAAACCAGAACTATCTAGTGTCCAGTGGTCACAGCTCAGAGGGAAGCCAAGCCAGGACTATCTAGTGTCCAGTGGTCACAGCTCAGAGGGAAGCCAAACCAGGACTATCTAGTGTCCAGTGGTCACAGCTCAGAGGGAAGCCAAACCAGGACTATCTAGTGTCCAGTGGTCACAGCTCAGAGGGAAGCCAAGCCAAGACTATCTAGTGTCCAGTGGTCACAGCTCAGAGGGAAGCCAAACCAGAACTATCTAGTGTCCAGCGGTCACAGCTCAGAGGGAAGCCAAGCCAGGACTATCTAGTGTCCAGTGGCCACAGCTCAGAGGGAAGCCAAGCCCTAACTATCTAGTGTCCAGTGGTCACAACTCAGAGGGAAGCCAAGCCAAGACTATCTAGTGTCCAGTGGTCACAGCTCAGAGGGAAGCCAAACCAGAACTATCTAGTGTCCAGCGGTCACAGCTCAGAGGGAAGCCAAGCCAGGACTATCTAGTGTCCAGTGGCCACAGCTCAGAGGGAAGCCAAGCCCTAACTATCTAGTGTCCAGTGGTCACAACTCAGAGGGAAGCCAAGCCAAGACTATCTAGTGTCGAGCGGTCACAGCTCAGAGAGAAGCCAAACCAGAACTATCTAGAGTCGAGTGGTCAAAGCTCAGAAAGAAACCAAACCAGGATTATCTAGTGTCGAGCGGTCACAACTCACAAGGAAACCAGCGTTCCGATCACTTGGCATCATTTCAGTTCAACAACGCGGGGTAATGTCTGTCGGGATGCATGCACTCCAAATGCTTGACACAAAGCCCTGAGATGAAATAGCTGACAGGCTGGATGCAAATGCCTTTGGATTGTTATTCCACAAAATTAAACCATTTTTTGGTGAATATGAGCTCGTGGGCGGTGTTGGAATGCGCAGCGTAGTCCGTGGTTCGCATGTAACGTGTATTTCCGCAGACGCGGGCATGTCTGAATTGGGAGGTAGTTCTGGGCATGCTGCCATCTGGCTGCCGTTCAAGTGCTCCCCTCTCAGGGATAGGTCAGCTGGGTACGGGTAGGCCAGCTGAGATAGGTAGGCCAGTCGGCTACTGGATGAACATGGGACCAAGTAAATCGGACAGGGGAATGAGGCGTAATGCCAGGTGACGAAAATGTTGTGGATCGTACTATCCCGGACATGTCTCCCGCTTCTTTCCCGACGCACCCTGTGCCTCTCCCGGTAAGCGGGTGGCCAAAGAAATGTCAAGCCGATAAGCGGGGAACCGCGGACTAGCTTGGAGGGCAGAATGCATCGACGGCTATTTGTATTAACCCACATATATGGAAAACACGTTAATTCCAATATTTAATGAATTATTTTTGTTGCAGGAATAACCATGGCAGATTTAGATAAATCTTCCCGGCACCTACAATATTCATCAAAAATATTTTATCAGGAAGAAATAATGCAAATGCAATGTCTCATACTCGTAGAAGTTGGCATGCTATTACAGGGCTGAAGCATCATACATAGTCCACTCCAGTATCCGGGACCCTCTCTTACATTCCAGCTGGGTGAGGAAGTACTTCCCTCACACTTCTCCCCCTCCCCAGTCAAGCTCCACTTTCTACTGCATAACCGTTAGGGGGATATCGGAGCTCACCAAGCTACGACTTGGCTCCATGGGAGTAAATATTAGAGCCCTACCTCCCAGTAAACTTTGCTAGAGGAGGCCATGCTAGCCAGGGACCTAGCCAAAGGGACGGCGGGGCGGCTGCCCCTCCCCATGGGCCTGTAAGAGCTCCGGATAAGGAGCCAGACATCTCCTATCAGCATTTTCTGGTATTCGCCTCGCTTTTATGATCACTGGTTGAAAGTCCAGCAGTCCTTACTGCCCTTGCATTGACTTGGCTGATAGCTAGCCAAACGGCAACAACTTGTTATATGACGGTTTCAACAGCAACTGAAGCATACACCGATGAGTGGTTATGTTAAATTCGAATTTGTTAAATTCGTTTGAAAGTATCCAAAGTCATTAGTGACGGGCAATCGTCTTATCACCCAACTTCGGCTCAACCATGCGTTACATATTAACTACATGGTGATGTGGCTTGGAGAGAGTTATCGAGACACGCACACAAAACGCATTACGATATGTTTCCTCCGGGAGGGGCGACGCTCGCGGCACCCCTCTCTCTATTCTCTCTCGATTCTCAGTCTTCTCTCTACTCCGTCCAGTCATGACGCTCCGGTACCTGCTTGAACATGCTACTATGAGCTGTCTGCTGACTCGTTCAGCTCGATGATCAAGTCAGGCACGCGCTGACCTGCTCATCGGATGTCAGCTCGTCTTCACCAGGCAGAAGGCGCGGGAAGTCAAGAATATCCTGGGTTCCGGGGAACAGGCTGGCTAAGTTGATGGTAACGTGAAACCCGGGTGAATGGGGAACGACATTGACAACCATATACATTTTACCAACAGACAGCATTGTGTCACAAAGGACATCAGGTTCACATGCGTTGAGTTCATGAGCATTGCTCTGAACATCTCCATTGGCGGTTTCATTTGGACCATCATAGTCGCGTTTTGTTTCTTCGCAACTCATTTCGTTTATTTCTCCGTCTATTCATCGATTAACACATAACACAAACAGAAAACATACAGCGATATTGCACGACTTTATGACACAGCCCTACTGGTAGTCAAAATCATAGCAACGGTAGCGGTAGCGATAGTAACATTAGCGTGGGGCGAGGAAAAGTACATTTGAATATGAGACATGTCTGGTCTTCTCCCGCAGATTTTATTGACGGTCACTAAAATCTAATCTGCTTAAGTCAGCCCTCAGCATCCCTACTTGTCCTTCAGGTAACAAAAATGTCACACATGTTGCAATGGTCTGAAAGGAAGATGTCTAATAAAAAATGCAGTGTGTATGGTGACGTGCACCACTTGTCCGTCCGCTGTCTATGTTGAGGAAACAATACGCACAATAAGGGAAATATTTAATGAACATTTGGGAGCTGCACGTCTCCGACGTGGGAACGAGTAGCCTAGGGGTAAGTTGCTCGTCTCACAATCGAAAGGATGTGAGTTCGAGTCTCACCTGTCGCTACTCTTCGCCCGCGACCAATCGGCGTGAGAGATTGGCGACGCTACATGACTCAACGGTCGATGTGTCGTAAAAACCAATAACCAACCAACCACGTCTCCGACGTCCTTTCACTCCCCTAAGCGAACATATGACCGAGCATCACTTGAACATGAACCATCCAGAAACCAATGAAAATTTAGATGTAGATATCCTAGGCATAGCGAAAGACGGCGGTTAAAAACAAAATCTTAGAATCCCTTTTTATTCATGAGGTGAAACCAACTATGAATTCCCATTAATCGTCATGACATGTATCGTAGTTCATCAATTGTACCGATGTTTTGCGTGTTGTTTACAAATTACCGCGTACACGGGGTCTTAGAGAACTGTCCATAGAGATAGACCAATTAATTGTATATTGACGTGTGTAAATGGTATCACCTTGATGCCACAACTGCGTACCCTCTTCGCCAGGTAGACGCGTTCGTGTAGCGACGGCTTTCACCTGCCGTCCGTCTATGCATGAGTACGTTAGGTTTTTTGGCGCTTGTAAGTGCATGTGACCATTTTCTTTTTCTTGTTCTCGCAGTGGAGGTGGTTGAGTGGATTTTGTCGAGTTTTTGTGCCTGCAGCAATTTTAATTTTCGACCTGTTCGCCGATCGCAACGAATGCATTGTTTGACAATAGCCTACGGCCGAAACGTCGCAATAAATACTCCCATTTTTATAACATTGAGTCGTTCCTGGATCTAGAAGATCAATTTAGCCATTAGTATATCCACACCAGTAATATAATAATATAATCAATGCTTTTCGTGTTTATTTTTAATCTTCATCATCTCAAATGAAGCAACATCCGAGGAAGCCGCTCTGATCAGGCGCGAATCCAGGAATTTGTTATGGGGAGGGGCACATTTTCTCACAGGGCGCATTTGGCGGAACAAAATCAGCGAGTGTGGAGTTCGGGTGCGCTCGAGCCTTCCTTAAGAGGAACTTTCCGCGAACGGAAAGACGCCACCATTTCCATGGAAGGGGTACATCCCATAGTATTCGCCCCTTGCACTGATAACTGGGAGGTTTTACGGTAAGCCGGGTAAATATGCAGCATTTGCGCCACTCAAGCCTCCATCAGGAGCTCCGAAAATAACCGATGTTTAAAAAGCTTCATTTAATGAAATCAAGCTGATGTCCTTTATTTCATTGCAAAAACAGTCTGTTCAGTTTGCTTTTTTATTGTTCTTGATATTTATGTCAATTATCTGCGACATATTCCTCAAGGGCACACAACCGTAACGTGTTGGCATGCAAATCGTATATTTCATGTAGTTTATGAAAATATACTATTTATATGTACTGAATGATGACAGCGCGAGCATTGTGTTTTGTTGAATCACCAGGTGGGCTCCAATTGGCTCCAGAAAGGTGAAACCAATGCTATGCTGGAGGTTAGTGGGCAGAACTCATGAAATGACCTGGTACTGCAGTGAACTTTCAGTCCTGATTGTTGAAAAAGCCATAGTGTGCTAATGGTCTCGGGGCGTCTAAAAAAAGAATAGCTCCGAGTTTTTAGATATCTACTGGGAGCGAAATACATAACGTAGTCTGAAAGCTTTCGCGTCCTCATACTAGTGCTTCAAAGCTTGATTAGCTATAGCTTTCGAATGGCACTTCAAAGATCCCCTGGTATTATAAGGCAATGTCTACTAGGTGGGATGCTGAAAATCTATATTTTTTTAGGAGAGTAGAATTGCAATGTACGGAATTGAAGAGAAAAAAATTTGCCACATTTCGCCCACATGTAGCGATCCATTTTTCGGTCGTTTTCTTTCGGATGCATCTTGTTCTGATAAGGTACAAAATATACGTGATTATCTCAACCTCCCAACTTGTGTTTTCAGTGCAGTATTTCTGTAAAAATCCTGCGACATATCAAGTCTAGACCGCTCCGGCGCGTGCCAATGCTATTTTGTTCACATGCCGTTCCATTGCGTCACTTCGGGTAAGTTCTGGCAGACGGCTGGAGACGATGGGCGCGTCAGGTGTCGGCGCGCCTCTCCGCCGGCTAAGATTAGCTCGTGTCCGAGTGCTGCGTTGTATGCAGCGGAAAGTGGGTCCGGTGCGCTGGCGGCCAAACCCATGGGTCTCGGAGCTCCCTTGTGCGAGCAGAGCGAGGCTCACGTACTCCCTGGCGGCAACCAAGACAATCAGCTGGATGCTGCCAATGACTACATACATGTTCATTAACTCACGTTCAGTGAATTTTTTTAGCCTGTAAATGCCTCGTCTTCTCCTCTCCTGCAGAACATTCCTGGCAATCGAAACTCCGTAGCGGACAGTCAGATCTTCAACAGGGTGACACACCATTTCCCTATGTGCCTACTAGATTGTGATCTCGCCGAGCTCATAGTGCTGGGTAGGCTGTTGGCCTGAACTGTGGGAGATGCTGAGTTCTTTTTAGCGATGTCATGAATTCCCGGAATTTTTCATTGTTCAAAGTGGACTCCGAAGAACCCGTGCTTCTGGAAGTGAGTAATTCGCCATTTGAAAGCCTTACCACGATATATGCGCATAGGCATTATGCATGCATACCTGATTATTTTGGTAGATGGAAGAGCGATCATGAGCAGAGCACAGCCAGGGGGCACTATCAGCCAAACATACACTAGATAAAACAAGTTTTGACATTTAAACACGCAAAACAAAAAATCCTCCACACCCTTCGCGCGCTGATGGCGGCCTCCGTCTCGTCACATTCTTGGGGGTTACACCCCCTCCTAAGAAAATTATAGTTGCGCATCTGATCGTGAGTTCAGGAGCTGTAGCATACACGATGCTGTGGCGATACTGTACTACTGCTGGTGATGCGTTTGAAATAAGCACATGACACTTGGCAAGCGTTTACATTCCCCCTAGTTGACTTGACTAAAATATGGGGATAGAGCCATTTGCAACGCGTATGACGGGCTACAGAGACCGGAGCTGGCTGCTCAGCTGTGGGAGTCGGACCGGAACCAGATAGCATCTGCCGAGCTGTGGGATCCGGGAGCGGAGCTAGAGTTCATTTTTCCAAGCATGGGAGTCGAGACCGACACCATGAGTCATCCTCTGCCGACCTGCAGGAGCCGGGACTGGAACCAGAAGTCGTCCTCTGCTGAACTTCTGGAACCAGAAGTCGTCCTCTGCTGAGCTGCAGGACCCGGGACAGGAGCCCGGGGGTCGTCCTCTGCCCACCTAGGGGAGCCACAGCTGACATTCTGACAACCTATGGGATGATCCTTTGCTTGAGCCCGAAGCTCGCCCCTGCACGGGTGGGGAAGTTGTGAGATTATTGGTGGGGTCCAATGCATAGAGGAAATATATGTTGCAAACTTGATTGGTGCGGACTACTATAGGGTCCCATGTTAAGAGAGCAAGAATTTTGTGGGACCCAGGCTCCACCAACAGTACAGTGAACTCCACCCTTTCGCTGGAGAAGCCGACGTTTCGGGAGCTGGCTGGCTGACTTCTGCGTCCTGCGAACTTGGCTCGCGATTCTGGTTGCTGGCGACCAATCGCCCAGGGTATCGCTCTGTCAAGGTCACAGTGATGTCGACAGACATCGCCAACGGCCGTCAAAATGGAAGCAATGTCCACAACGGAGCATGCCAAGCGGCAGGGCTAGACGCAGTTAACCCGTCCCGTCTCGGAGGGGTGTTCAACCGTCCCTCCTCAGGTTTTATTCGCGGATAGCGGACGAACGGCGCGCGGCAGCGCGCCCAAACTTGGCATACCTTTTCCCACATAAATTTGACATGCTGGCTCAATATTTTGAGGTCAGGCCGTCTAGGGTCAACGAGTTAGTCAAGGTGAGGTCACCTCCAAAAAAGTTAAACCAGTCGTCACGCTTTAACGGATACAGATTTTTAATGAAACATTCACCATTTGCTTATCTTCACGGATGCAACAAAACGTAGGAGTTGAATCTTTAATTTTTTTTCTCGTTTTTGACTACATATAAATTTCGCGCATTTACCAAATTGCAGTTCAAATAGAGGATTCTAGCTAAAGTAAGCATTTTTATTAGGGCAAGTTGACTTCCAACAACGTTTCTCGATCTGCTCTACCCAGGGAAAAGGAAAATGAAAGAAAACTTTGAATCTCCAAATTTTGAAGTTTTGAATAAAAATATTTTAAAGTTTTTTTTTTCGGGGGGGGAACAAAATTATAGACCTGGTAGATTTCGCTGTCCTGTTCGCATTCCAAATAAATTTTGTTTTTCCATATATCCCCCAAAATGAACTCCCCAGAGTCAAAAACATAATGTAAGTCGTCAAAAGTCGTGAAAATCTAGCCCCCCTGGTGACGTCACTTTTTGGGAGAAATTGTTTTGGAGGGTGGACCAGAACCCTACTCGGCGAGCGCTTTCCGATGACACCTCTTTCGTTTTCGTGAGATGCTTAGTTTGGATTTCAGAGGGGGGTCTTCAACCGCCCCCCGCCCCCCACCGAGACGGGGTGGGAGGATTTGACCGGAAAGACGGCGCGGGTGAATAAGGAACGACTGGTCGGTTACCAAGGTCACTATGGTTGGTCACCATGGGCCATATTCTGGTTCGAGAGGAAACAGACCCAGTAGATATGTGGCCGTTAGGGGGAGCAAATAGAAGAAGAAATAAAATAGTACTCTGGGTATTTTGAAACACCTCAGACTCTTTGAATTCGTCACTTGATATGGAGATTCGGCGGAACGCAGAAAAAACCAAATGTTGTAGCTTCGTCCTTGCATAGAAATACTTCCTGCTCTAGCTCCACCGATGTTTATCAGCTGATATGTTGATAATTCCCAGTACTTGGGACACGTTTGAGATCTTCAGCTCGAAAAAGAGTCTTTTTCTAGTTGTACATCCCAAGCGTCAACACTAAGAGACCAGATGTGTTCTCTCGTATACTTTTGGAGGTGCATTCATTCCCACAAGCTAAATTTTGCCACTCTAATAATGAAGTTATTCCCCCATGTGAAATGGAAATGGGCATGCAGCAAAGAGTATACAACTGCGGGCTGCAATAGGAACGGGAGCGCCAATGGTCCCACCGATGACCCCTCCGACGGCTCCGCCAATAGCCCCGCCAATGGCCCCGCCGATGAACCAGCTGGTGGCCCCACCGATAGCCCTGGAACTAATGACGTCCGCCCGTTCACTCTGGTGACCTGTCACTCAGGACAGTTGTTTCCAGACGACTGACCACCACCGTCAACGTTTCAGCTATACCTTGTAGTTTCGCCAGCGTACTGGTGTCCTGAGACACTACGCCGACTGGCACCGTCTGCGCTGATGTATTTCCTGCCACCTTTGCCTGACACCAGGCCTGACGTCGAGGCTTCTAGGAATCTGTCAGCTGTTTCTAGGAATCTGTCAGCTGTGGTGGCCAGTTGGCCCAGAGGACCTTCCTTTGACAGCAGCGAAAATGCTGCCCAAGCTGCCTGTGACAGTCGTTGACGAAATAGTCTTCAACAGCTCACGGACGTGTGGGGCATCTCCCGCTGTTTCAAATTCGAAGTACATCCACATAAGTAGCTGTAACGGCCTCCGGTCTTCGAGCTGTGGGCGGGGACATCAGGCTTCCAGGAGGGACGCTCGCGATTGCGCTAATCTGCGCGTCCGAGCGTCAATAAGGTCATGGATCATGCACGCCTGGATTGGAAACTGACAGCTGTTTGCGTATTAGCCTACCGAGCGAAGGGTAAGTAAAAACACGGAAACACTGGCGGGTTTAGGCCGCGCCCCTATAAGAGTTCAGGGTACGCAATCTGTATGGATATATGGTGTCCATTGTCCATTGTCCATACTAATGGATATATGGTGTGCACTAGTGGCGTGTGGCAAGCTGTGA
The DNA here is from genome assembly GCA_034440575.1 of Imbricaverruca yamaguchii. Lineage (NCBI taxonomy): Eukaryota > Metazoa > Arthropoda > Thecostraca > Neoverrucidae > Imbricaverruca > Imbricaverruca yamaguchii. Next base: position 763,879 of record JAOTOL010001568.1, read on the forward strand.
GTTGCCGCATACCTGCACACCTCCCTCTCGTATGCCTACTTGGGGTAATCGGGGTCGGTGACGGGGTGTGGCCTATCACAAGCTACAAATCTCCTTTGAGAAGAGTTGCATTTGGGCAGAGGCATACCTCGTATGCATTGTTGTGAATGTGTATGTGTGATGACAGATGGAATAAATCGAAAGTCAGGACTATAATTTTGTGTGTTGAACGTGCCTCCCGTCTAATCTTGCTTATTGTGACTGTGGCGTCCACGGGGCTGAGACAGCGAACAGTGCGGCGATGCTGTCGAGTGGTACGTCATGAGGCGTAAACGTCGCCCCGTCGGGTGTCCAGAGTGCGATGTAACGTGAAAGAGCAGCGCTGGATGTTGAAGGTGTGTGTGCGTGTGTGTGTGTGTGTGTGTGTGTGTGTGTGTTTAGTGGCGTTTTTGTGTCAGCGTTGCTGTGTGTTTGAACGGCGATGTTAGTGGTGTTCATGTTAATCGCGAAGTGTGTCGATTGAAGAATGTGTCGGAGTGTCCTCCCGAGAGTGAAAGGCGACTCTCACGTGATGGGCTGACCTGGCTCTGTGTGAGTGCTTGCTACATAGTCTCATTTTGTGGAACTAGCGATGGGCGCCATGGTGCGTATTGGTCAGTTTCATCTCCTCCCTCTCAAATGCCCCTCCTGACTGGAACAGTGCCCGGACTCGTTGCACCCGTATACCGAGCTTTCGTCCTCTGGTCCCCCGCCTGGGTCGCAATGACCCAAGATGACATGTGGCCCAACATCGCATTCCACTTTCGCTGAGCATCCTTCTTGGTGACGAGTACCCGGAGCCCCTTGATGTACTATTTAGCATTTTGCATAGCACGAAATTAGAACAAGCCATTGGAAGCCAAACGCTACCATCCTCTCTGCTGTCGTAGGCCACACACAGACACACGCACACGCACACGCACACGCAACACACACACACACACACACACACACACACACACACACACATATATATATATATATATATATATATATATATACACACACACACACACACACACACACACACATATATATATATATATATATATATATATATATATATATATAGGACATTTCGCACTAGGTAGGCAGGTGCCGATA